>CM042142.1:40515772-40533887 GCA_023376005.1 Doryteuthis pealeii
TATAGGGTTCTATATTTATAAGTAAATAGTGTTCATCATTGATAGAGCATGTATATCTAACTTTGGGTAGTGCTCAATATCAATGATAGAGCATGTATATCTAAGAAGTAGCATAGACATTAAGTCAACAATGCTTGATTACTGACAATTTCTCACCAACGCGATTTTCAAACCACTTGCTTTGAAAATCACATAGGGGAAAAAAAATTCAGTAGCCAAGGGCCGATGACTTCATGCCCCCACGCTACCCTAACTTGGATATATGTCCTTGCGTATTTTATTTTTTAATCCTCTGTTAGATTTATTGCTTTGAAAATTAAAGTGAAGCAGTCATGTGTTTATTTATGGTTTTTTTCCTGCCAAGTTAATTGAAAGTGAATAATCCAATAGAATACAAATATTAAAGATAAATTCCTGACAATGTCAAACAATAAACAGCTGGTTGTAGATGACAAGCAATATGGCTACAGTTTAGTTCTGTATTGAACATGAGCTGTAATTAGTGGGAAGTTTGATGGTTAGAATACTGGACAGGTGTGTATGAATTAATAACCTGTGCTGGATAAATTGGATCCAAGAGGGAAGCAAAGTAATAAACATAACTGGAAAAAGGCACAAAATTGTATTCTTAGGAAAATACCACAGGTGATTTGGTACATACTGATGATAAATCGATCAGGTTTCCATTCTGACTGGAGGTAGCTAGCAAATGTCTAACCACACTGAAGAGACGTGATATGTGGAAACAAGGTGTTTGTGGATGACATATATAAGTCATCCATAGACACTGTGTTTTGACGTCTTACGTCTCTCTCTCTCTCTCTCTCTCTTTCTTTCTATATATATATAATGAAAAGAGAAAAGTTTGCATAAAAATGTGCTTGATTCAGTTGATGTAGTACAGCAGTTAGAAAACCTAAAAAATATTATAATTATGAACACTAAAAGTCCGTTACATGTAGTTTCAAGTGGTGTGCACAATCATCAGACAGAAATGTCTGGAAATATTGTACATTGATTCTTATAAACCTGTTTCAACATTTACATCTGATGATTGTTCATACTGCATGAAACTTCTAGTAATGGGTTTCTAGTATTCCTTATCATGACTTTGTTACATTAAACTGTATCTAGTAATTGAGGCTTCAGTTCTGAATCTGATGGAATTTGGAGTCACCCCTTTCATTGCCATTGTTCCCAGGACCCAGAGTGATACTACCTGCTTGGATCCCAACTACGGGTAAGACAGTTCTGTTTGAGATAATGTTTTGAATGATTTTGAATTAAATTTGCTCTTCAAACATTGATAAGTATACACCGCTGGGAGACAAAATAGAATAGTCTCCCTCTGTACATTGAAAGAGGAGCTCTCCCATATCATATGTCCGTTTTGGTCATGTGAATCTAGAATCTCCCTTTTTTACCAACACGAGGTTGAAAGTGAAAGATGCCCCAGTAGTGCTATACACATGGTGCCTGTCTTTGTTCCCAGAACTCCTGAAAAACACTTTGTTGTTTAAACCTTTCTTCACGTTCCTCTAACGCCTTGTGAATCTTTTGTGGTTTGGGACAGGAACTTGATTCCCTCTTTGCATTTTGTGTAATTAAATGTTATATTCTGTTAATTGATTTGTCCTTTTCTCTACGAATATTCTGTGTTAGGTTATCATCTTTTGGATAACCTAATGCACTATGGGTGTTAGCTACGAGTTAACACACCGATAATTCTTATAGCAATTTAAAATGATCAAAGATACATTTTTGCACTGTATATAATTGGAAACTAATTGTTAAATTGACTTTGGCATAAAATAACCCAACAAGGACTGATATGTTGTAAACCTAACCAACCAACCATATAATTTCTTGCAAATTATTAGTACTTGATAGGAATACTTGAAACCATATAACTATACAGATTATTTGTATTAAGAATAGTTACTTGAAACTACGAATGTTTGTAAACGATTATTATAAATGGGAATAGTTACTTGAAATTATTTTATTTAATACAAGAGAAGCATAATGAGATATGGCAATTTAGGAAAGGTCCTTACACTGCATTTGCTACAGTTGGTAAGATGCTTATGGAGTCAGTGTTGCATGTTTATGTGGCAAGGACTGTTGTGTAGAGCTCTATCTGTGAATAAACTGCAAGTTAAGAATGATAGTGTGTGCTAAATGGTGGGATTTTGTACATAGCCAGGTCAAGGAGCCCTCATGTGTATTGTGGTCTGTTAGTGTTAGCTGTCAAAGCTGAAGAGGGGGAATATCACAAGTAACTAGGCCTGAGGGCCTAGACACTAGTTGCTGCCTGTTCGTTCAGAAAAAAAAAAAAAAAAAAACGAAAAAAAAAAAAAAGGACTGATATTGGAAATTCTAGTATATTCGTTATCCATATATGTATATGAATATGTGTCTGAATTGAAAAGTTTTCTCAGATGAGAATAAAATTACCTTGAGCTATGAAGGGTACATTTTATTCTTCATATATCTCTCTCCAAGATCCTTGCTGGATGGCCCATACTTGTGACCTTGTCTCACATCTTATATGTGGCAAATGGATTGGGTAAATTTCTACTATTAGCAAAATGAACATTAGTTGAAAAAATTATGCTGCATTTTAAAAATGAAGTTTCCACTTTTTCATTTTTTTCATTTTTTTTATTGCTGAATTGTATAAGGTAAAGCATCAACTTATAATACTACCTCTGTATCTCATAATGGCTGCTATTTTTATCAAAATATGTAAAAAAAATATTTGTCATGTATTCTCTAAAATAATCTTGTACAACTTGACAGTGCTAATTCTGTTTTTATTGAAGAAAATGGCATGAATGTTTGTGTTTAGAAAATCTTCTATGGGTACAAAGAATTATCAAGATGATTGAACTTTTTTCTTGTTTCTGTTCAATTAATATTTCACCTGGTACATTATCTGGCATTTTACATGTGTACATGCATTTTTGTTAGGAGACTCTTATCCTAATCTCTTTTTTTGATAGCAATGACAAAACGGTATAAAATAGCCTTTTTTTAAAAATACATATTACACCAGAAGAAAGTTTGTGAACAAGAAAAACAAGTTAGGCATATTTGACACTGTGTTTCACAGGTTTCTTTAAATCTTGAAAAAATCTACTTTTCTTCTCCAAGAACTTATCAGCATTCTCTTAAAATCAAACATGATCAATTTAAATGATTCGACAATCCAGGTTTGTTGAATCTTCTTGATCCATCAAGGGCAGTTTTCAGTGATTCACTGTAATCATTGCCAATTTTGGGTTCTTAGGCATCAGATTGGTTCATATAGCAACCCTGATCTGACTCTGGAAGTGTCAGCTTACCTCCTTGAAAGCGTGCTCCTTTCATGCAAAATCAAGTGAACAAGATGAAAAATTTTTTTTCTTCTAAATCTGACCAAGTGTGCTGATTTAAGTCATGAATGTGGAATTAACAAGAGTTAAAAACAGAAAATACATGAACACAACATGGAATTTAAAATAACACTGTATTGTTACATTTATACGCACAAGAAAATACACTTGTAATAACTGTTGTTGCAAATGATAGTACTGTCTGCGGGAAATATCAATTATAAATATAAATGAATACAAGTCCACTTAACTGAGTCCTTGGAATGTTTATGGTAAGTTATCATACTTATGACAGTCCTTTTCTATCTCTGCTGAATTATAGGGAGCAATGATTTTTATGTTCAACTTCATGAGATGCTGGATCAAAAAAGAGCAAGATTTCTATCTTCAATTTCTGCCGCCAAAAATTGCAGGCCTGTGATTGTTTGGTTTGAAAAGGGGTACGTCAACCAAAGGAGACAACCGACCTACCTTAGATATATTTTTTATACAATTGAATGGAAAGGCATCCACCAGCTCCAGCCAATGAGCATAGATCTCTTTAACTACTTTTTCTATTGCTCTGATTTCGAGAAGATCTTTCAAAATAAATTTATATATAATCAGGTATTTTTTTTATGATTGTAGAAAAATATTGTAGATTGATTTAATGAACTAGTTTCAACATTCACCAGAATGATTCTACTGATACACACTCCAGCCTACTATTATACATTGATTATTTCAAACTAGTTTCCTTGTCTTTATCACATTGTTTCATCTTTTCTATCCTCCAGCCTTCTTCAGATGGTTACTATTATACATTGATTCTTTCAAACCAGTTTATTTTCTCTTTGTTGTCTTTATCACAATGTTTCATCTGCTGTAACCTCTGGCAATCCTCATTTTGGAGAATGTGGTAAAATATCTCAACCTCATGATCAAATATTTTCACTGGTTAATGTTCGAGCTATAAAATGTAAAAGTGTTGGATCAAGTGCATTGACAAGGAGGGAGATAATATCAAAAATAAGTAAAAAAAAAAAAAAAATATTGCTGAGATGATTTTTTGTTCATCATTAGGCTAGACACTGATTAATGTATATATGTAATGATTAGAGTGAATGAAATTGTTTAAAGATTTCTACCTGTGATATAATCAATAATAGTGAATGATCATGAACAATGAAAACTTTGATCAAAGGAACTAAATAAACAGTAAAGTTCTTGGCATTTAAAAGATTTGATAGATAAACTGATAAAGAGAAGTTGATGCTTTTGAAACTCAATAAGAAATAATCTTCTTTGAAAGAATGAATAAAACTTTTGTTGCTTAGAGCTCTTATCTCTTTCTTTCTTTGATGCTCTTTTCATTTCTTATTATTTTTACTTCTTTCCTTTCTAATTTCACACTCTCTTTTTTAATTCAACAATTCATTCACTTTTGTTTCTTCTTGCTACCATTTCTTAATTCATTCTTTTTATTTTTGCTTTCTGTCTTTCTTACTTTGTGTCTGTTCTTTCTTTTTTTTCTTTTTTTTTCTTTCTTTATTCTTTTTAATATTTCTTTCTTTGTTCTTTTTCATTTTTTCTTCATTCCTTGTTTATTTGTTTATTTCATTCTTTTTTTCTTTCGAAATAAACTAAATGAATTAAACATATTAACCAAATTATTGAAAAGATTATCTTACTTATTTAAAACATGACAAATAATAATTTTTTTCCCAAAAAGTAACCCCTCTTTTAGTGTCCTGATTTACTTCAATGCTGTATTGTACAATTTTCACTTTGCAATAAAAAATATTCAAAAATCATTTTCAGAACTGAAATAATAAAAAAAAATTCTTTAAAGCTTGTTAACAAAATATTGATATCTACAGATTGCCACTCTATCTCTAATTGCATAATTCAATTCTTATTGTGTCTCATATTTCTAGTCTTGTGTTAGATAAAGCTAAACTTTGTAAATGATAATTATGATGGTGTAAAGTTGACAGGAGAAAAAAAGGTAAAGCAAAGAAAGCAAGATTAAAGAGGGAGAAGGAAAAGAAAAAGAAATAAGAATAAAAAATAGAAAAAAGGTTTTAAAAAAGATAATGAACAGGAATCTTAATATCAGGTATATATATATATATATCTGTATGAGTGTGTATGGATATATATATATATATATATATATCTGTATGAGTGTGTATGGATATATATATCTATCTGTATGAGTGTGTATGGATATATATATATATCTGTATGAGTGTGTATGGATATATATATATATATATATATATATATATCTGTATGAGTGTGTATGGATATATATATATATATATATATATATGTGTATGGATATATATATATATATATATATATATATCTGTATGAGTGTGTATGGATATATATATATATATATATATATATCTGTATGAGTGTGTATGGATATATATATATATATATATATATATATATGTGTGTGTGTGTGTGTGTCTACATATGTATATACATATCTATTAATAATGGAGATTTGCTTCCGGTTTTTGTCTGTAACAAAAATTACGTCACATTACCCAAAATCGTCATAACATAGAATAAATACACTCAAAATTTGAACATGTAACATTAGACAGTCCTCATTGTTTTTTAAAACAAGTTTTAATAAATGCATCACTGGTATTATATATCTATATATAGTTTGTTTTATTTTAATACATATTTAAAGTTTACATTTCAAATTGTTTTATTTTTTAATCCTTTAATGATTTTACTTACTTAGGGTACAAACTCGCTGACATTGAATTTTTTACTCCCACCCCCCAGGCAATATGTTTCAAAAATCTATTTTTACATCGCCCGGAGTGCTTTTTCTTTTTTGTACTAGTATATGTATATGTGCAATCTGTAACAAAGTTTGTAAGTTGGCTTTTGGTCTTAAGAGACATATGGTGGTACACAAGCATCAAACTTTACCATCTAAATCCAGTGGGAAGGATGTCCTTCCTATGTCATATTTGCATCAAACTTTGTGGATCTGCAGCAGGATTGATGAGTCACTTGAGAGCTCATGAAAGGAAAGGTTCTGGTGGTGGGGTTGTAGGATTGAAAGGGACGGCAATGATCTGTAAAGATTATGCTATTGCTATATGCACATATATATATGTGTATATATGGTTTAAGTATGAGAAAGAAAAAATGATGGGATGAAATAGAATAGAAAAAATAAGAAAAAATGACCAAGATTAGAAGGAATTATGTGTATGTGCATGCATATGAGTATGGTTGCGGAAATTTCAGGTAATCATGATTACTTTGTAAGGATAGTTAAATTTTAGTTAAAAATTTGTTAGCTAAAATTGTAATAAAGTAAGTAAAGTCCTTGGGGTGGCCTAAAGTCAGTATCAGCCAGACAGCGAGAGAGTCTATCCCCGTTTCACTAGTGCTAGACCAAGGAGATTGTATTTGCGCCACACCAACCATAAGCTCCTTACTTTACTGTACAGGTCTATGTGCTACTCATACGCTGAGTTAGCGAGGACCGGTATCGAACCATGAACCGTGTGGTTTCTAGCCGAACGCTCTACTGACTGAGCTAACACTGCTGTATTATTTCAGAAGAAAATTAGAAAGCCTGGTGGAAAAAAGTTCACTTAGATAGGTGTGGTCACAAAGTTTTCTCAGGGAGAGCTGGCATGCTGAGAATAATTCTTGTAATCCAATTTGCCAGCAGATATATGTAGTCAAAGCATGTGTGTGTGTGTGTGTGTGTGTGGGTATGAAGGGGTTAAATTTCATTTAGTTTAGTCTGTCTATCCCTTCTCTCACTTTGTGTGATGCATGACAAATACAGAGAATGTAGGTAGGTAGATGATTGCAGCAGTGTTAATACGAGGGAGATTCAAAAATTATCCACATTCTAGTTTTATGGAAGCTGAGCTCATCATGGATGATTTGATAGGCAGAACCATGTTTAACTTGTAGAGAACAAGCTACCTCATCAATGATAACTTGCTGGTTCGCCATTACCATCTCTTGAGCTTGTTGAATCTTCTCATCAGTGGTGGAGGTAGACGAGCATCCTGATACGTCTTTGTGCATCATGTCCGACTACTTTTAAACTTCTCTATCCACTCATACACACTTCTACATAGTAGTGCACTGTCTCTGTATTGTGCTACAAGCCTTCAATGAATTTCAGTACCTGACACTCCTTCTGACCAGAGCAATCAGGTCACTTCCTTAATGCATTCTGCTAGTGAAGCACCGATGTTTACACAGTAAAGACAGCAAACAAAATGGTGCGATCAGGTTCAAACTTCAATCACATGACCACAACAGTACCAACTAGCAGAACACAGTGTGAAAATAAAGTCGTCGGGGCGGCCTAAAGTCGGTATCAGCCAATCAGCAAGGGAGTCTATCCCCTTTTCACTTGCGCTAGACCAAGGAGATAATTTTAGCGTCTGATATATATACCTACCATCAGCTCCTTACTTTACAGCACAGATCCCTGTGCTATTCATACGCCGAGTTGGCGAGGACCGGTATCCAACTAGGAACCTTGTGGTTTCTAGCCGAACGCTCTACCGACTGAGCTAACCCGGCCCTGACTCTCCCTCATAGATAAGTGCAGAACTTGCATCATAACTCAGGTAAGTAAATAATCAATTAGCTGCGATATTTCTTTTTCTAAAACTTTATTGCACTCTTTCAGCAAGAGGAATCCAGGCAACTTATAATACTAACTTTGTGTCTCATAATAACTGCTACATTTAGTATACAAAATTTGTATGCAAACGTATCAATCATTATGGGACAATATTGGCAGTAATATTCTTTGGAGCAAAGAATGCTAAAATATATGTCTTTTGTCTAATCAACAACTTTATGATTTATGCAGTATCAGGCATAATTTGCATTTGTATTATTTGTGTCCACTTTTCATCCGAAGATGAGGAAATATTCTACAGGAAAATACAACAAAGAATATATCCCTCATCACAGATAAAGAATTAATGAAAAATATTAATCTTTTTCCCATGATAGGCTTGGTTTATTTGTTTAACAGCATAGTTTAGCTCAGTTGTTAGAGCATCCACTTATGAACCATGAGGTTCCAGGTTCAATACTGGACCTCACTAACTCTGCACATGAGAAGCACAGCTTGGATCTTTGCTGTAAAGTGGAGAGCTGATGGCAGATGTGGAACTTCACCTCAGGTGCAAAAACAATCTCCTTGGTCTAGAACTAGTGAAAAGGGGGATAGACTCCATCGCTGTCCAGATAAGTGGGGAGCTGATGGTAGGTGTGGCACTCCATCTCAGACACAAAAACAATCTCTGTGGGTTAGCACTAGTGAAAAGGGGATAGATTCCCTCGCTGTCCGGTTATCATAATAATTGTTACATTTAGTGTATAAAATTTATTTTCAAATATAACAATTATAAATCTTAGAAACATTTAAGTTTTATTTGTTTCCAGAATGCTATGAGAATTTTTTTTATGGCCTAAGTATATCTCAGATATAAAAGTATTTGTTAAATTTGTTACTTTTGCTTCTGTTAAACAATTTGAACCTGAGAAGTATTGCTTAACTCTTAACATCCTGTTGAGAATTTTCTAAGTCCAGAGCCCCATTCCTCTAAGGATTTATCAAAAAATGGTTAAAAATGGCTTTTTCATTTAAAGTTAACTGTTATTTACCTTAAAATAAAGACTTCTAAATATGTTTAATATTACATTTAAACAAAGCCTATCATTTGGGGTGGAATAGGTTAAAGTTAACTGTTATTTACTTTGAAATAAAGACTTCTAAATATGTTTAATATTACATTTAAACAAAGCCTATCGTTTGGGGTGGATTAGGAAAACAAATGTGACTTTCTGCCGGGCGGAATGAGGTGGTATAGGATGTTAAGAGTTAATATCATATTTCCAAAATTGTTTTTATCTTGATCTCTACAACAATTTGTTTGACTTGTTGTTTTTATGGCACATCAACCCTTATTGGGTTATTTAAAGTTCAATTCAGTCTTCTTTACAAGCAAATTATATAGTTTCAAGCAATTCATGATAATAATCATTTGTTAACAATTATAGTTTTAATCAACTATTCTTAATACAAATAACTTGCACATACGAGGGTAATTCCAAAAGTAAGGTTTAGAGGCCTTACTTTTGGCATGCTGGGGACACAGGGAAAATGTTCATGTGGATATTGGCAACACTGTTGTGTTTGTTTTGCATGTGCCTTGCAGTCATTTCTGATGAAGCTCCAGATTAACGTTACTATCAAGTATAAAGTCTGTGGATTATTGGGTTTTTAAAGGCAAAAGGCATTAAAACTTATTTAAATTCATTGCCAATTAATGAAAGTGTAAAGTGAGTCATGCATGAATATCAAAAACATCTGTAAGGATTGTCAATGATGACAAGGTTCAACGCTTCTTAACAACATGGTGAACTGGTATGACACGGGCATACAAAAACCGCTACAAAATTATATCAATTGAAATGGCAATTATGTAGAAAAATAGATACATATTCAAACTTTAAAATGATGACAATTAAATTTGACAATAAACAAACATTTCTATGATTTCTAAATATTTTTGAAATGTTACTTTTGGGTTTGTCCTCATAGTTATATGGTTTCAAGCATTCCAATCAAATACTAATAATTTGGTGTTGGCATGCCTTGATGATGGTGATATGCTATCATATATTCCTATTTGATACTAATAATTTATACACATTTATATGGTTCAAAGTACCTAATCCTATTTAATAATAATAATAATAATAATAATTTTTTTGCACTTAATTATGTTAAGTATTCCTATTTAATATTGATAATTTATACACATATACGAAACGGTGCACATTCTCTACTGATGACCCCAAAACAATATATATAAGAAAAGAATCATGGAATTGAACTTCTTGTCGGTTTTGCTATTGGAATGAGGAGCATTCTACAGTCCGCTCGCTTTCTGGTGAGTTTCCGTTACTTATCAAGTAACTTTCTTCCACATTTATATGGTTTCAAGTAACTATTCCTATCAATTGAAAATAATCATCTTTTTGTCTGGCCACAGTTATAAGGTTTCAAACAGATCTATTTGATCCATAGATGGGACCCTAATAAATACTAACACAGAATGGACCCGAGAGTAATGGTAATGAAGGAGTACTCCACACTCCCCAGAGCTCTGAAACCAAAGCCTCATCACCAGATGCAGTTTAGTGTCATACCCAGGACACTCCTACTGCAAGTAATATATTTAGGTGTTAGGTTTCCAAGAATATGCTAAACTAAATGAATAACCCATTAAATCATTGTACATTTAGATAGCTCAGTTTCAAAATAGGGACTCTCAAGGTGAAAACAGAGATGCTGGATTGGTAAAGTTCAATTACATACATACATAAACTGATTACAAAAGAAATATATGTTTCATCTTAAATTATAAATTGACTTACCCAGACTAATGTCTTTAAATTGGTTGCTATAGTAATAATTTGTTGGAGGTACATGGTGTAATGGTTATCATCATAGGAAATGGACTCAGCAACCCAAGTTCAGATCCTGTACGAGACTGTTTACATTTCACATAGCACTAATACCCTTAGGAAAGGTATGCATCCAACTATTCTCCCTCCAGTTATGGGTAAATAGTAGGGCAAACTAGGCTCTGACATTAGTTAGGCTACCAGTCGAGGAGAAAGAAAAATCTGAATTCAGACCTGTAGAAATTGACCTTGTATCACTTCCTGTTGGTGGGGAGGGGTTGGTAGATATATATAATAACAATTTTTTAGCAGTTGTAGTTGATAACCTGTAAATTTCAAACTGTTCTATAATATGAATTAGTAATATTAGATAAGAACATTTGAAATCATTCAATTAAATACAAATTACTTGTATCAAATAGAATACTTGATGATTATTATAAAATAGGATTAGTTAATTGACACTAGATTTACAATAGATTAGTTTAATGTATATACATTGTTTGTATTAGACAGGAATACTTCAAAGCATTAAACTGTGAGTATATATATATATGTGTGTATGGATAGATAGATGGATGGATAGATAGATATGAACAGACTGACATAGATAGATAGATAGATAAATATGAACAGACTGACATAGATAGATAAATAGATAGATATAAACGGACTGACATAGATAGATAGATAGAGAAATACGAACAGACTGAGATAGATAGATAGATACAAACAGACTGAGAGATAGATAGAGAGATACGAACAGACTGAGATAGATAGAGAGATACGAACAGACTGAGATAGATAGAGAGATACGAACAGACTGAGAGAGATACGAACAGACTGAGATAGATAGAGAGATAGATGAACAGACTGAGATAGATAGAGAGATACGAACAGACTGAGATAGATAGAGAGATACGAACAGACTGAGATAGATAGAGAGATACGAACAGACTGAGATAGATAGAGAGATACGAACAGACTGAGATAGATAGAGAGATACGAACAGATATATATATATAAGAACAGACAGATAAATAGATAGATATGCACAGACAGATGAATAGATAGACATGCACAGACTGAGATAGATAGATATGAACATACTGACATAGACAGATAGATATGAATAGAGTGAGATGGATAGATGGATACGAACAGACTAACATAGACAGATAGATATGAACAGTGAGATGGATAGATACGAACATACTGAGATAGATGGATAGATACGAACAGACTGAGATGGATAGATAGATACGAACAGAGATAGATAGATAGATAGATATGAACAAATTGACATAAATAGATAGATACAAACAGACTGGCAAAAATTAGATATGAACAGAGATAGATAGATATATGGATAGATAGATATGAACAGACTGACATGGATAGATAGATATGAACAGACTGAGATAAATAGGATATCTTTTTTCTGTTAATTCTTCCTTGTTAATTTGTTCTTTGGTTCAGTCAAAGAGAAAGACAAGAGTGCAGAGTATATTACTTTTTTGCACTACTTGACCCTGGAATTAAACTTATGACTGACAGGTAACCAGGGTATGTTTAACCAATGATTTTGGTCCACTACTCCATTGTCTTATAATGGGAACAATAGAATGAAAACAATATAAATAAGAATTTGCATCGCTTTATGCAACAGAGAATAGCATCACCCCAGCATAGATAAATCAATAAATAGATAAATAAACCTTAAAGCAGTGGAAACTCGAGACAATGGAGAATATTCCCAGCTTAATGTGCTCATTGCAGTGGTGAGGTTTCTTTCGGATATGGATCTCCAGGGCTTAGCTTAGGCTCTAACATATATTTTATGAGGCTTCTGCTGAAAACCAGAGAATTAGGGTTGTTTTTTTTTTTTCTTTCCAATTTCTTTCATTTATTGAGAAGATTTATTATAATCTTTATAGATTTTATTTATAATCTTGAATCGGCTGAGATGGATAAATGAATAAATGGCAATTCTCACCCCCATTATCAAATGACTTTTCTTAAGTTACAATATCTCTTATTATAATGGAGATTCAGTGTCTGTCTGTAACTTAAACTACATCCTAATACCCTCAGGAATTGCATAAGTTTATCAATGAGTATATAATTTATAGGCAAAATCATTAATACATAGATATCAATGATGTCTCCATGAAAACCTGAGTTAGGTTTGCCTCAAAACAGCCCATGTTATTAGTGTGTTTAAAATCCTCCATTGTGTCTTACATATTAAGAAATAAAGGTTTACATAATATACGGTGTGGTTAATTTGAATACTGGTTTTAATGAAACCAGGTTTTATAAATAATTACTTGATGTTATTGATCTCTCATATTATTATTTTATTCTCCAACATATCAAAATCAATCCTATGAATGATTTTATATAGAAATCAATTAAAATAAGTGTAATCTGTTTATATGCATTCTTATTTAATTTCATTAGTCTTTTTTAATTTAATATATTTCATTACATTAAAACTTAAATACTTACAACTGGAGGTGCGTGGTGTAATGGCTAGTGTCAAGAAATGAACTCATCGACCCAAGTTTAAATCCTAGACAAGGCTGTCTACATTTCACATAGCACTAATACCCTTGGGAAAGGTATGCATCTACCTGCTTTCACTTCAGTTAAGAGTAAATAGCAAGGTAGACTTGGCTCTTTAACCTTGGTTAGGCAACCGGTCTAGAAGAAGGAAAACTCTGAATTTAAACCTGTTTACTAAATAATTGACCTTGTGTCACATCTTGCTCGGAGGTGTTGGTAATTATGTACTTATGCCTGGAGGGTGCATATTCTTGCTAATATGAGATGTGTATTGAATGATTGCCACAGGTAGGATGTGACACAAGGTCACAAGTATGGAGCATCAAATTTGCTATTCAGTAGTATATATACTGAATGTATACTGCATTGCAAGATGTGTGTTTTATGACTCAAAGCCGTTCTCTCCATGGTTTGGCTAAGAACTTTTCAGTACCCCTATCGTATTTGGGAAAAAATTTAAGTGAATGTTTTGGAAAATTAAAGGTTTCCCAACATAATTTAATAGGTTGGTTAGATTTTACAGCATGTAAATTATTGGGTTATTTCATGCTGAAGATGTTTTGTTTTATTCATTCTTTTTGGGAATTCAAATTTTCATATATCATTTTAAAACTCATTTGTTAATTGTAGAATAATCATACTAGTTCCAATTACCGTCGAATCGGTAAGACAAGGCAGCAAGTAGTCGTAACTCAATACGAATCTGTCTTGCTGCCTTGTCTTACCAATTCGACGGTAATTAGAACTAGTATGATTATTCTACATTAATCTGCTTAACCTATACAAGGGACCCTGACAATCCAGGTCAGAGTGGACCTGTGAGTAATGGTATTGAAGGAGTGACTCCAAACGTCTGGAACTGGAGCCTCACCAGCAGATGTAGTTTAGTGTCATACTCAAGATACACCTGGGGGTGAGTGTTCTTACCCCTCTGAAGAGGATGCAGTCAGCATGTTTTTAGTCCCTGCCAAACGAGGCTTCTGTCTCATAATAATTGTTACATTTAGCGTATAAGATTTATTTTCAAATATAACAACTATAAAACTTTGAAACATTTCAGTTCTATTTGTTTTCAGAATGCTATGAGAAATTCTTTATGGCCAAAGTATTTCTCTGGCGATGAAGGGGTACTCCATACTCCCCAGAGCTCCAGGATTGGAACTTCACCATTAGATGCATTTTAACGTCATACTCAGGACACTAAGACCCTTAGCCACTGCCTTCTTGCAAATATATGATAAAACGGGTTGGGGGTTTACCATAAGGGCAATAAGGTTGGGACAATCATATAGATGCTAGGGATTGACATCAGCCGATTGATCAGAGTGAGCCTCTCTAACCACCCATCTAGACTAAGTAAGAGCCAAAGTGGAGTGTTGTATGTCCAGAATTGGAACTTCTCCATTAGATACAGTTTAATGTCATACCCAGAACACTAAGACCCTCAGCCACTGTCTTCTAGCACATATATGATAACAAGGGTTGGGACAAGCATATAGGTGCTAGGGTTTGGCATGACCAGCTGACTGATCGGATAGAGTCTCTCCAACCAACCATCTAGCCTAAATAAAAGCCAAAGTGGAGTATTGGTTTGGTTTGTTTTGTTTTATGGCATATCAACCTCAGTGGGTCATTTAATGCCGATAAAGTTTTGAAATAAATTCTTAATGGATACACAATTCTTTTTTTATAAATACATTTTTCTATTTAACCCATAGATGGGACCCTAACAGGTACTACAACTCTGGGTCAAAGTAGACCAGGGAGCAATGGTGATGAAGCGGTGCAAAGTGGAGTACTGCATGTCTAAAAACTGGAACCTCACCACCAGATGCAGTTTAATGTCATACCCAGGACCCTAATCTAATAGGTTATTTGACATGTTTATTCCAAAGTAAAAGTATCATGTCAGCCTCTCAATGCCATCTGTTAGAGTTGAAAGGCAAATAAAGTCTACTTTCATGAAACCTTCAGATTAAGATAATCACCTTTTATCCCATTTGGTTAATTTTGTGTTCTATTGATTCACATTCAAATGCAGAAGAGATATTTTGGGTCATAGAAAAAAAAAGAAGAAAAAAGAGGCTGAATCATTGCACAGTTTGGCTGAAAAGGACTGAATGAATAGCACAGAAATGTCCGTAACATATTGTGAAAGGACAAACATGAAAGAGACAAAACCATTCAGCATCATTTGCACAGAGTCTACATTTACCTTTGATAATAAAACCATCAAGAAGATTTTATGAACATATCGAACCACAAGAATATTTTCAATTCACGGACATTGTTAGAGGAAGCAAATTTGTTTCTGATGTTCATCAAATGATGGCCGTATTGCGTCTAATCAGAATGAATAGAAGCCATTTGCAAGGGGTCTCCTGGCTGTGTCCATAAAACAGTATTAAAGAATTAGCGGAAGATATAATCAGCACAAAAAGTAATCTGCTAAGTGTAAATACGAGATTTGGACACTCGAGAAATTTTTGTAAGGAAATATTGCATTGCTACACTAGTAGCCAAACTTTTATTTACAGGATGTTTGTTTATGTTAGGTAATGAGCCAGTGTCTGATTTTGTAAAATGATGGTTTGTGGAATAAGTGTGCCAAGGTCAGCAGATTGATAGTGACATTGTAATTAAGGTTTAGAATTAAAAGAAGTTCTGAGATTGTAAAGTGAAATCTATTTTAAATTACATACACTCAGGCCATGATTACCCACATCACCAAATGGTATGTCAAAAAAAAAAAAAAATCCTACACTGGATTATTGTTTATGTTAACAGTAATGAAATTCTTATGGGTAACTAATGCTAAAATTTGATACAAATAATTTGCACCAATTATATGGTTCAAATATTACTAATCTAATACAAATAATTTGCACACAATTATATGGTTCATATTACTATCTAATACAAATAATTTGCATACAATTATATGGTTTCAAATATACTATCTAATACAAATAATTTGCACACAATTATATGGTTTCAAATATTACTATCTAATACAAATAATTTGCACACAATTATATGGTTTCAAATTACTATCTATACAATAATTTGCCACAATTATATGTTTCAAATATTACTATCTAATACAAATAATTTGCACACAATTATATGGTTTCAAATATTACCTATCTAATACAACATAAACACACTTAGATGTTTTCAATATTACTATCTAAATTTTTATATGGTTTCAATGAACTATTCCTATCTATAAATAACCATTTGCTTACACATATATGCTATTTCAAGTATTTCTATCCAACATCAATAATTTATACACAGTTATGTGGTTTCAAGCTTTCCTATCTAACACTAAAATTTTTAAACAGATTTATTTGACCTATAGATGGGTTTTTATTAATTATGACCCAGGACAGGTTTATTTTTAAAAAAGAAAAGAAAGTAAACAATAACGACAAATATGGTGAAACAATTGAGGTCATATGTTTTATAGATAAACAATATTTATGTTAACTGGATATATATCAATATAGATAATATGGGTGCTATATCTATAAAAACAGTGCTCAATATTGTAGACAGAACATTTTATATTAGTTAGGGCAGTGTGGACATGGAGTCAACAGCACTTGGTTACTGACACTTTCTTGACAATGCGATTTTCAAACCAGACTCGGTTTTAAAAATCGAATAGGTGAGAAACTGTCATTAACCAAGCACCACTGACTCCACGCTACCCTAACCTATATATATTATATAATATATATATATATTATATATAATACACACACACACACATACATATATGCATAAAGTGTTTCAGAGAAATTGATATTATTTTATAATTTAATAACTTGATCAAGTTTTGTTCAAATGATATCAAAACTTAACAGCATGTTGAAACAACTTATTGAAGTCAGTTAGTCTACTGTTGGTTGAATAACAGCAATTAGCTAAGTACAACTGAGCAGTGTCCAAGACAGTTGGTATTTATAGAAATCAAGAATGATCCATTCATGCATTTGGGTGATTCCATTCCTTGAGTTCTGATTGGCTGCTTGGTTTCAATGATATTGTGGAGTTTATAAATACCCTGTCATTCCGCAGTAAAATTGCAACAAGACGGGTTTGTATTAAATTACACTACTTGTTGCCATGTCTTACCAATTCAAATGGTAATTGGAACTTAGTTTGATTATTCTTCACAACTCTGAAATCCTTATTTTAGTGTTTTATGTTTTTCTTTCAAGTATAGAAATGCCATTCACTGGAAAAGAAAAGACATTTTAACATAGAATTTGGAGTTGCTTCTATACAAGCTGTTTAAAATTTGAGATCATTTGAATGAGAATTGGTCAAATTATTAGAATATGAAATAATATCAATTTTTAACACGATATATTATATATATATATATATAATATATATATATATATTGCATTTTGAATTAAAAATGTGTTCAGTTTTTTTCAAATTATATTAAATAAACAAAAACTCCAAATACTAGAAGCTTTAATCACATAAACAAATACAAACCTCCTTAAACAAATTAATTTCCCATGCAGTACACACATTTTTAAAATGCCTTAGCACCTTTCCATCAATTCTTCTACGTCCAGCTCCACATTAATGATAATTTGAAAAAAAAATGGAACATCATCACCCTAGATATTGGCACTTCGAAGTGTCCGAAAGTACTTGATCTACTCTCT
>CM042142.1:40533987-40597863 GCA_023376005.1 Doryteuthis pealeii
CATCTTTGTAAAACTGGATACCTCTCATTTATGAGCATTCCGATGTATGTCATGTAATATGTCATACCCAGGCCACGCGCCCTTTTGTTGGGGTGAAGGGGCTGTCTTACGCGCTACTGCGAGGAAAAGTTTGGCAATATTTCTAAGTTATGCTGCCATCCCTGGGTTCAAGTAACTAATATTTGCCGTTAAACAATTATTATTATTATTATTATTTATATTATCATTAGTGTGCAAAAGCCAACCCGATCATAAAAAAATCCATTTTTTTTCTGTATCTTTTTCAGTTATGTAACTTCAAATAGCCAACTAGAAAATGACTGATTTTTTGTCGTCCCTTCTATTGTTATCAGGTATAGACAATGATAGTCTTTTATGCTTTTTGTAGCCCATGAGATCAGGTATGAATGTAATAGTACCTTTTGCCATAGATCAGTAAAAAAAATATTTTCGATGGGAGTATGAGTCATTTTCGATTGAAATACTGATCAGAGACAGAATTCACCAGGGCAGACTACCTTTAGAATAAAAAAAATTCTCTTTAATATGGTATATATTATGAGTATATATTTATTATGGATATATAGCTTTTATACACTGATCACACTGTGCATTTTTCGTCGATTAAACTTTTCTTTTCTGCTTAATGAAATCTATTCGAAAAATTCTATGAAATGTGTATATTGTGATGTGGTTTGGTCTCGTTTTCTTTGTTAATGGCATAATGCAACCTTCAAGTGGGTTATTCTAATATAGTTCAGAAAAAGTGACCGTTAGACTGACATGCGCACCACCACACACACAATCCATTGCTAAAGAGTGGACCTGAGGGTGTAATCGCAATGAAGGGGTACTTTTCCTCTTAAAGCTCGTAGAATTGTGAAAATCTCTAAGTGTGCCCACTAGAGTGCAGTTAAGTATTATGGATCTCATCAAAATACTCTCCTTTGAATTTGTAGTTAATCATTTACTAAGCTTGGCACAAGGTATTGGATACACCAGGCCGGTTATTGGCAAAAGTATATGGGTATTGGTAAGCAACATGTCCTTGCAATGGTCTGCCTAGCCTATGTTGCTGAACATTAGTGATCAAGTCAATGATACACTCTTCTTAAGCTGTGTATGTAATCAATTTTACGAGAGCTTAGTGGCACAGGGGCAAAAGTAATTGGGTATCCAGTTGAGGTGCAGTTCTCTACTCTTCTCTGTATCATTGTCAGTAAATTTGCTTACTTCTGTAAGTATTGTTGTACAGACGTTTTAGTTTGTGAAATGGAATGATGTCTATTATATTTGGTTATTTACTATATTTGGTTGGAATAAATATTATTTAGAATAATTTTTACATTGTTATGCTTTAATTTTGTTACATATATATTGTGTTGTTTTCTTGCTACTGTATATATGGTGATATATAGGTGCTCCCAAACTGTTGTGATGGCATAGTTGTAATTAGAAGATTGAGCCTATCTTGCACGAATATAAGAGGCACAACTTTTGTAATTCTTGTATATTATTTCAAATTATTTAATTCGATTATAAATAGATCTCATTATCTAAATCATGTTAACATGAAACAAGGATTTTGATGAATAAAGATTTATTCTCATGATTAATAAAAAAAGAATCCTGTTCATAATTCATATATGGGAATTCATAATTCTTTATAGCAAAATAAATATTCTAAAAGAGTGAACAACAGTTCGTCTAAATGTAATACATTTCATTCTTTTGCCAGGGGGCGTTTCTGATATAGATTTTGAATAAAACCCGTTCACTGGTGGATAGAAGAGTAGAAATCCGCTGAATGGAAAAACAAAATAAATCAACCCAAAAAGGGGGGGGAGGTGAAGAATCCAGATGAATGAAAATTATAAGATTTTGACATATTCCAAGTGCTTTGAGATTAGAGTAATGAGACGATTTTGACACTTATCTTGAATAAAGAAACGAAACTATCTCAGAAATGTAAGAAATAAACAATCAAACAAAATAAAAAGACCCCTACTCTCTCACCCATTGTTCCGCCAATAATCTCGGCTGCCAAGTGCATTAAGAAGTTATGTTTTGCAGACATCTACAAGATAGAACAGGACCACAGAGATGATTGACTGTAAATGCTTTTGCTTTTTGCCTTGTTATATTTGTAGCACCCACAGAAGTCTAACAAAGAAAATATAGTGAGCGACCAACAAATGGTCTGATGTTCTGCTGAGGATAGAAGAAGAAGAAAATTTGCACAGATTCTAAGCCGACAGTGGTCTTAGCTACTGAGATTATATACTTGTAATCAAAATGGATATTCCCCAAATTATATACCATTCTAAAATAGATGCAAGACACATTACCAAGAGTTTTTTTTTTGTTATTTGTTTTTTTTTCGATTATAAAAAATTTATTTTTTATTGGCTTATTATTTAAATCGAAAAACCCCAAAAATTCTAAGTTTATGTTGCAAATATTACCAAGAGTTTTTTTTTTTTTTTTTTTTTTTTTCATTAAAAAAAAAAAATTCTTATTTGGTTATAATTTTAAAAAACACAAAAATTAATTCTTGTTATTTAATTAAAAAAAACAACAAAAAAACTACATTATAACTAAGGTTCTTTCTCACTGTGGCTAAATTCAATATGTAATGTAAATAATGATAATGTCTCTTTGGTTTTAAATATTACTGAACAGTTAACAATAGCATGGTCCTTTTGATGAGATCATTTAAAGCTTTGAGCTTTAACTTAGATCAAGGAGAGAAGTTTTTCTAAAAATCATAATAACCCCTAGTGGCCAATTTGGTCTTGCTTTAGGTAAATCAGTGTGTGTATGTATATATATGGAGGCATGTGGTGTAATTGTTAGTCATATGAAATGAAATTGTCAACCAGAGTTCAAATCCTGTATGAGTGTTTACATTTCACCAGAGCGCTAATACCCTTAGAAAAGGCATGAATCCAACTAATCTCCCTGCATGAGTAAATAGTAGGATAGACTGGGCTCTTTAACCTTGGTTAGGTAACCAGTCTAGGAGAAAAAAAAAACTGATTTCAAACCTGTTAAACTTCACAATAAACTGACCTTGTGTTACATCCTGCTCAGGTGGAGGGTTTGGTAAATATATATATATATATATATATATATATATATATATATATATAAAATGATTTATTTTAAAAAGAAATTACTTTAAAAATGGTATTTTATTTTGACTAATTTCTCTGATAATCTGTTTACAGATTTGATCTCTCTGGTGATCGTAAAGTATATACACAGATGTATGTAGTTAAAACACTGCTCCTTAAACAGTAGCTGGCAATGGCCCAGAGGTTGACGGATCGCACAGGCATAAAGTCAGTCGAGGTTCGCATCTGGTCATGATTAGTTGTTGTGTCTAGCCACACTGAAGAGGTGAAAACGCTAAAACACATGTCTGGGGATGACTTTTTATTTATATATATATATATATATTTATTTATCAACCCTTCCACACAAGCAGGATGTGACACAAGGTCAATTTCTTAAGCAGAGTTCAATAGGTTTGAATTCAGAGATTTCCTTCTCCTAAACTAGTTACTTAGCCAAGGTTAAAGAATCCAGCTTGCCCGACTATTTACCCATAGCTGGAGGAGAGCACTTGGAAGTATACCTTTTCCAAGGGTATTAGTGCTATGTGAAATGCAAAGAGCCTCATCCAGGATTTGAACTTGGGTCAATGAGTCCATTTCCAATAGCTTTCCATATATGCACTTAAGATTAAGTAAAGTCGTTGGGGTGGCCTAAAGTTGGTATCAGCCAGACAGTGAGGGAGTCTATCCTTTTCATCAGCACAACACCAAGGAGATTATTTTAGCGCCACACCTACCACACCTACAGATCCCTGTACTACTCATGCACTGAGTTGGCAAGGGCCAGTATCGAACCAGGAACATTGTGATTGCTTGCTGGATGCTCTACCAACTGAGCTAAACCGATTAAACTCATGATTAAGTAATACTGGATCTGTGGGACTAACTCAAAAAAATCCCCATCTACCCAGGTGATGCCGGGTAGCCACTGCTAGTTCTAACTATGCCCAAATTGGCCACTACACAGCAAAAGATTATGATGATATAGCAATGAGATATTGGGAATAAGAAGAATCATTGCAGTGTGAGGGGAAAAGTGAAGATGGAAATATGAATGTATTCAAAAGTGACACAAGTCTCTAAAGACCAACATGAATTTTATTTATTGACTTTGTATTTGAACAGCACAATGTTATATGCTGTTTGAAAACAATCACAAGAGAGTTTCTTCCGCAGAGTGAATCTAATTTACTTACAGTGATTTGCTAAGCTTAACTCTTTCAAGTACAATACCAAAAGTTCAGAGCACACAGTGAGGATCAAGCTCACTATATATATATATATATATATATATATATATATATATATATATATATATATTTATTTGAGTTGTAAGGGTTTTGTGTATTAGACTAATATTTAAGAAATGCAGATGACATACCTGTTGTGTTAGAATTAATAAATTGGATAATCCTTAAATTGTGGTGAGTCGTATATAAACTGTATGTTGAGTATATGTTAGGTATATCATTTTCTTTGATATATCTTATTATTATCACTATAAAAATGACTGACTGATTTATTTACTTTAATGGCATGTCAACACATCTGGGGTTATTTTATGCCAAAAGGTTAGGAAATTGCATTCATTATACGTTCATGTTTACATTTTTTGCATAGCCACTTTTTTTGTATTAATAATTTGTTAGTGCCTCATGCAAAGAAATTATATCCTCAGTTAAAGTGTTCCATCTCTGCTAGCTTTAGACAAGATATTTTTTGAAAAAAGATATCATTTCACAAACTAAATGGCCCCACGGGTTTACTTAGTCTGGGATATCCTCTCCAAAGTTTCAGATTTAAATCTGGTAATTAAAAGGCATCTAAAATTACAAATTCAAACAGATGAATTCAATATCATTGGCTTAGATAATGGAATTTGAACATAGACTTACTTCCCATAGGATTCATACTAAACTTGTTTCAGATAGTCTTGGAATAGGTAAACTAGATCTAACTCCTTTTCATTTTTACATTAGAATGTCTGAGGTATTTCTCTGAATGTTTGAGATGAGGCTTGATAATTAGTATTATCTGTGTTATTTGGACCATTGTCCTCATCTTCATTGTTATCTGTACATTTGGCCGGAATATCCCTCTGGCCTTCTTCAGGTATTTCTTGTTGGACTTGGGGAACTTTCTCTCGATTGAACCTGCAATCTAGAGATAACTGTTACTTAGAACTGTCTAACCTAACTAGGCCATGTGTCCCAATTGGACAATCCAGTGTGAATTTTTGGGAACTTTATAAACCTAATGTTCTGGTTTTTGGCTAGAATATCTACCTATTACTTATGTATTATTTTTTTTACCTAGACTCATATGGGTGTTTTTGTTTTTTTTTTAATCTGATCTAGCCTTTTTTTTATTATGGGTTCCATAACACAATATGGGGGAAAAACCCCCCAAAAAAACCCACCCAATATGAGTCTAGGTAAAAAATTATGACAAGAAAGTTCCCGAGTCCAAAAAGAAGGTTCCCGAGTCTGAAAAGAAGGTTCCTGAGTCCGACAAGAAATACCTGAAGAAGGCCGGAGGGCATATTGGCCGAAACGTTGTACAGATAACAATGAAGAAGAGGACAATAGTCCGAGTAACACAAATAATACTAATGTCTGAGGTATACGAATTCAAAAAAATTAGCACACTTTAACCCAAACAAGCATTGAAAATTCAATTCTTAACTGAATCAGGATTAGAATGAGTTATTAATGAAAGTGGATCAAACTGGAAATCTTGAGCCTACACAGTAGATCAAATTGAAACCCTAAACCTAAACAGTAGATCAAATTGAAACCCTAAATCTAAACAGTAGATCAAATTGAAACCCTAAACCTAAACAGTAGATCAAATTGAAAACCTTAAACCTACACAGTAGATCAAGCTAGAAACATTGAGCCCATACAATAGACTTTTACTAAGCTTAGCTCAGTTTGGCACAAAGCCACAAATATATCTAATTAATGGTTTTGTTTTAAGCATATCAACCCTTTTCAGGTCATTTAATACTGAATCAAGTCCTTTTGACAAAGGAATCAGGTTGTTTTACAGTACCTTCTGTTGCTTAATATAGTCTACCAATTAAGTAATGAAACAGGCTCATTGCTGCTTAACTTCTGTTGATCTATAAGGAACCAGTGCTTTCAGCATGACTTGACCATAATACAAGTACATTTCTTACTTCCAACAGTCATATATTTTTCTGTTATATACATACTTTTTTCTTATAAAAGTAAAGTTGTCGGGGTGGCCTAAAGTTAGTATCAACCAGACAGTGAGGGTGTCTATCCCCTTTTCACCAGTACAGACCAAGGAGATTGTTTTTAGCATCTAAGGTGGAGCATCACACCATATTATTAGTTCCTCACTTTACTGAACAGATCCCTGTGCTACTCATATGCTGAGGGCTGGTATCACACCAGGAACCTTGTATTTCCCAGGTGGATGCTCTACCGACTCAGTTAAATCAACCCTATATATATATATGTCTCTTTCACTCTCTCTTGTGGTTGTGTGTTGTGTGTGTATATATATATATAATATATATATATATATATATATATATAGAGAGAGAGAGAGAGAGAGAGAGGATATGTATTGTTAATCAAAGCCTGAAGATAATACCAGAAGATCTGAAACGTGTTGTTGAAGTAAAATAAAAATTGTTTTGAAAAACATAATTCATTGTGTAGACATTCATTTTTTATAAAATATCTAATTTTCTCCCGTTGGACCCATAAATATATTATATATATATACACACCACACATCACACACACAAAGAGAGAAAAGAGACAGACAGGTAGGCAAGCAGAGAGGTATTCTTTTGCATTTAAAACTAATAAAGCCAATATAGAAACTTACAAGTACAGGCATATAAAACATGTACAAAAATATGTCTATGTGTATGTATTGAAAAAGAGAGAGGAAACAGGTAAGTAGATAAACCAATGAGTAGAATTGTCGGCATTCAAGTAGGGCAGACAGGTGTGTTAGCATCTTTTTATGTATTTAAAAAGCAAATAGAAGGAACTTTAAAATTAATCAAATAATTCCAAAGACCACTTTTGCAATGTGAATTAATAGAATAAAATACAAATCTTACTCCCAACAAAACCATTCTCTTTTTAACCCCTCTCCCCCGCCAAAAATAAAAACACAAATAAAGAGAGAGAATAATAAAGGCTGGCTTAACCTAGCACCTGCCTTCAAGGGGGGAATGCGTTAATATCAAGAAAACTCGACAAAATGCCCTGCAGACATACAAGACATTTTATTAGATGGATTGAATTAGTATATTTTTTGTTGGCTTTTTGAACTAAAATGTCTTCTTGACAATTTTGAAATGTAATAAATTATTTGAAGTGATCTTGATGCTTACAGAGTAACCATCTTTTTTAACGCTTAAAATGGTTGAAGCTTAGGCCCAAAAGTAATTTTCTGGTTTATATATGCTAGAAAATACTTTTAAAATCATTTCCCCTGCCTCTTTTTTTTTTTTTTTTTTGCAATATCTTTTTATAAAAATCATAAGATTGTGGGCACCTCACGTGGTATAATGTTAGCAAGCTAGATTTAAAGACCATTGTTAGTAAGTTTGATTCTCACTGGGTGCTCCATACTTCTGGCCTTGTGTCATATCTAAGCCAAGCTTAGTAAATAACTATAAGTGGGACAGATATTTTGAGGAAATTGCTTTGATTCATGAAGAAATATTTACAGGCAAAATGTTGTTACAATCACAAAAAATATAGAATTATAATTCCATTATTAGTTGTCATTTGGATTAATGTTTTTTCTCCTAGTATTATCTGCATTATTCAGACTATTGTCCTCATCTTCATTGTTATCTGTACAATGTTTCGGCTGATATGCCCTCCAGCCTTCTTCAGGTATTTCTTCTCTGACTCGGGAATCTTCTCGGACTCGGGAACTTTCTTGTCATAGTCGGGAACCATCTTGTCGTAATCAGGAGCCATCACGGAACTTTGAACCTAACCCTTTATTTAGTCCATGGGGGTATCCTGTTCTCATTCTGCTAACCATATCTGGGGTAGGAGTTGTGTTAATCATTTTTCTATGTTACTGCCGCCGGTCAGGATTGAACCTGGAATCCAGAGATAACTGTCACTTAGAACTGTCTTAACCTATGTTCCTTTTGTCTTTGAGAAACCTGGTTAAATGTGCTAATTGTTCAATCAATCAAGTCAGGAAGAATCATTGGTTTGCTAAAGACCAATCAAACCTATAAACTCATCCTTATTTCTGTTTTCCAACTTCTCTTATGCCATATTTGTTATTGTCTTTTTACATTTTTCATATCAATAGCATATTATTATTACCATCATTATTATTATTATTATTATTATCATTTTACTCCTTGCAAGTTTTTCACACAAGTTTTAACTGGTGGTTTTTCACTAAAGTCTAAGTGATAGCAAGTCTCCTTGGTTCTCCAGGACTGTTCTGAGTATTCTCGCTGATCTTAACAGTACTGTGGCCTAGATGGTCTTGATTCTTCCACCAGTTACCCCATTATTATATCACTCCTTGTGAGTTTTTCACACCAGTTTTAATTGGTGATTTTTCACTAAAGTCTAAATGACAGCAAGACTTTTCAGCTCACCAGGACTCTAAGTATTCTAGCCAATCTTAACAGTGCTGTGGTCTAAATGGTTTTGATCCTTTGTTCGTCACCAGTTCTCTCTTTATTATTATCCTTTTACTCCTAGCAAATTTTCCACACTAACTCAATGTGATGATTTTTTTTATACTAAAGTCTAAGTGACAGCAAGTCTCTTTAGTTCTCTAGGACTCTTCTAAGTATTCTAGCTGATCTCGGTGCTGTGGTCCAGGTAGTCTCAATTTTTCCTCTTATCCCCAATCTTTTTTCCACAACGTTGGGGACTGTCCCAAAGGCAACAACTACTATTGGGATCACCACCACTTTCATTATTAACAATTTTTTTCAGCTCTCTGGCTAGATCCAAATAACTGTCTATCTTTTCTCTTTTTTTGTAAATTTGTAGCATCCTTTGCATTTTCTTAGTATACAATTTAGAAGCATTGTTTTAACAAATATTAGTGGTGAGAGTCTTCCTGTAAGATGTGTCTTTAGAGTTTGAACATCAGCAAGGGTTTGTTCTCCTGCAGCTTATTCAACTCTCCAGTTTTTCCTAGCTCTCATGACAAAAGTTAATGCCTTGCTCTGATATCTTGAACATTTTTAGACATTATTATTATTATTATTTAAAAGTTCATAAAAGGCTGATTTTGCATATTTGGATAAATAAATTGTGTACATGAAAACCTTTATATAAAATTCTAACACATTTTTTTTACAAGCATTATAGATTTGTTTGCATAAGCTTTGAACATCTTGTTATAACCTGATACTGGTTATATCCTATAACTCAAACATAAACAAAGGGGAACAACTCTCGACTGATAAATTATTTATTTATTTATTGATCTACTAGGAAAAAAGAAGATGCGATTAGAGTCAGGGTTTAGGGTTAGTTTAATGGGAAAATAAACAAATAATTTATCAGTCAAGAGTGGTTCTCCTTTGTTTATGTTGGAGTTATAGGAAATAACCCTGAAACCTTTTCTGAATTGTAGAGCAGCAATGTACAAATATTTACACTGCACTGCAAGTGGAATTGAACCTCTACCAAAGAGGTTCAATTCCATCTAGGTTAATATGTGATTTAAATTAATTTTCAGCAACAGATAAATGCAAGAATTAAACAGTTTAGTATTGAAAAAAAAAAGACCCAAAGTGGAAATTCTTTCTATAGTGTCAGATTGCAAGAAAATTATAGATATAAGAAAAATGGTGTGCATTATCATATCATTATTATGCAGAAATTGATGTAAATGTTGACAGAAAAAAATAAATCTGGGAGGCCCAGAGAAACATCTATTACAGAAGATAGACACTTGATTGTGTCTAGCAAAAGGAACAGAAGAAAAAAAACAACAACTCCTGAACTGCTGAATTTGATTCTACACATCAACATCCAATATCTATTATGACTGTTAAGAGAAGACTTCTTTCTGTTGTGCTTAAAGGATGTGGGTCAGTTAAGAAACATCTATTAAAAAAAAAAAAGGTTCAAAAGACTACAATGGGCACAACAGCACAAGAATTGGACTTTAGAAGATTGGAAATAGGTACTATGAACTGATGCATGCAAATTTAAGCTTTTAATCAAAATTAATATCAGCTGACTTTAACTCTTAACATCCTGTTGAGAATTTTTCTATGTCCAGAGCCCAATTCCTAAAACCAGTTATCAATAAATGGCTAAAAATGGCCTTTTCATTTAAAGTTACCTGTTATTTCCCTTAAATCAAAGACTTCTAAATATGTTTAATATTACATTGAAACAAAGGTTATCATTTGGAGTAGATTAGGAAAATGAATGTGACTTCCGGCCGGGTGGAATGAGGTGGGATAGGACATTAAGAGAACTAGTACAAAATACAAAAACGCCCTCCGGGCGATATAAAGATAGATTTTTGAAACATATTGAGTAAGGTGGGAGTAAAAAATTCAATGTCCGCGAGTTTGTACCCTAAGTAAGTTAAATCATCAAATTCATTAAAGGATTAAAAAATAAAACAATTTGAAATGTAAACTTTAAATATGTATTAAAATAAAACAAACTATATATTATATAATACCAGTCATGTATTTATTAAAACTTGTTTTAAAAAACAATGAGGACTGTTGCATGTTCAAATTTTGAGTGTATTTATTCTATGTTATGATGATTTGGGGTAATGTGGCATAAGCAGTGACGTAATTTTTGTTACAGACAAAAACCGGAAGCGAATCTCCATTATTAATAAGATGACATATGAAATAAATTCCATTATGGAATATTTGTATGACTTACCTAACTTCTTTCTTTGTCAAAAAACTGTTGGCCTTACATTATTTTTACATTCTTACAATTTTTGTTCTAAAATATTTCTAAAAGTATTTTTCCTTTTATTCTCTTTCCTATACAATTTAAAACCTATATCATAATATACAACTATTAAAATAATTGTTTAAGACACCTAATTATCTTATCCCACATGCTTGTAAAAATATAGAAGTTAATCCTATAAAATAAGCAAAAGAGTGTTTGTCAGACAAACTCTTTCCGAACGAATGTTAAAGCATGGTAATAGTGCTGAAATGGTTTGGGAGATATTTTTAAAGGTGAGATTGCTGGAGACTTTGTTCAAATTAAAAAGACATTATGCAAACAGAAGGATTATCATTCAATGCTCCAGAGGCATTCCTTCTGGCTGCCATATTTTATTGGACAAAATTTTTATTTTTGAACAAGATAATGATCCAAAAATGCAGTTCAAAAACTGTGTGCAAATTGTCTAAATTCAAAGGAAGCGTAAAGGAATTTTGTAAATCAAGATTTGGTTCCTTCAGTTTTCAAGATCTTTCACAATTGAAACAAGTCTGGGATGAAATTGATCGTAAAGTTCCAAGTGAACTGCCTAAGAATAAGCAAGAGTTGTTTACGCTGCTTGGGAATCACTTTCATCAACAGACTTTTACAAGTTACTAGAAAGGATGCCAAGAATTTGCTTTGCAGTAATAAATGTGTGTGGTGGGTTCTTTAATGAAAAGAAAATATAGGTATTCTTTGATTGAAATGATAATTATCTTATATTCATTTTGATTTAAATTATTATTTCTTTTTTTAAAGACATGAAACTTGATTCATTTTTTTTAAGTTTAGAGGGAAAAAAATCAACCTGGTCCTAAACCTTTAGTGGCTAGTTGCATATTACAATAACAATACTAATTTGTAGAAACCAGAAAACTGATTATATTTTATTCTAGTAACACAAGACTAACACACTCCTATATACTCAAAATTATACTCATAATCACATGCAAACATAGAAAAAAGTAAATTTCTTTTTTTAAAGACATGAAACTTGATTCATTTTTTAAATTTAGGGGAAAAATCAATGTGTTCCGTAGTATATATATATATATATATATATATATATACACACACACATACATACATACACACACACACACACACACACACAGATATGCCTATCCATGTATCTATAGATGTAGAGGGCTGTTGAGATGGAATACAAAACCTCCAACTCTGACTCCTCTATTTTTGGCACCTTTGACTCCTTTTTATGTAATTAAGTGATTATAGCCTACAAATAAATATAATACCAGGATTTTTTATAATCTATTTATAAGGCATGTGCACTGTATAACTATATAGACTAAAATAGGGCCATAAAAAGTGTAAATTCAACTGGAGTCATAGTCTGTATAGTTTTACCAATTCCGACTCAAACTCTACAGTCCTGCAAGTAGGAAACATTAACAAACCTAATGATGAAAAAAAAAAGCATTTATCTTACATAAGAAATATTTATTTTTCAATAAATCCTCTTCCTTGTAAATAGACTTAATCTAGAGATGAAGATTAATTATTTAGATTGAACATTAAACTGTAAAATTTTTGGATTAAAATTCAGCTAACTACTGATCAACTCTCACATTATATAAAGTAAAGATTATAAAGACAATATATAAAAAGAAACCTTGTTTATCTTTATGATGGCTAGTACAGTAGAACATTGACTTATGAGTACCCAAAATTATGAGTTGTCTGAGTTATGAGCTGTCATTTAGTCAATTTTTTGCTTTGTGTTGAGAGCTAAAAATTTGAGGTACAAGTGAGCTTCAGATATGCTTATGTGAATAAGCTCACTAAAAACATTTAAGTTTCCAAATTTATTACATAAAAAAATTATTTATAAAAAAATAAACACTAAGACATATTACAGCACATAATTCATTTTTTTTTTTATATACAATACTGTGCTAATTTTCTTAGTTAAAAAAACATTTTTTTTAAATTGGGGGTTTGGGCTGCAATGTATTAATGACATTTCAGTTTTATTTCAATGGAGAAAATTGATTTGATATACAAGGAAATTGAGTTGCAAGCAGAACAAATTAAACTCGTAAGTCAAGGTATAAGTGTATATATAAATGCAGCTAGTTTGAAAAAAAAACCAACCACACACCACCACAAAACTCCAAAAAACAAACAAACAAAAAGAACAATGTAAGATCAAAGTAGGCAACCTTGCTGTTGATTATTCTTATAATCCATGAGATTGTCAAAAAATTATTTTGAAAATCATTCAAGTTTGAAATTAAGTATTAAGAGATCTTCACTTTTACATTGTAACGACTTTATGAATTGACAGTTTATATAATCTAATTTATCATAATTTAGACATTGAATTATGATAGGAATTTTGAAAATGTTTAGCCATCAAGTTTGTTTTTTCTTTGTTTTTTTTCTCCTTTTTTGTTAATTTGATATCAAAATGAATTATCAAATTGTTTTTGATAAACTTTTTAAGCTTCTTATCAATTTCTTTTGTCTTGATTTATTCTTTTCGGTTTTGATCTCCTGAAGGGCATTAAATATTTTGCAAGTAATTCACAGCACTTAAGACAATACAAGTTAAGACAAAGTCAAATTAAAGTGACCGGACATTTTGATCACATGCACCCAAAAGGTTTTGAGTCTTTTTATTTTACTTTCCAAACCTAATCATATTAATTTGATCATTTTTTTTTCTCAGCTTATACAGGATGAGGCAGAAATATCTCACACCATTCTAAACTGTTACCTGTGTGGTGAATGCGAAATTAGGCAAGTGGCAATGGTGACTCTATATATAAAAAGTCTGGAAAATCAAATTGACATTTTTAAAAATAGAGGTCTCTCACAATCATTATACACTAGATTACTATTAAAACATGTTCATAATATATATATATATATATATATATATATATATATGTTGAAAAATATAAAAAAAGTATTAAAAAAAAAAAATGAATTTATTTTTGATGTTGAAGTTGATGCTTAAACATTTTGGTTTATATTAAATCTTTGTTCAGGAAAATACAAAAAGTTTTTCTAACTTCTACATATCATCGGGATTAATTTCTATATTTTTATATTATATATATAATATATATTATATATATATATATATATATATTATTATGGGAGTAAATATGGAAATTAAATCCGACAATATAAAGAAAATTTTGAAAAAACAAGTGTTCGAAAATGGGATGAATTTAATTATCGATTTTCATCTCCTGTCACATATAAAAACATCCATCATTTTCTTCACCCCAAGAGACATCCTGATGAAGGTTCAATGTAACCGAAATGTTTTAAACATCGATATTAAATTCATTCCCATTTTCGGAACACTTGTTTTTTCAAATTTTCTTTATATATATATATATATATATATATATATGTTATAGTATGAATCTTAAGTAATTTCTTAGGTAGAAACATCTAATTTATAGCTGGAAATAAATCTACCTTAAAATTTTAGATAAATAAAATTAAAACTATTGTTAATCAAGATGAAAAATGAACACAAACTATCCAAGATGGAGTTTGAACCCCTGTTTAATAATTCCATTTTTTATACCAATTAATCACTAAGCTCCACCCAAAAATAAGACATACAGTATTCATCATTTTTGAATTATCTATTATTATTCTTTTATTTTTTACTTTTCTATACTTCTAATATAACCAACAAAAATTTCTACAATCTACACTAACCATCAGCTCCCCAATTTACTGCACAGATCCAAGCTGTGCTACTCATGCACTTATTTGGAAAGGGCCAGTATTCAAACTGGAACTTTGCAGTTCCTAAGCAGATTGCTCTCTTCTCTCTTCTCTCAATATATATATATATATATATATATATATTATACCAGCCACTCTGCACCAAGAGGATGTGGCACAAGATCAATTTCTTACAGAGTTTAATAGGTTTTGAATTCAGTTTTCCTTCTCGTAGACTGATTACTTAGCCAAGCTTAAGAGCCCTGTCTGTCCTGCTATTTACCCATAGCTGAAGGGAGAGTAGTTTGGATGCATACCTTTCCTGAGGGTGTAAGTGCTTATGTGAAATGCAAACAGCTTTTCCAGGATTTGAAACTCTGGTGATGAGTCCATTTCCTATGACTCTAACCCTTACACCATTCACCTCTCTCTCTCTCACCCCCTCCTCTCTCTCTTCTCATATATATATATATAATTATGAAAAAGATGCTAGTTTATTGATTAGATAAAAATCAGAATTAAAAAATTTCCTCCATTTTATAAATGTTTGGAATATGTACTCTTACTTTAAAATCAGACAAAAACAGAAAAACAAACAAAAATAAAAGCAACATTTAAACTTATATGTAGAAGATTTAGAATCTATAAAAATCATCAAAAACAATTAAGAAAGAAAGAAAGAAAAGAAAACAAAACAAAACAAAAAAAAAAATCTCTGCCAACTATAATCAATAGTTTAGCCCTCCAAAATGCAAAATATCTTGAAAAACTCAAAACCAGTCCGAGGGAATCTGTTAGATAAATTTCCGCTCCTGCTGAGAGAGATTTCAGATTTTTCCAATCTTAGTCTCTCTCTCTTCAGAAACAGATAATCAATTACTGCCGATATTTTTGACAATTAGTTTAAATTAAAAATCTCAGTGAAGCTTACTGCAAAACAATGGCCACATGCAAAAATCAACATCTCTTGACCCTTTACATCACCAGGACAGGATTGGCACTGTAAAATAACACACAAATATCAACAGCCAACCCGCCACCACACAAACACACACATACAGATAACCATTATCTCAGGAAGAGTTGAAGCTATTGAAAACCGAGTCTACTACTGAGTGTGTGTTAAGTAAGGCCAATTATAGAATGCCTATAAAGAAAATGTCTACACAGAAACAATTTTCCTTCCTTTACACAAGGTTGCTTCCTGGGCAGATACTTCTACTAACAGAAAAATAAGACTGTTATAATTAAAGCAGTGAATAAGAGAATACAAGTCAATTGAAGTCATATATTGGTGCCATAAAAGTGAGATTTATGGCACACTTGAAGACCAAACCAATGCCAGTCTGTTGACTTTGCTCGATGACTGCAAAAATTCTTCTTACTTTGAACAATTGTTTCACTTATGCTAAAAGATGCACCGCTATCTATCTATTAATACTCATATTCCTTAATTTTACGACTGTTATCATCTTGCAATACCCTCTGGTTAAAAATGAGGGGCCAAGTATCCAATAGGCACCCCAAATCATCAACTTAATGAAAGGTTCATATTTTAACACATCACCGGTAACTTCGGCTTTCAAATATTTGAAAATAAATGAACAGATGATTTTTCTTAACTTTTATTGTATCTGACAGAAGCAAATTTTACAAATTTTGTGATACTATTTCTGAACAACATCCTTTTATTTAAATAAACATAAAAAATATTTTGTAAATAAAAACTGTATTTTTATCTAAATAAACATAATCGCATTTCTCTTCTGATTAAGCAAAAAGTATTTTAGCATAAAAGTGTCTTTCGTCATTTTTTAATTTATTCTAAGTGTTGAAAAATACTCATAAACTTCTGATTAAAAAGTATTTATTTAAAAAAAAAAATTTTGCTATTCAATTTTAATTTGATTACTTGTACCAATCATCTATTTATATAATTTATTGTAAGTTAAAGATTTCTATAAACTTCTGATTAAAATCAATTTCTTTACAAAATGTGGAAGTGGAAGTAACCAGTGACGAGTTAAAATGTAAACCTTTTGGATTGGCTGTGATAGGATGAACGGTGTGACCATATATAGGGTTATCTTGGTACACAACATGAGAGGATAGTGCCGCACTATCGCCACTTGTTATGTCTCAGGAGTTCTGGGAATCAAATGAGAGAGGACTAGCTCGAATACTAAGAGCCGATTTGTTGTGTTATAGATAATCTCCCTATCGCTGCATACCTGCGAGAGGCAAAGCCACTGTGTCGATACAACTGCTAATGATAGAGTTGGATCTAGCTGAGTAGTTCACAAGTGGGAGTGAAAACAAGAACACTCTATACTGGTTGGTTATATGGGAGAGTCTCACTGTGTCTCAATGTTAACAAGAGTGCGACTGAAGAGCATATTACGTACAATTTCTCGTATATCAGCCACAGTTGTTTGGGACAATTTATCACATAGCTTGTTGTAGAGATGATTGCTATAATTCTATTGTTCATTCAAAGTCTCATTGCAAAACCATTAATTCAAACAGAAACTGTCTTATACCCTTGTAGTTAGAGAGCTATCCCACACGCAGGAGTAAGTATCTGACCTCAATTAATATCTATGGGATATCACCTCGTGAAACAATGGCATCAATAGTGAAAGCCAAGGGGTGACAATAAGCCATAGAATTCTCTTACGAGTTTTACACGCATAGACTGAAGAATTCAATTAACTAGATAAAGTATGTTAACATGTAAAAAAGTATAAGATAATGAGCGAATATACTATGGTAACCCATTAACTTATGATATGGAACATAGAGCTTAGTTTGTATCAAGTATTCTATTTGTTAAATAGTATCGATAACTAATAGCTAATAGATAACACTATGGTTTTAATGACTGATTTGGAATTATCATAATTATTCTTTTCCACATAACAAGACTTGGTTGATGAGTGTTTCAATGTGGATAGTTGTCACTATCTCCTTATGTAAACTACATGTCAATGAAAAAAGGTAAATATTAAAGTAGTTCATAATTAATAATAAATATTTTATATATAATGGTTATTACATAAATGCTATAGTAAAATAGACGCTGTCATATAACTAGTAATCCTAGGACATTTAACTTTTTCTAGCAAAGCATTATATACCCTTCTTTATACACACTTCATATATATCCTAAAAAAAAAGAAAAGAGAGAGAAGAGAAGAAGAGAAGAGACACGTACAGATGTATCAAAACATCTCAGTTAGATTGGGTAAATAGAAATAATAATAAAGTATAGATATCTTTAACACACTCAAACGCAACTTTTTTCCAAATATTTCATTTGTGTCTCTACTAGGTCATGTGGCAGTCTCATGAGCAACTCTTGGCAGACTCAGACGAAAGCTAACAGAAACAATCTCTTAAGACGAGATACACTCCATGAACTGTTGAATTAACATGATTATCTACTATCAGTCATATAGAAATAAAAGCTGCATGCGTATATACGTGTACCTGTGGTATTTTCTAAGAATACAATTGTGGCCTTTTTCCAGTTATGGTGCTCAATAGATACTACTTTTCTTTGCATTATAGCTTGGATCCAGATTTCATCTGATCATGCTCTCACAGAGACCTTAGTGGTGAGAATAAGTTTAATTTTATTGTCAAGCCTGTCGGAGACAATTTTTCTTGTGATCATACATCGATACTAAACCCATAATTACAGCTTCATGGACGAAGAAAATATTTACAAGTAGCTTCATAATTTTTCGATAGACACTAGCTGTATAGATCTCTATTGGTAGTTCATCTGTAAACCAGGACTGTTTTAATATGATACATTTGATACAAGCTATCTATGATAGAATTTATCTTTACTATTTGATTGCTATAGCGATTATTCACTTTCAATTAACTGGCAGGAAAAAACATAATAACACATGACTGCTTCAACTTTAATTTTCAAGCATTGGACTTCTTTATATAGACAGAGAGGGAACTTAACACAACTTTCATAATAGAATAATGGGCAAAGGACATATATCCAAGTTAGGGGTAGGTTGTGGGGCGAAATGATGTCAGTCGGCCCTATAGATGTGGTTTTCATGGACATCCAACAAAGTTCCTGTGTCTGTCGGATATCTTTTCCTCTATGGATGATTTCTCAAAGCAAGTGGTTTGAAAAATCAGAGTAGCTGTGAGAAGTTGTCAGTACATCAGAACACTTGTTTCGAGACTGTATTATGACTAGTACTAGTAGATAACCTCAATATTTTGATATGACTAAATGTCTCCCTGCTGAACAATGTCAAATATCAAGATTACATCAGCTGGTGTAGCAGATTGAACAGACAAGGAACTAGTCGTATCGAAGTTTACGTTTTTCTGTAATTGAATCACAATAGAGTGTAAGCTAGTTGCGTAGCTAATAGTGTAGATGTGTTATGACAAATTGCATCTGGACATGATCAGTGTGAATAAATGAAGTATCAATTAAAACTATCTTGGAGCTGGATTAAATATTGGATTATCGCCTCAAGAGGGAAGCTATACAAAGTAATTAAAATTACAATTACTTGGATAAATTAAGAGACACTAAATAGTTCGTTATAATAATGCTTAGGTATATTATCTCATTATAGAAGTACAATCGGGTAGACTTCTGGTCCTACACATTAGGCACACTCTTAGATAGACATATACTCACAATAGAGTGTCATAGCCGTTCATCCATTCCGACTCCGTGAAACGATTTGATAGTCAAATTTGGAGCAAAAATTATCTAAAAGTAGACCCACTGATGAAGATATTCTGTGATACTCGCCGCGAAACAAGAGCATGTATATCGAGTGATAGGAACGTGACACTCAATTCGTTATGGTAATTGTCATCCATAGACACCTCTAGAAATTAGAGAAAGTTTATTAATGGTAGAGTCTCCTTCTTGCATATATAATAACGTACGTTTATGCTATTCTTACACACTGATCATTTATTTACTATATAATTTAATTATAATAATACACTCACATTCCATATATCATCAATTAATATATATAACTATAAAACAAATATAAACTAATAATTAAAATAATATATATTAAAAATGAATGAAATATATGTAAATATGATTGACAACGGCATTACGACCACTCTTCTGGCAGATGAGATGTTAGATAAAAGTTTGCATAAAAATGAATGAATACTCGATATCCAGATGTTAGAGCATGTTATATTAAGGGTGCCAGTAACAAGAAACCACACAAAAAGAAGAAGCCGTATAGAAAACCTAAAACATTTTATAACGTCCATTTTCAGAAAAAAAGTTCCTTCTGTATGAAATAATAGGGTTATATATAATGAAGATCGTAGATAAGAGTACTGCCATCGTCAACTTATATTATTTGAGGGAATCGGTGTGTTGTTTAAAGTTTGGACATGTTCCGCATAACATGAGAATAATATGATGTAAAATGGATGTGTTGTAATACGACTATGCTTCAAGCAAATTATCAAATACTCTCGATCTTTATTATAGTAACCTCAGTAACACTAATCATAAAAAAACTCAAATACTCCTTATGGTTATACTATATAAGAAACCAATTGAAAAACAAAGGATAGATTTTTCCTTGCTGTCTGGCTGATACTGTGATTTAGGCCACCCCAACGACCTACTTTTTTTTACACTTTCAATAAAAAAAAAACTTAGAAACAAATCAAATAAGATATTGTTATAAGAAAACTAGCCCATATAATTTCCTGGATAGAATCCTCCTATCTTGCCTTGTTTCTCAAAACGCAGCAAAGTGCCGCTTCATGAATGGGCAAGAGTTATCACAATATATATCAGCAAAATCATTTATGTGTTGGAGAGGTGTTTTCATGTAAGGGTTTTCATCATAGGAAAATGAACTCTGCGACCAGAGTTCAAAATCGCTGAATGTGGCTGTCTGCATTTTCCATAGTGCTAATACTCTTGGATAAGGTATTGGATCCAACTATTCTCCGCTTCAGCTATGGGTAAACTAGTAAGTAAGACTGGGCTCTTTAATCTTGTTTAAGCAACAGTCTAAGAAGGAAAACTCTGAATTCAAACCTGTAAAACTCTGCTTAAGAAATTGACTGTCACATCCTGTTAGTATAGAAGGGATGGTGTGTGTGTGTTATATATATATATATATATATATACTATGAGGAGGCACACAGTATGATGGTTATTTCTAGGAAATGGACATAAGTTCAAATCCTGGACGAGGCTGTTTTGCATTTCACATAGCATTGAGACAAGTTAGTATGGAAGGGATGGTGTGTGTGTGTGGTGTGTATATATATATATATATGACGGAGGCACAACAGTATGATGGTTAATTTCATAGGAAATGGACATTAAGTTCAAATCCTGGACCGAGGCTGTTTGCATTTCACATAGCACTTGAGACAAGTATGAATCCAAATATTCCCCCTCCAGCTATATGTATGGCAGACAGTTTAAAACCTTGCTTAAGGCAACCAATCTAGGAGTAAGGAAAACTGAATTCAAACGTGTTAAAAAACTCGGCTAAACAAATTGATTTTGACTTGTGTGAAGGGGTTGGCGCAACAGCTAAATTTTTTGTGCGAAGCTAAAATTGTATTATTTATTTCCGTGATTATCTTTAATTAATTGTTTTCTTGATTGTTCATTATGATTAATCCTGATGATCATGTCCTTGGTGAAACTAAGTGGGTTATCTATCTATAACTTTCTACTATATGAGTTAGAGAGGATAATATCAGTCATGTTGGGGAATTGAGAACATAGAACATTGGTTTAATGAAATCCTTTTCAAATCACAGGAGTAAACAGAAGAAAGAAAGCATGAAATAAAGTGGAGGGAGAGAGAGAGAGAGAGAGAGAGAGAGTAGAGAGGAGAGAGAGAGAGAGAGAGAGAAAGAAAGAAGAGAGAAGAGAGAGAAAGAGAAAGAGAGAAGAAGAGAGAAGAGAGAAAGAGAGAAAGAGAGAAAGAAAAGGAGAGAAGAGAGAGAGAGAAGAGAAGAGAAGAAAGAGAGAAAAAGAGAAAGAGAAAGAGAGAAAGAGAAAAGAGGAAAGAGAGAAAGAGAAAAAGAGGAAAGAGAAAAGAGAGAGAGAGAAAGAGGAAAGAGAAAAAGGAGAGAGAGAGAAAGAGAAAGAGAAAAAGAGAGAGAGAGAAAAGAAAGAGAAAAAGAGAGAGAGAGAATAGAGAAAAAGAGAGAGAAAGGGGAGAGAGAGAGAGAGAGCAGAAAGAGAAAGAGAATGAGAGAGAAAGAGAGAGAGAGAGAGAGAGAGAGAGAGAAATAAGTGACACAGGCAAGGGAGAATACTCAAGTATAGCAAATTATAGAAAGGATTAACAAAAAGAGAGAGATGCAGTAGTCTAGTCTAGTCTATCTATCTATCTATCTATCTAATCTATCTATCTATCTATCTAGTTAGTTTAGCTATTATCTGTGAAAAAAAAAAAACACATCAGATATATTTGAATTTCTATGAGATTTGTAACATTTTTTTTTAGAAAAGAAACTAAATATATACCATTTCCACAACAATATTTAACTGAAGGTAAAATATGTGTAAAACATGTCTTTTGTTACTATAAGCACAAATGTCTCCTTATTTTTGCAGAAATTAAGACACTGAAATCTGAATTAGTTTTTTCTAATTTTATAAGTTGTGGCTCTTTTTTTTTGGATGATGCTTAGAAAGCGAACGTTTGAACGAACATACTCATATATATATATTATATGATATATATAGATGCAAACCTCAGGTATGTATATGCATATATATTTAATAATTTTTTTAGAAAGATGTCTAGACTTTTAGAAACTAAAAAATTTATACAAACTAATTAAAATGACAGAAAGGAGTAATAAAAATAGATTCCAAACCAGACAAGTATAAATATAAAAATGTAGCTACCCGATATGATTTTTTGTTCTCCTGTAGAAGGCGTACCTTGAACACACCGAACTGTGGTTGAGAGAAAAACTTTTTTCTACAAATATAAATGCTCTATACTTTATGAATTATATTGAGCACTTTTTAGATTAACTGCTAATGCTTAACTACAGTGTGAAAACATTCTAGCAGTATTTTTAATATATATATATATATTTATAATAAAATAGTATTTGATAATTTGCTTGAAGCATTGTTAAGTATATTATTATTTATTTATGTAAGAAAGCAATTACAATGCGTATAAAAAAAAATAATATTCTCAGTCTTATCGATCTCAAAGAAACTTTATCATCAGAGACTTTTTCTGAAATGGACGTGGTCTTGTGTGGGTTTTGTTTTGGACCTTATAAACATGCGTCTCATGGTGTTTTTTTTTATAACACCACGCAGAAGGGTCGTGATGGCCGTTGTTCAATCAATTTTCAATTTCATTCTTTTTATACTATGTTATTTATTTATTTTTTTTATTTGTTTTAAGTATATATTATGTGTATATATGGAATGTGTATTTTAATTAATTATATATTCAGTGTTTAATTCTAACCTACTTGTTTATGCGAGGATGTTAACTTAGCTATTATTAAATAAACTTTCTCTAATTCTGAGATTACCAACGTTGCGTATTATTGTTCTGTCTTAAACGGAGAAATTATTGTCCTTATTTTTGCATTTGATTTAAATGTTTATGGAATGAGGATGCACGTGTGTGGATATGTTCTTTAATTCTAATGTGGAGGGGTCTGATTGTACTTTCTATATAGAAATTTAAGGGCATTTTTTAGAGCAAGTTAAATAATTATTATATTATAGGGTACTATATTTATAAGTAATAGTGTTCATCATTGATAGAGCATGTATATCTAACTTTGGTAGCATTGATAAAAGTAATGGTCCTTGGTTAGTGCTCAATATCATGATAAGAGCATGTATATCTCAAGAAGTAGCTAGACATTAAGTCAACAATGCTTGATTACTGACAATTTCTCTCACCTACGCGATTTCAAACCCCACTTGCTTTGAAAATCACAAATAGAGGAAAAGAAATTCAGTAACCAAGGCCGATGCTTCATGCCCCACGCTACCCTAACTTGGATTATATGTCCTTGCATATTTTTATTTTTTATTCCCTCTGTTAGATTTATTGCTTTGAAAATTAAAGTGAGCAGTCATGTGTTTTATTTATGGTTTTTTTCCGTGCAAGTTAATTGAAAGTGAATAATCCTATAGATAACAAATATTAAAGATAAATTCCTGACAATGTCAAACAATAAACAGCTGGTTGTAGATGACAAGCAATATGGTCTACAGTTTAGTTCTGTATTGAAACATGAGCTGTAATTAGTGGGTAGTTTTGATGGTTAGAATACTGGACAGGTGTGTATGAATTAATAACCTGGGCTGGATAAAATTGGATCCAAGAGGGAAGCAAAGTAATAAACATAACTGGAAAAAAGGCAACAAATTGTATTCTTAGGAAAATACAACAGGGTGATTTGGTAGCATACTGATGATAAATCGATCAGGTTTCTATTCTCCGACTGAGGAGGTAGCTTGCAAATGTCTAACCATACTGAAGAGACGTGATATGTGGAAACAAGGTTTTTTGTGGATGACATATATAAGTCATCCATAGACACTTTGATGTGTTTTGACGTCTTACGTCTCTCTCTCTCTCTCTCTTCTTTCTATATATATATAATGAAAAGAGAAAAGTTTGCATAAAAATGTGCTTGATTTCAGTTGATGTAGTACAGCAGTTTAGAAAACCTAAAAATATTATAATTAATGAACACTAAAAGTCCGTTACATGTAGTTTCAAGTGTGTGCACAATCCATCAGACAAATGTCTGGAAATATTGTACATTTGATTCTTATAAACCTGTTTCAACATTTACATCTGATGATTGTTCATACTGCATGAAACTTCTAGTAATGGGTTTCTAGTATTCCTTATCATGACTTTGTAATAACTATATCTAGTAATTGAGGCTTCAGTTCTGAATCTGATGGAATTTGGAGTCACCGCCTTTCATTTGCCATTGTTCCCAGGACCAAGGTGATACTACTGCTTGAATCCCAACTACGGTAAGACAGTTCTGTTTGAGATAATGTTTTGAATGATTTTGAATTAAATTTGCTCTTCAAACATTGATAAGTATACACCGCTGGGAGACAAAATAGAATAGTCTCCCTCTGTACATTGAAAGAGGAGCTCTCCCATATCATATGTCTGTTTTTGGTCATGTGAATCTAGAATCTCCCTTTTTCCAACACGAGGTTGAAAGTGAAAGATGCCCAGTAGTGCTATAAAACCATGGTGCCTGTCTTTGTTCCCAGAACTCCTGAAAAACACTAGTGGTTTCCACTCCTTTGTTGTTTAAAACCTTTCTTCACGTTCCTCTAACGCCTTGGTGAATCTTTTGTGGTTTGGGACAGGAACTTGATTCCCTCTATGCATTTGTGTAATTAAATGTTATATTTCTGTTAATTGATTTGTCTTTTCTCTACGAATATTCTGTGTTAGGTTTCATCCTCTTTTGGATAACCTAATGCACTATGGGTGTTAGCTACGAGTAACCACACCGATATTTCTTATAGCAATTTAAAATGATCAATAGGATACATTTTTGCACTGTATATAATTGGAAACTAATTGTTAAATTGACTTTGGCATAAAATAACCCACAAGGACTGATATGTTGTAAACCTAACCAACCTAACCATATAATTTTTTGCAATTTATTAGTACTTGATAGGAATACTTGAAACCCATATAACTATCAGATTATTTGTATTAATAATAGTTACTTGAAATACGAATGTTTTGTAAACGATTATTATAAATGGGAATAGTTACTTGAAATTATTTTATTTAATACAAGAGAAGCATAATGAGATATGGCAATTTAGGAAGGTCCTTACACTGCATTTGCTATCAGTTGGTAAGATGCGTATGGAGTGCAGTGTTGCATGTTTATTGTGGCAAGGACTGTTGTGTAGAGCTCTATCTGTTAATAAACTGGCAAGTTAAGAATGATAGTGTGTGCTAAATGGTGAGATTTGTACATAGCTTGGTCAAGGAGCCCTCATGTGTATTGGTGGTCTGTTAGTGTTAGCTGTCACAGCTGAAAGAGGGGAATATCACATGTAACTAGACGCCTAGGGCCCTAGACACTAGTTGCTGCCTGTTCGTTCAAAAAAGAAAAAAAAAGGGACTGGATATTGGAAATTCTGGATATGTTCATTATCCATATATGTAATGAAATATGTGTCTGAAAAAGTTTTTCTCAGATGAGAATAAAATTACCTATTCAGCTATAAGGGTACAGTTTATCTCATTATATAAATAATCTCCAAGATCTTTGCTGGATGGCCATACTTGTGACCTTGTTCACATCTTATATGTGGCAAATGGATTGGGTAAATTTCTCTACTATTAGCAAATGAACATTAGTTGAAAAATTATGGTTGCATTTTTAAAAATGAAGTTTCCACTTTTTTTAATTTTTTTTTTTTTTATTACTGGAATATTGATGATACCTGGTATGAAGGTAAGCATCACACTTATATTTTGCCAAGAAATTATATGGTTGGTTGGGTTAGGTTTACACATATAGTCTTTGTTGGGTTATTTTATGCCAAAAGTCCAATTTAACAATTAGTATTCCATTATATACAGTGCAAAAATGGTATAGTTGATCTGTTAAATTGCTATAGAAGAATTTTATCGGTGGTGTTAACGATGATCGTAAGCTAAACCCATAGTGCATTAAGCCTCTGTATCTCATCATGGCTGCTCATTTTATCAATGTGTAAAAAAATATTTGCATGTATCTTCTCTAAAATAATCTGTGTACTTGACAGTGCTCATTCTGTTTTATTGAAGAATAATGGCATGAAGTGGTTTGTGTTTAGAGAAATTTCTAATGGGTACAAAGAATTTCAAGATGATTGAACTTTTTGCTTTGTTTCTGTTCATTAATTATTTCACCTGGTACCAGGCTTTATCTGGCATATTTACATGTGTAGCATCGCATTTTTGTTAGGAGACTCTTATCCTAATCTCTTTTTTTGGGATAGGCAATGACAAAACGGTATAAATAGCCTTTTTTTTAAAAATACATATTACACCAGAAGAAGTTTGTGAACAAGAAAAACAGTTAGGCAATATTTAACACTGTGTTTCACAGGTTCTTTAATATGTTCTTGAAAAAAATTACTTTTCTTCTCCAAGAATTCAACCGCATTCCTCTTAAATCAAACCATATAAATGAATGTTCGACAAATCCAGGTTTGGTTGAATCTTCTTGATCGCACAAGTGGGCAGTTGTTCAGTGATTCACTGTAATCATTGCCAATTTGGGGGTTTCTTAGGCATCAGATTGGGTGTCATAGAGCAAACCCTGATCTGACTCTGGAAGTGTCAGCTTACCTCCTTCGAAAGCGTGCTCCTTTCATGCAAAATCAAGTGAACGAGATGAAAAATTTTTTTTCTTCTAAATCTGATCCAAGTGTGCTGATTTAAGTCATGACTGGTGGAATTAACAAGAGTTAAAACAGAAAATACATGAACACAACATGGAATTTTTAAAAATAAAACTGTATTGTTACATTATACGCACAGAAAATACACTTGTAATAACTGTGTTGCAAATGATAGTACTGTTCTGCGGGAAATATCAAATTATAAATAGAAATGAATACAAGTCCACTTAACTGAGTCCTTGGAATGTTTATGGTAAGTTATCATACCTTATGATCAGCCCTTTTCTATCTCTGGGCTGAATTATAGGGAGCAATGATTTTTATGTTCAACTTCATGAATGGTCTGGATCAAAAAAGAAGCAAAATTTCTATCTTCAATTTCTGCCGCCAAAAATTGCAGGCCTGTGATGTTTGGTTTGAAAGCAGGGTAACGTCAACCAAAGGGAACAACCGACCTAGACTTAGATATGAGTTTTTATACAATTGAATGGAAAGCATCAACACAAGCGTGTCCAGCCAATGAGCATTAGATCTTTAACTACTTTTTTCTATTGCTCTGATTTGCGAGAAGATCTTTCAGACAATATAATTTATATAACGTATATCAGTGTATTTTGTTTGTTTTATGATTGTAGTAGAAAAATACTGTTTGAGATGTGATTTCTAATGAACTTAGTTTCAATCATTTCACCAGGAATGATTCTACCTGATGACACCTCTCCAGCTACTAATTATAGCATTGATGTATTTCAAACTAGTTTGCCTTGTCTTTATCGACATTGTTTCATCTTTTCTTACCCTTATACAGCCTCTTCAAGATGGTTACCTATTAATATCATTGATTCTTTCAAACACAGTTTATTTTCTCTTTGGTTGTTTTATCAATGTTTCATCTGCTGTAACCTCTGGCAATCTCATTTTGGAGAGAATGTGGTAAAAAATCTCAACCTGTCAGGATGATGCAAATATTTCAGCCTGGTTATTGTTTAAGCTATAAATGTAAAAGTGTCTGTGGATCAAGTGCATTTGACAAGGAGGGGAGTAAATATCAAAAATAAGTATCAAGTAAAAAAAAAAAAAAAAATTGCTAAGATGAATTTTTTGTTCATCATTAGGCTAGACACTTGGAGTTAATGTATATATGTAATGATTAGAGTTGAATGAAATTGTTTAAAGATTTCTACTGTGATATAATCATAATAGTGAATGATCTGAATCAAATGAAAACTTTGATCAAAGGAACTAGAATAAACTAGTAGTTCTTGGGATTTAAAGATTTGAGTAGATAAACTGATAAGAGTAAGCTTGAGCACTTTGAAACTCATAGAACTAACTTCTTTGAAAGAAATGAGATAAAACTTTGTTGGCTTGACGAGCTCTTATTCTCTTTCTTGTGTCTTTGATGCTCTTTTCATTTCTTATTATTTTACTTCTTTCTTCTAATTCCACTCTTTTTTTAATTCAACAATTCAATTTCACACCGTCCTTTTTAATTCAACCAATTCATTAACTTTTTGTTTCTTCTTGCTACATTTCTATTATCGTCTTTTTGCTTTTGGCTTTCTGTTTTCTGTACTCTTGTGTCTGTTCTTTCTTTCATTTGTTTTTTTTCCTTGTCTTTATTCTTTTTAATATTTTTCTTGTTCTTTTTCATTTTTTCTCATTCCTTTGTTATTTGTTTATTTCATTCTGTTTTCTTTCGAAAATAAAACTAAATGATTAAACATATTAAGCGCAAATTACTGAAAAGGATTTACTTAGCTTATTTAAAAACATGACAAAATAATTAATTTTTTCCGCAAAAGTAACCCTTCGTTTAGTGTCCTGATTTTACTTCAAGCCTGGGTAATTTGTACAATTTTCGGACTTTGCAATAAATATTCAAAAATCATTTTAGAACTGAAGATCAGAAATAAAAAATTCTGTTAAAAGCTGTTAAACAAAATATTGATATCTTACAGATTGCCAATTCAATTCTTATTGTGTTCATATTTCTAGTCTTGTTTAGATACAGCTATTGGGTAAATGATATATGATGGGTGTAAAGTTGATGAAGAAAGGTAAAGCAAGAAAGCAGATTAAAGAGGGAGAGGAAATAAGATAAAAAATAGAAAAAGGTTTAAAAAAGATATGAATCAGGAATTGTAATATCAGGTATAATATATATATATATCTGTATGAGTGCTGTATGGATATATAATCATATATTCTATATATATGATGATTATCTGTATGGAGTGTGTATGGGATATATATAATATAATATATATATAGTATAATTATCTGTAGAGTGTGTATGGAATATATATTATATAGTAGTGTGTGTGGTGTGTGTGTTGTGTGTGTGTGTGTGTGTCTCCTATGTATATACATATCTAATTAATAATGGAGATTTGCTTCCGTGTTTTTGTCTGTAAACAAAAATTACGACACATTACCCAAAATCGGTCATAAACATAGAATAATACACATCATAGATTTGAACATGTACGATTAGACAGGTCCTCATTGTTTTTTTAAGACAAGTTTTAATAAATGCTCAGAACTGGTATTGAATATCTTATATATATGTTTGTTCTTATTTTACATACATATGAAAGTTTTACATTTCAAAATTGTTTTATTTTTAATCCTTTAATGATGTTTAGCTTTACTTATGGGGGGTACAAATCTCGGCTGACATTTAATTTTTACTCCCACCCCCAGGCTAATATGTTTCAAAACATCTATTTTTACAATCTGGCCGGAGTATTTTTTAATTTTGTACTAGTATATGTGACATGTGCAATCTGTAACAAGTTTGTAAGTTGGCTTTGTTGGTCAATAAAGAGTACCTATGGCTGGTACGGACAAGCATCAACTTTACCGTCTAAATCCAGTGGCGAAGGATGTCCCTACTATGTCATGATTCGCATCAAACTTTGTGATCTGCAGCATGGATTGATGGTCACTTGAGAGCTATGAGGAGGTAAAGGTTCTAGTGGTGGGGTTTGTAGGATTGAATAGGGATGGCAAGTGATTCTGTAAAGATTTATTGCCTATTGGCTAATATGCACATATATATATAATATTGTGTATATTGGTTTAAGTACATGAGAAAGAAAATGATGGATGAATGAAATAGGAAAGATAAGAAAAAATGACAAAGATTAGAAGGATTATGTGTATCGTGTCATCCATGCGAGTAATGGTTTGTGGAAATTTCAGGTAAAAGCCATGATTACTTGTACAGGAATTAGTTAAATTTTGTTAAGAATTTGTTAGCTAAATTGTAATAAAGTAAAGTAAAAGTCCTCCGGATGGCCTAAAGTCAGTTATAGCATACAGCGACGAGAGTCTATCCCCGTTTCACTACGTGCTAGATCCAAGGAATTGTATTTGCGCCACAGGCCCAACCATAAGCTCTTACTTTAAATGTACAGATCTAATGTGCTACTCATTGACGCTGAGTTAGCGAGACCGGTTATCGAACCATGAACCGTGTGTTTCTAGCCGAGACGCTCTACTGACTGAGCTAAACAGCTGCTGTATTATTAGAGAAATTAGAAAGCCTGGTGGAAAAAGTTGGACTTAGATAAGGTGTGTCACAAGTTTTCTCAGGGAGAGTGGCATGGCGAGAATAATTCTCTGTAATCCAATTTGCCACAGATAGTAATGTAGTCAAAACATGTGTGTGTGTGTGTGGGTATGAGGGGTTAAATTTTTCATTTAGTTTAGTCTGTCCTATCGCCCTTCTCTCACTTTGTGTGATGCATGATCAATACAGTGTAATGTAGGTAGGTAGGTTAGATGATTGCAGCGTGTTAATAACGAGGGAGATCAAAATTATCCACAATTCGATGTTTTATGGATAGCTGAGCTCATCATGGATGATTTGATAAGTCAGAACCATGTTTAACTTGTACGGGAACCATAGCTACCGAGTCATCAATGATAACTTGCTGGTTCGCCATTAACCGATCGTTAGCTTGTCGTGAATCTCTCATAGCAGTGGTGGAGGTAGACGGGCCATCCTTGCTACTCTTGTTGCATCATGTCCGGAGCTACTTTTAAAACTTCTCTATCACACTCATTACACAACTTCTACACGTAGTGCACTGTCTCTGTATTGTGGTCTAAAGCCTTCAATGAATTTGCAGTTCCTGACACCTCCTTCTGACCAGAGCAAGTCAGGGTCATTTCCTTGGTTGATAAAGCTAGTGGAGCACGCCCATGTTTACAGTAAGAGACAAGCAAACAAAACTGGTGCGAATCAGGTTCAAACTATAATGCACAGACGCACAACCAGTACCAACTAGCGAGAAAGCAGTGTGACAATAATAAGTAAAGGTCGTCGGGGCGGCCTGAGAGAGTTTGGTATCCAGCCAATCAGGCGATGGGAATCGCGGTACCCCTGTTTACTTAGCGCAGAACCACACGCACGAATAATTTAGCGTCTGTAGGTGGAGTGCCACACCTATCCAAATATCTCCTCTGTACCAGTTACCGCATCTAAGAGTCCCTTGTTGGCCTACGTCACATCCAGCGCGGAGTTTGGCGAAGGACCGGTATGTGACTAGGAACCTTGTGTTTCTAGCCCAGAGACGCATCACGACTGAGCTAAGCTCCGGCCGCTGACTCTCCCTCATGAGGATAAGCTGCGAACTTGCATCTAACTTCAGGTGAAGGTAATAATCAATTAGTGCGATATTATCTTTTTCTAAAACTTTATTGCACTCTTGTTCAGCAGAAGGGAATTCCAGGCACTTATAATCTGGACTTTGTGTCTCATGAATAATCTGCTTACATTTAGTAAACAAAGACTTGTGTATGTGCAACGTATCAATGCAGATTATGGGAGCAATATAGTTGGCAGTTATTAGTTTCTTTGGAAGCAAAGAATGCTAAAATATACGTCTTCTGTTCTAATCAAACAACTTTATGATTTTGATGCAGTATGCGAGCTACATAAGTTTGCTTTGTATTATTTGTTTCGCCACTTTTCTAACCGAAGATGAGGAAATCTATTCGTACAGGAAAGATAAACAAAGAATATATCCATCATCACAGGATACAACGGATTATGATATAAATATTAATCTTTCGCCATGATTACGGCTTGGTTATTTGTTATGGGCGTGACATGTGTATTCGTCCCCCAAATGTGAGGCGTATAATCGGGTGGTACTCGCGCTGTTAGTGTGGACCCCCCCGCCCCCAGATTTTTTAAAAAAACTGTACGTGAGGGTTGGTGGGTTCGGGAGTAGTCGCTGAAAAAAAGAAGGGTGATTTTTGTGTTATGTGTGTATAGGGCCTATAGAAATGGCGCGCTCGTTGCCTCCCCGTGCCCTCAGTTGTTAGAGCATCCGCTTATGACCTTGAGGTTCCAGGTTCAATACTGACTCACTAACACTGCCCATGAGGAGAGCAGCAGCTTGTGGATCTTTGGCTGTAAAGTGGAGAGCTGATGGTAGATGTGAAACTCACCTTAGGTGCAAAAACAAGTCTCGCTTGGTGCCTAGACTAGTGAAAAGGGGATAGACTCATCGCATGTCCAGAATAGTGGGGAGGCTGATGGAGGTGTGGCACTCCAATCTAGAGCAACAAAAAAATCTCTGTGGGTTAGCATAGTTCTAGACCGAAGGAGATTGTTTGTTGGCACCTAAGGGTGAAGTTTCAACATCTACCATCAGCTCTCATTTACAGCAAAGTCAGCTGTGCTTCTCATGGCAGTGTTAGTGAGTCCAGTATTGACCTGGAACCTCAAGGTTCATAAGCGGATGCTCTAAAACTGAGCTAAACTAGATGTTAAACAAATAACCAAGCTATCATGGGAAAAGGATTAATATTTTTCATCAATTCTTTATCTGTGATGAGGGATATATCCTTTGTTGTATTTTCCCTGTAGAATATTTCCTCATCTTCGGTTGAAAAAGTGGGACACAAAGTAATACAAATGCTAATTTATGCCTGATACTGCATAATCCGATAAAGTTGTTGATGTAGACAGAAGACGTATATTTTTTAGCATTCTTTTGCTCAAAGAATTAAACTGCCAATAATATTGTCCATAATGATGTGATACGTTTGCATAACAAATTTTGTATACTAAGGTAGCAGTTTTATGAGACACAAAGTCAGGATTATAAGTTGCCTGGATTCCTCTTGCTGAAAGAGTGCAATAAAATGTTTAGAAAAAGAAATATCGCAGCTAATTGATTATTACTTACCTGAGTTATGAATGCAAGTTCTGCACTTATCTATTGAGGGAGAGTCAGGGCCGGGTTAGCTCAGTCGTTGAGCGTTCGGCTAGAAACCACAAGGTTCCTAGTTCGATACCGTCCTCGCCAACTCAGCGTATGAGTAGGGCACAGGGATCTGTGCGGTAATTGTAAGGAGCTTGATGGTAGGTGTGGGCACTCCACCTCAGACGCTAAATGTTATCTCCTTGGGTCTAGGCAAGTGAAAAGGGGATAGATTCCCTCGCTGATTGGCTGATACCAACTTTAGGCCGCCCGACGACTTTACTTACTTATTGTCACACTGTGTTCTGCTAGTTGGTACTGTTGTGGGTCATGTGATTGAAGTTTGAACCTGATCGCACCATTTTTGTTTGCTGTCTTTACTGTGAAAACATGGGTGCTCCACTAGCTTTATGCACAAGGAAAAGACCTGATTGCTCTGGTCAGAAGGAGTGTCAGGAACTGAAATTCATTGAAGGCTTGTAGCACAATACAGAGACAGTGCACTACTGTGTAGAAGTGTGTATGAGTGGATAGAGAAGTTTAAAAGTAGTCGGACATGATGCACAAAGAGGTAGGCAGGAAATGCCGTCTACTCCACCACTGATGAGAAGATTCAACAAGCTAAGAGATGGTAATGGGCGAAACAGCAGAGTTATCATTGATGAGGTAGCTTGTTTCCCTACAAGTTAAACATGGTTTCTGCTTATCAATCATCCATGATGAGCTCAGCTTCCATAAAACTCGAATGTGGATAATTTTTGAATCTCCCTCGTATTAACACTGCTGCAATCATCTACCTACCTACCTACATTCACTGTATTTGTCATGCATCACACAAAGTGAGAGAAGGGATAGACAGACTAAACTAAATGAAATTTAACCCCCTCATACCCACACACACACACACATGTTTTGACTACATATATCTGCTGGCAAATTGGATTACAAGAATTATTCTCAGCATGCCAGCTCTCCCTGAGAAAACTTTGTGACCACACCTATCTAAGTCAACTTTTTTCCACCAGGCTTTCTAATTTTCTTCTGAAATAATACAGCAGTGTTAGCTCAGTCAGTAGAGCGTTCGGCTAGAAACCACACGGTTCATGGTTCGATACCGGTCCTCGCTAACTCAGCGTATGAGTAGCACATAGATCTGTACAGTAAAGTAAGGAGCTTATGGTTGGTGTGGCGCAAATACAATCTCCTTGGTCTAGCACTAGTGAAACGGGGATAGACTCTCTCGCTGTATGGCTGATACTGACTTTAGGCCATCCCGAGGACTTTACTTACTTTATTACAATTTTAGCTAACAAATTTTTAACTAAAATTTAACTATCCTTACAAAGTAATCATGCTTACCTGAAATTTCCACAACCATACTCGCATGCATGCACATACACATAATTCCTTCTAATCTTTGTCATTTTTTCTTATTCTTTCTATTCTATTTCATCCCATCATTTTCTTTCTCATACTTAAACCATATATACACATATATATATATATGTGCATATAGCAATAGCATAATCTTTACAGATCATTGCCATCCCTTTCAATCCTACAACCCCACCACTAGAACCCTTTCCTCTCATGAGCTCTCAAGTGACTTCATCAATCCTGCTGCAGATCCACAAAGTTTGATGCAAATATGACATAGGAGGGACATCCTTCCACTGGATTTAGACGGTAAAGTTTGATGCTTGTGTACCACCATATGTCTCTTATGACCAAAAGCCAACTTACAAACTTTGTTACAGATTGCACATGTACTATACTAGTACAAAATTAAAAAAACTCCGGCCGATGTAAAAATAGATTTTTGAAACATATTGCCTGGGGGTGGGAGTAAAAATTAAATGTCAGCGAGTTTGTACCCTAAGTAAGTAAATCATTAAGGATTAAAAAATAAAACAATTTGAAATGTAAACTTTAAATATGTATTAAAATAAAACAAACTATATATAGATATATAATACCAGTGATGCATTTATTAAAACTTTTTTAAAAAACAATGAGGACTGTCTAATGTTACATGTTCAAATTTTGAGTGTATTTATTCTATGTTATGACGATTTTGGGTAATGTGTCGTAATTTTTGTTACAGACAAAAACCGGAAGCAAATCTCCATTATTAATAGATATGTATATACATATGTAGACACACACACACACACACACACACACACACACACACATATATATATATATATATCCATACACACTCATACAGATAATATATATATATATATATATATATATATATATATATATCCATACACACTCATACAGATATATTATATATATATATATATATATATCCATACACACTCATACAGATATATATATATATATACCTGATATTAAGATTCCTGTTCATTATCTTTTTTAAAACCTTTTTTCTATTTTTTATTCTTATTTCCTTCTCCCTCTTTAATCTTGCTTTCTTTGCTTTACCTTTTTTTCTCCTGTCAACTTTACACCATCATAATTATCATTTACAAAGTTTAGCTTTATCTAACACAAGACTAGAAATATGAGACACAATAAGAATTGAATGGCAATCTGTAGATATCAATATTTTGTTAACAAGCTTTAAAGAATTTTTTATTTTTATTTCAGTTCTGAAAATGATTTTTGAATATTTTTTATTGCAAAGTGAAAATTGTACAATACAGCATTGAAGTAAATCAGGACACTAAAAGAGGGGTTACTTTTTGGGAAAAAAATTATTATTTGTCATGTTTTAAATAAGTAAGATAATCTTTTCAGTAATTTGGTTAATATGTTTAATTCATTTAGTTTATTTCGAAAGAAAAAAAGAATGAAATAAACAAATAAACAAGGAATGAAGAAAAAATGAAAAAGAACAAAGAAAGAAATATTAAAAAGAATAAAGAAAGAAAAAAAAAGAAAGAAAGAACAGACACAAAGTAAGAAAGACAGAAAGCAAAAAGAAAAAGAATGAATTAAGAAATGGTAGCAAGAAGAAACAAAAGTGAATGAATTGTTGAATTAAAAAGGAGAGTGTGAATGAATTGTTGAATTAAAAAAGAGAGTGTGAAATTAGAAAGGAAAGAAGTAAAAATAATAAGAAATGAAAAGAGCATCAAAGAAAGAAAGAGATAAGAGCTCTAAGCAACAAAAGTTTTATTCATTCTTTCAAAGAAGATTATTTCTTATTGAGTTTCAAAAGCATCAACTTCTCTTTATCAGTTTATCTATCAAATCTTTTAAATGCCAAGAACTTTACTGTTTATTTAGTTCCTTTGATCAAAGTTTTCATTGTTCATGATCATTCACTATTATTGATTATATCACAGGTAGAAATCTTTAAACAATTTCATTCACTCTAATCATTACATATATACATTAATCAGTGTCTAGCCTAATGATGAACAAAAAATCATCTTAGCAATTTTTTTTTTTTTTTTTTTACTTATTTTTGATATTATCTCCCTCCTTGTCAATGCACTTGATCCAACACTTTTACATTTTATAGCTTGAACATTAACCAGTGAAAATATTTGATCATGAGGTTGAGATATTTTACCACATTCTCCAAAATGAGGATTGCCAGAGGTTACAGCAGATGAAACATTGTGATAAAGACAACAAAGAGAAAATAAACTGGTTTGAAAGAATCAATGTATAATAGTAACCATCTGAAGAAGGCTGGAGGGTAGAAAAGATGAAACAATGTGATAAAGACAAGGAAACTAGTTTGAAATAATCAATGTATAATAGTAGGCTGGAGTGTGTATCAGTAGAATCATTCTGGTGAATGTTGAAACTAGTTCATTAAATCAATCTACAATATTTTTCTACAATCATAAAAAAAAAATACCTGATTATATATAAATTTATTTTGAAAGATCTTCTCGAAATCAGAGCAATAGAAAAAGTAGTTAAAGAGATCTATGCTCATTGGCTGGAGCTGGTGATGCCTTTCCATTCAATTGTATAAAAAAATATATCTAAGGTAGGTCGGTTGTCTCCTTTGGTTGACGTACCCTTTTCAAACCAAACAATCACAGGCCTGCAATTTTTGGCGGCAGAAATTGAAGATAGAAATCTTGCTCTTTTTTGATCCAGCATCTCATGAAGTTGAACATAAAAATCATTGCTCCCTATAATTCAGCAGAGATAGAAAAGGGCTGTCATAAGTATGATAACTTACCATAAACATTCCAGGACTCAGTTAAGTGGACTTGTATTCATTTATATTTATAATTGATATTTTCCCGCAGACAGTACTATCATTTGCAACAACACAGTTATTACAAGTGTATTTTCTTGTGCGTATAAATGTAACAATACAGTGTTATTTTAAATTCCATGTTGTGTTCATGTATTTCTGTTTTAACTCTTGTTAATTCCACATTCATGACTTAAATCAGCACACTTGGTCAGATTTAGAAGAAAAAAATTTTTCATCTTGTTCACTTGATTTTGCATGAAAGGAGCACGCTTTCAAGGAGGTAAGCTGACACTTCCAGAGTCAGATCAGGGTTGCTATATGAACCAATCTGATGCCTAAGAACCCAAATTGGCAATGATTACAGTGAATCACTGAAAACTGCCCTTGATGGATCAAGAAGATTCAACAAACCTGGATTGTCGAATCATTTAAATTGATCATGTTTGATTTTAAGAGAATGCTGATAAGTTCTTGGAGAAGAAAAGTAGATTTTTCAAGATTTAAAGAAACCTGTGAAACACAGTGTCAAATATGCCTAACTTGTTTTTCTTGTTCACAAACTTTCTTCTGGTGTAATATGTATTTTTAAAAAAGGCTATTTTATACCGTTTTGTCATTGCTATCAAAAAAAGAGATTAGGATAAGAGTCTCCTAACAAAAATGCATGTACACATGTAAAATGCCAGATAATGTACCAGGTGAAATATTAATTGAACAGAAACAAGAAAAAAGTTCAATCATCTTGATAATTCTTTGTACCCATAGAAGATTTTCTAAACACAAACATTCATGCCATTTTCTTCAATAAAAACAGAATTAGCACTGTCAAGTTTTACAAGATTATTTTAGAGAATACATGACAAATATTTTTTTACACATTTTGATAAAAATAGCAGCCATTATGAGATACAGAGGGCTAATGCACTATGGGTGTTAGCTACGAGTTAACACACCGATAATTCTTATAGCAATTTAAAATGATCAAATATACATTTTTGCACTGTATATAATTGGAAACTAATTGTTAAATTGACTTTGGCATAAAATAACCCAACAAAGACTGATATGTTGTAAACCTAACCAACCAACCATATAATTTCTTGCAAATTATAAGTTGATGCTTTACCTTATACAATTCAGCAATAAAAAAAAAAAAATTAAAAAAGTGGAAACTTCATTTTTAAAATGCAACATAATTTTTTCAACTAATGTTCATTTTGCTAATAGTAGAAATTTACCCAATCCATTTGCCACATATAAGATGTGAGACAAGGTCACAAGTATGGGCCATCCAGCAAAGATCTTGGAGATATATATATGAAGAATAAAATGTACCCTTTATAGCTGAAGGTAATTTTATTCTCATCTGAGAAAACTTTTCAGACACATATTCATATACATATATGGATAATGAATATACCAGAATTTCCAATATCAGTCCCTTTTTTTTTCTTTTTTGAACGAACAGGCAGCAACTAGTGTCTAGGCCCTCAGGTCTAGTTACATGTGATATTCCCCCTCTTCAGCTGTGACAGCTAACACTAACAGACCACAATACACATGAGGGCTCCTTGACCAAGCTATGTACAAAATCTCACCATTTAGCACACACTATCATTCTTAACTTGCAGTTTATTAACAGATAGAGCTCTACACAACAGTCCTTGCCACATAAACATGCAACACTGACTCCATACGCATCTTACCAACTGTAGCAAATGCAGTGTAAGGACCTTTCCTAAATTGCCATATCTCATTTATGCTTCTCTTGTATTAAATAAAATAATTTCAAGTAACTATCATTTATAATAATCGTTTACAAACATTCGTAGTTTCAAGTAACTATTCTTAATCAAATAATCTGTATAGTTATATGGTTTCAAGTATTCCTATCAAGTACTAATAATTTGCAAAAAATTATATGGTTGGTTGGTTAGGTTTACAACATATCAGTCCTTGTTGGGTTATTTTATGCCAAAGTCAATTTAACAATTAGTTTCCAATTATATACAGTGCAAAAATGTATCTTTGATCATTTTAAATTGCTATAAGAATTATCGGTGTGTTAACTCGTAGCTAACACCCATAGTGCATTAGGTTATCCAAAAGATGATAACCTAACACAGAATATTCGTAGAGAAAAGGACAAATCAATTAACAGAATATAACATTTAATTACACAAAATGCAAAGAGGGAATCAAGTTCCTGTCCCAAACCACAAAAGATTCACAAGGCGTTAGAGGAACGTGAAGAAAGGTTTAAACAACAAAGGAGTGGAAACCACTTAGTGTTTTTCAGGAGTTCTGGGAACAAAGACAGGCACCATGTGTATAGCACTACTGGGGCATCTTTCACTTTCAACCTCGTGTTGGTAAAAAAGGGAGATTCTAGATTCACATGACCAAAACAGACATATGATATGGGAGAGCTCCTCTTTCAATGTACAGAGGGAGACTATTCTATTTTGTCTCCCAGCGGTGTATACTTATCAATGTTTGAAGAGCAAATTTAATTCAAAATCATTCAAAACATTATCTCAAACAGAACTGTCTTACCCGTAGTTTGGGATCAAGCAGGTAGTATCACTCTGGGTCCTGGGAACAATGGCAATGAAAGGGGTGACTCCAAATTCCATCAGATTCAGAACTGAAGCCTCAATTACTAGATACAGTTTAATGTAACAAAGTCATGATAAGGAATACTAGAAACCCATTACTAGAAGTTTCATGCAGTATGAACAATCATCAGATGTAAATGTTGAAACAGGTTTATAAGAATCAATGTACAATATTTCCAGACATTTGTCTGATGATTGTGCACACCACTTGAAACTACATGTAACGGACTTTTAGTGTTCATAATTATAATATTTTTTAGGTTTTCTAACTGCTGTACTACATCAACTGAATCAAGCACATTTTTATGCAAACTTTTCTCTTTTCATTATATATATATAGAAAGAAAGAGAGAGAGAGAGAGAGACGTAAGACGTCAAAACACAGTGTCTATGGATGACTTATATATGTCATCCACAAACACCTTGTTTCCACATATCACGTCTCTTCAGTATGGTTAGACATTTGCAAGCTACCTCCAGTCGGAATAGAAACCTGATCGATTTATCATCAGTATGTACCAAATCACCTGTGGTATTTTCCTAAGAATACAATTTTGTGCCTTTTTCCAGTTATGTTTATTACTTTGCTTCCCTCTTGGATCCAATTTATCCAGCCCAGGTTATTAATTCATACACACCTGTCCAGTATTCTAACCATCAAACTACCCACTAATTACAGCTCATGTTCAATACAGAACTAAACTGTAGCCATATTGCTTGTCATCTACAACCAGCTGTTTATTGTTTGACATTGTCAGGAATTTATCTTTAATATTTGTATTCTATAGGATTATTCACTTTCAATTAACTTGGCAGGAAAAAAACCATAAATAAACACATGACTGCTTCACTTTAATTTTCAAAGCAATAAATCTAACAGAGGGATAAAAAAATAAAATATGCAAGGACATATATCCAAGTTAGGGTAGCGTGGGGGCATGAAGTCATCGGCCCTTGGTTACTGAATTTCTTTTCCTCTATGTGATTTTCAAAGCAAGTGGTTTGAAAATCGCGTAGGTGAGAAATTGTCAGTAATCAAGCATTGTTGACTTAATGTCTATGCTACTTCTTAGATATACATGCTCTATCATTGATATTGAGCACTAACCAAGGACCATTGACTTTATATCAATGCTACCCAAAGTTAGATATACATGCTCTATCAATGATGAACACTATTTACTTATAAATATAGTACCCTATAATATAATAATATTTAACTTGCTCTAAATGCCTTAATTTCTATATAGAAAGTACAATCAGACCCCTCCACATTAGAATTAAAGAACATATCCACACACGTGCATCCTCATTCCATAAACATTTAATCAAATGCAAAAATAAGGACAATAATTTCTCCGTTAAGACAGAGACAATAATACGCAACGTTGGTAATCTCAGAATTAGAGAAAGTTTATTAATAGCTAAGTTACATCCTCGCATAAACAGTAGGTTAGAATTAAACACTGAATATATAATTAATTAAAATACACATTCCATATATACACATATATATACTTAAAACAAATAAATAAAAATAAATAAATAAATATATAAAAAGAATGAAATTGAAATTGATTGAACAACGGCCATCACGACCCTTCTGCGTGGTGTTATAAAAAAAAACACCATGAGACGCATGTTTATAAGGTCCAAAACAAAACCCACACAAGACCACGTCCATTTCAGAAAAAGTCTCTGATGATAAAGTTTCTTTGAGATCGATAAGACTGAATATTATTTTATTTTTATACGCATTGTAATTGCTTTCTTAACATAAATAAATAATAATATACTTAACAATGCTTCAAGCAAATTATCAAATACTATTTTATATATATATATATATATATATATAAAATACTGCTAGAATGTTTTCACTGTAGTAGCATTAGCAGTTAATCTAAAAAGTGCTCAATATAATTCATAAAGTATAGAGCATTTATATTTGTAGAAAAAAGTTTTTCTCTCAACCACAGTTTCGGTGTTCAAGGTACGCCTTCTACAGGAGAACTAAAAAATCATAGGTAGCTACATTTTATATATACTTGTCTGGTTTGGAATTATTTTTATTACTCTTTCTGTCTTTTAATTAGTTTGTATAAATTTTAGTTTCTAAGTCTAGACATTCTTTCTTAAAAAAATTATTTATATATATGCATATACATACCTGAGGTTTGCATATATATATATATATATATATATGAGAGTTGTTCAAAACGTTCTAAGCATCATCCAAAAAAAAAGAGCCACAACTTATAAAATTAGAAAAACTAATTCAGATTTCAGTCTTAATTTCTGCAAAGTAAGGAGACATTTTGTTGCTATAGTAACAAAAGACATGTTTACACATATTTACCTTCAGTAAATATATGGAAATGGTATTTTAGTTTCTTTTCTAAAAAAAATGTTACAAATCTCATAGAAATTCAAATATATCTGATTTTTTTTTTTTCACAGATAATAGCTAACTAACTAGATAGATAGATAGATAGATAGATAGATAGATAGATAGATAGACTAGACTAGACTACTGCATCTCTCTCTTTTGTATCCTTTCTATAATTTGCTATACTTGAGTATTCTCCCTTGCCTGTGTCACTTTATTTCTCTCTCTCTCTCTCTCTCTTCTCTCTCTCTCTCTCTTTCTTCTCTCTCTTCTCTTCTCTCTCTCTCTCTCTCTCTCTCTTTTTCTCTCTTTCTCTCTCTCTCTCTTTCTCTTTCTCTTTCTCTTCTCTTTCTCTTTCTCTCTCTTCTCTTCTTTTCTCTTTCTCTCTTCTCTCTCTTTCTCTTTCTCTCTTTTCTCTTTCTCTCTTTCTTCTCTTTCTCTCTTTCTCTTCTCTTTTTCTCTCTTCTCTTTCTCTTTCTCTCTCTCTCTTTTCTCTTTTCTCTCTTTCTTTTTTTCTTTCTCTCTTTCTCTCTTCCTTTTCTCTCTTTCTCTTTCTCTTCTCTCTCTCTCTTTCTTTCTTCTCCTCTCTCCTCTCTCTCTCTCTCTCTCCTTCTCTCTCTCTCTCTCTCCTCCACTTTATTTTCATGCTTTCTTTCTTCTGTTACTCCTGTGATTTGAAAGGATTTCATAAACCAATGTTCCTATGTTCTCAATTCCCCAACATGACTGATATTATCCTCTCTAACTCATATAGTAGAAAGGTATAGATAGATAACCCACTTAGGTTTCACCAAGACATGATCATCAGGATTAATCATAATGAATCAATCAAGAAAACAATTAATTAAAGATAATCACGGAAATAAATAATACAATTTTAGCTTCGCACAAAAAATTTAGCTGTTGCGCCAACCCCTTCACACAAGTCAAAATCAATTTGTTTAGCCGAGTTTAACAGGTTTGAATTCAGTTTTCCTTCTCCTAGATTGGTTGCTTAAGCAAGGTTAAACTGTCTGCCATACATATACTGGAGGGGGAATATTTATTTTCATACTTGTCTCAAGTGCTATGTGAAATGCAAACAGCCTCGTCCAGGATTTGAACTATGTCCATTTCCTATGAAATTAACCATCATACTGGTGTGCCTCCTCATATATATATATATATACACACACACACACACACCAATCCCTTCCATACTAACTTGTCTCAAGTGCTATGTGAATGCAAACAGCCTCGTCCAGGATTTGAACTTATGTCCATTTCCTATGAAATTAACCATCATACTGTGTGCCTCCTCATATATATATATATATATATATATATATACACACACACACCATCCCTTCTATACTAACAGGATGTGACAGTCAATTTCTTAAGCAGAGTTTTACAGGTTTGAATTCAGAGTTTTCCTTCTAGACTGGTTGCTTAAACAAGATTAAAGAGCCCAGTCTTACTTACTATTTACCCATAGCTGAAGGGAGAATAGTTGGATCCATACCTTATCCAAGAGTATTAGCACTATGGAAAATGCAGACAGCCACATTCAGGATTTGAACTCTGGTCGCAGAGTCATTCCTATGATGAAAACCCTTACTGAACACCTCTCCAACACATAAATGATTTGCTGATATATATGTAGATAACTCTGCCATTTATGAAGGGCACTTTGCGCGTTTGAGAAACAAGGCAAGATAGGAGGATTCTATCCAGGAAATTATATTGCTAGTTTTCTTATAACAATATCTTATTTGATTTTGTTTCTAAGTTTTTTTTTATTGAAAGTGTAAAAAAAAGTAGGTCGTTGGGGTGGCCTAAATTCAGTATCAGCCAGACAGCAAGGAAATCTATCCTTTTTTTTACATGTGCTAGACCAAGGAGATTGTTTTTTAGTGTCTGAGGTGGAGCACCACACCTACCATCAGCTCCTTACTTTACCACACAGATCCCTGTGCGGACTTCTAGTTTTCATAATTATAATATGTTTTAGGTTTTCTAACTCCTGTACTACATCAACTGAATCAAGCACATTTTTATGCAAACTTTTCTCTTTCCATTATATATATATATATATATATATATATATATATATATATAGAAAGAGAGAGAGAGAGAGACGTAAGATGTCAAAACACAGTGTCTATGGATGACATATATATATGTCATCCACAAACACCTTGTTTCGACATATCACGTCTCTTCAGTATGGTTAGACATTTGCAAGCTACCTCCAGTCGGAATGGAAACCTGATCGATTTATCATCAGCATGTACCAAATCACCTTTGGTATTTTCCTAAGAATACAATTTTGTGCCTTTTTCCAGTTATGTTTATTACTTTGCTTCCCTCTTGGATCCAATTTATCCAGCCCAGGTTATTAATTCATACACACCTGTCCAGTATTCTAACCATCAAACTACCCACTAATTACAGCTCATTTTCAATACAGAACTAAACTGTAGCCATATTGCTTGTCATCTATAACCAGCTGTGTATTGTTGACATTGTCAGAATTTATCTTTAATATTTGTATTCTATTGCATACACTGAGTTGGCGAGGACTCGGTTATCGAAACAAGGAACTTTGTGGTTCCCAGGCAGACACTCTACCGACTTAGCTAAACCTGGCCATCATTGAAAGTGTAAGTGCCCGAAAAGTCCCAAGGGAGAATGACGGGTATCTGTCTGATCAATACGTAAAATTTAATGAGGCTTACTTGTAAATATTTCTTGTTGTTTTACTATCACAAAGATTAGTCCCGCTGACAAAACATTCTCAAACCAAGTCTGATGGCAGTCAGTGACTGTGTAATGCAATAAAGTTCTTGCGGTACTCGAAACATGCAGCGTTTTATTTGATGTTAGATATTTAATTCAAATGGGGATTTAAATTTGTTTCGTGTTTCTTTTTCTGTCTGCCGTCAGGACTTGCCATGCAATAAACAAAATAGCAGGTTTATTCATTTTTTAAAATCCTTCTTTTTTTTGTACTCCAATAATTATGATCTGTCTTTCTTTTCTTTCTTTCTTTTTTTTTTGGGGGGGGTTTGAGGTTCTGTGAGTTACAGATTATTAACAGCTGCTTTTTTTAATTATTTATTTATTTATTTATTTTATTTTTTTATTGAAAAAAATCCACATTGAACACAAATGTTCTTATAATGACATTTAAAGCCAAATCAAGCTAATTGTATTTAGTAGTTAAATTAACAAAATACTAATACAAATTTTTCAATAATAATATTTGTCATTTTTTTTTTTTCTGTCTTTGATTCATGTAAACTTGTTTAAAAGCCACCTTTCAGTGGCCATTGAGGTAGGTATATTATTTATTGCATTTTCTCTCTTGAGATTGAGTGAACATGATACAAACCTCCACGCCTATTAATGCCTAATATGGATTGGAAATTGCTTATTCTCTAAGTGCATTTATGCCATTATACCAAACAAAATTTCACTCCCTTACCTCAGTTCTTTAATTACTTACCGGCCTTTTGCCTGAGGTAGAGGGGAGATTTAAAAAATGGTGAGTCTCACTTATCCATTATTACTAACTGCAGTTGGAATCCTCATTTTGGGACCAAGTATCAATAGGCCACCTTCAAATCATCACTTGGAATCAAAGGTTTACATTTTAACTCTCACTTGTTTACTTCCACTTCCACATTTTGTAAAGAAATGATTTAATCAGAAGTTTATAGAAATTTTAACTTACAATTAAATTATATAAATAGATGATTTGGTACAGTAATTTCAAATTAAATTGAATAGCAAAATTTTTTTTTTTTTAAATAAATACTCTTTTAATCAGAAGTTTATGAGTGTTGAATACTCATAAACTTCTGATTAAAAAAGTATATTTAAAAAAAAAATTCTTTTGGCACTACTCTCTTAACTTTTAATTGAATTACTGTACCAATCAATCTATATATAATTTATTGTAAGTTAAAGATTTCATAAACTTTCTTGATTAAAATTCATTTCTTTACAAAAATTGGAAGTGAAGTAACCAGTGACGAAGTTAAAATTAAAACCTTTGATTAAGTTTGATGATTTGAGGTGCCTATTGGATACTTGGTCCAAAATGCAGGATCCAACTTTGCAGTTAGTAATATATGCGATATGTGAGACTAACCATTTAAATCTCCACCTCTTACCCAGGCAAAACCGGTAAGTAATTAAAGAACTGGCCGTAAGGGAGTTGGAAAGTTCTTGTTGCGATATAATTGGCATTAAAATGCACTTTAGCAGAATAGGAGAGCATTTCCATCCAATTTGCAATTTAATAGCGTGGAGGTTTCTGTATTCATAGTTCACTCGCAATCTCAGAGAGAAAAGCAATAATATAATTATACCTACCTCAATGGCCACTGAAAGTGGCTTTTAAACAAGTTTACATGAATCAAAAAGACAAAAAAAAAAAAAAAAATTGACAATATTATTAATTTGAAAAATTTTGTTTAGTATTTTGTTAAATTTAAACTACTAAATACAAATCTAGGCTGATTGGCTTTAATGTCATTTATAGACTTTGTGTTTCAATGTGGGATTTTTTAAATTCCAATGAAAAAAATTAAAATTAAAATAAATAAATAAAATAATTAAAAAACGCATGCTGCGTTAATAATCTGTAACTCACAGAACCTGCAACCCCCCCCAAAAAAAAGAAAAGAAAGAAAGAAAGACAATCACTAATTATTGACGTTACCAAAAAAAAGAAGGATTTTTAAATAATAAAACCTGATTCTTGTTATTGCACTGGCAAGTTCTGACGGCAGACCAGCAGTGAACAGAACACAAATTTAAATCCCCCCATCTGAAGTTAAATACATCTAACACAGTTCAATAATAAGCTGCGATGTTTCGCAAGTACCGCAAAGAACTTTTCATTGCATTACAGCAGTCACGACTTGCCTCAAAAGACTTGTTTGAGAAGTTTTGTCAAGCATCGGACACTTCTTGTGATAGTAAAACACAAGATCAGAATATTTACAAGTAGGCCTCAAATTTACAGCTATTGACAGAAGATACAACAACAAGTCATTCTACCTTGGGAACTTTAGAGAAGCACTTTACACTATCAATGATGGCCAGCTTTAGCTAAAGTCCGGTAGAGTGTCTGCCTGGCGACACCACCAATAGTTTCCTTGTTTCGATACCAGTCCTCAGCCAACTTCAGTGTATGCACATAGAACTACAAAATATTAAAGGATAAATTGTGCCTGACAATGCTCAAACCTAATACACACCGCCTGGTTATAGATACAAGCAATATGGCTACAGTTTAGTTCTGTATTGAAAATGAGCTGTAATCTAGTGGGATAGTATTGAATGGTAGAATACTGGGACAGGTATGTGTATGAATTAATAACCTGGGCTGGGTTAAATTGGATCCAAGAGGGAAGCAAAGCTAATAAACATAACTGGAAAAAAGGCACAAATTGTATTCTTAGGAAAATACCAACCAGGTGATTTGGTACATGCTGATGATAAATCGACAGGTTTCCATTCGAGGAAGGTAGCTTGCACACAGTCTAACCAACTGAAGAGACGTGATATGTTCGAAACACAAGTGTTTGTGGGATGACATATATATATGTCATCCATAGACACTGTGTTGTTTGACATCTTACGTCTCTCTTACTCTCGTCTCTTTTCTATATTATATATATATTAATATATATTATAATATATAATCGTGAAAGAAAACCAGTGCATAATAAAATGTGCTTGATTCCAGTGGATGTTTAGTTACAGGGAGTTAGAAAACCTAAAAGCATATTACTTAATTATGGAAAACAGAAGTCCGCCACAGGGAATCTGTGTGGTAAAGTAAGGAGCTGCATGTGTTAGGTGTGTGGTGCTTCCACCTCAGACACTAAACAAAACTAATCTCCTTTGGCCTCTAGCCACATGTAAAAAAAGGATAGAATTTCCTTTGCTGTCTTGCGCTGATACTGAATTTAGGCCCACCCAACGACCTACTTTTTTACACTTTCAATTAAAAAAACTTAAGAAACAAAATCAAATAAGATATTGTTATAAAGAAAACTAGCAAATACTACATTTCCTGGACTAGAACCTCCTATCTTGCCTCTGTTTCTCAAACGCCGCAAGAGTGCCCTTCATAAAATGGCAGAGTTAATCTACATTATATATCAGCAAAATCATTTGATGTGTTTGGCAGAGGTTGTTCATGTTAAAGGTTTTCATCATAGGAAATTGAACTCTGCGACCAGGTTCCAAATCCTGATTGGCTGTCTGCATTTCCATAGTGGCTAATTACTCTCTGGATAAGCGTATGGATCCAACTTTCTCCCTTCAGCTATGGTAAATAGTAAGTAAGACTGGGCTCTTTTACTCTTTGTTTAAGCAACCAGTCTAGAAGGAAAACTCTGAATTCAAAACCTGTAAAAACTCTGCTTAAGAAATTGGACTGTTCACATCCTGTTAGTACTAAAGGGATGGTGTGTGTGTGTATATATATATATATATATCACTATATATATGAGGAGGCACACAGGTATGATGGTTTAAATTTCATAGGAAATGGACATTAAGTTCAAATCCTGGAGCGAGGTCGTTTGGCATTTTCACATAGCACTTGAGACAACGTTGTTATGAAGGGGATGGTGTGTTGTGTGTGTGTGTATATATATATTATATCATGAGGGAGGCACACAGTCTTGATGGTAATTTCATAGGAAATGGACATAAGTTCAAATCCTGGACGAGGCTTGTTTTGCATTTTCACATAGCACTTGAGACAAGTATGAAATCAAAATATCCCCCTTCCCGCTATATGTATGGCAGACAGTTTAACCTTGCTTTAAGCAAACCAATCTAGGAGAAGGAAAACTGAATTCAAACCTGTTAAACTCGGCTAAAACAAATTGATTTTGACTTGTGCTTGAAGGAGTTGGCGCAACAGCTAAATTTTTTGTGCGAAGCTGAAATTGTATTATTTATTTCCGTGATTATCTTTAATTTAATTGTTTTTTCTTGATGCATTCATTATGATTAATCCTGATGATCATGGTCTGCGCTGAAGAACAATGTGGGTTATCTATCTATACCTTCTACTCATATGAGTTAGAGAGGATGAATATCAGTCCATGTATTGGGGAATTGAGAACCATAGCGAACATTGGTTTAATGAAATCCTCACTTCAAAATCACAGGAGGTAAACAGGAAGAAAAAAAGCATGGCAAATAAAGGGAGCGAGAGAGAGAGAGAGAAGAGAAGAAGAGAGAGGCCATGGAGAAAGACGGTACGAGGGAGGAGAAGAGAGAAAAGAATAAAAGACTCAAGAAAGAGAAGATAGAGAGAAGAAGAGAAAGAGCAGAAAGACAGACGAAAGAACGTGGAGAGAAGAGGGAGAAAAAGAAAAAACGGACAACCTGAGATGAAAAAAGAAAGAAAGAGAGAGAGAGAAGACGACAGAGAGAACAAGATGCGTAGAATCAAAAATGCATGTACTGGTCTTAAAGGTGAGGACTGCAGGAGACTGACTATCAGAAAAGATAGCATATAAGCAGTACAGAGAGTATAAAGAGAAAAAAGAGGACAAGGAGGAAAAAGATCGGAGACGATGAGAAGAGGAAAGCAGAAAGAGAGAGAGTAGAGAAACTCTGAGAAGAGAGAAAAACGAGAGAGAGTAGAAAGAGAATAAGAGAAAAAGAGACGAGATGAGTAAAGATCGCGGACAAAAGAGCGAGAGAACAAGGAAGAAGAGCAGAAGAGCAATGAGCAGAAAAGAGAGTTACAAGAGAAAGAGAGAGACACAGAGAGAGAGAGAGACATGAGACGAGAAGAGAGAGAGAATAAAAACACAGCAAGGGGAGCAAATACTCAAGTGTAATGACAGGCAACATTATATGAAAGGAACAAAATAATGTGAGATGCATACTATCAGTCTATCTATCTATCTATCTATCATATCATCATCCTCTATACTATCTAACGTTAGTTCAGCCTATTAGATCTGCTGAAAAAAAAAAATCAGATATATTGTGACATTTCTATGAAATATGACAAATTTTTTTTAGAATAATAGAATCTAACTAAATACTCATTTCACACCAGTGAGGTGATTTTCATGCTAGTATCCTAGTACGCTATAATATGTGTAAACATGTCTATCTTCGTTACTTATAGCAAACAATAAATGTTCTTCTTACTTTGCAAGAAATTAGACTTGAAATCAGAATTAGTTTCTAAATTTATAATGTTGTGCGACTCTTTTTTTTTATATCTGAGAACGTTTGATACACTCGTCATAGCATAGTATTATATAATATATATATGACAAATCTCTTCACGGTATATGTATATGCATACTATAAAATCATTTTTTAAGAAAGAACTGTCGTAGACTAGAAACTAAAATTTATACTAAACTAATTAAAAGCTAGAAATAGTAGTTAATAATAATATATTCCCAACACCCATAGATATCCAAGTTAATCTATAAAATGAAGGCATTGACTCCTGCATTTTTTAGTCTCCTCGGTAAGGCATCCTTGAACACGAACTGTTGGTGAGAGAACAAACTTTTTCTACAAATTAAATGCTTCTATCACCTTTTATGAATTATATTGGAGCACTTTTTAGATTAACTGCTAATGCTACTACAGTTGAACATGCATTCTGAGCAGTATTTATTACTATATAGCTATAAATATATAAATAAGTATTTGTATAACTTTGCTTGAAGCATTGTTAAGTATATATTATTATTTATGTTAAGAAGAGCATAACATATGTGAAAAAATAATAAAATCAGTCTACGACTAAAGAAACTTTTAGTCATCAAGACTTTTATTCTGAAATGGACGTGTCTTGTGTGTGAGGTCTTTGTTTTTGGACCTTATAAACATGCGTCTCATGGTGTTTTTTTTTTAATAACACCACGAACACGAAGCGGTCGTGAGCCGGCCCAACAGATTACAATTTCATTACTGTTTATACTATTTTATTTATATTTCTATTTATTTGAGATTATACAATGTTGTATATAGCTTGGTAATGCTGCTATTACATTATATTGCTATTAATATCTCTCAGTGTTTGGTCCATCTAATATCCCTACTGTTCTATGAGAGGATGTAACTTAGTCTCTATATATACATCTGCTCTCTATCTGTGAGCGGTTAAAATCTCATTACCCCAACGTTGCGTATTATTTGTTCTCTGTCTTAACGGAGAAAATTATTGTCCTTATTTTTTGCATTTGATTAAATGTTTTATGGAATGAGGATGCACTGTGTGGATATGTTCTTTAATTCTAATGTGGAGGGGCTGTTGACTTTCTATATAGAATATTCAAGCGATTTCTGTACACGAGCAATAGTTAAATATGTATTATTATTATAGGTCGTGGTAGCTTATATTTATAAGTAAATAGTGCTTCATCATTGATAGAGCATGTATATCATAACTTTGGGGGTAGCAGATATAAAGTTCAATGGTTCCTGGTTAGTGCTCAATATCAATGGATAGAGCATGTTATAATCTAAGAAGAGGCATAGACATTAAGTCAACAAATGTTGATTACTGACAATTTCTCACCTACGCGATTTTCAAACCACTTGCCTTTTGAAAATCACATAGAGGAAAAAGAAATTCAGTAAACCAAGGGCCGGATGACATTCATGCCCCCCCCACCGGCTACCCTTAACTTGGATTTATAGTCCTTTGCATCTATTTTATTTTTTTTCATCCCTCTGTTAGATTATTTGGCTTTGAAATAAAGTGAAGCAGTCATGTGTTTCTATTTATGGTTTTTTTTCCTCCAGTTAATTGAAGTTGCAATCAATTCCTATAGATAACAAATATTAAAGATAAATTCACTGACAATGTCAAACAATAAACAGTTGGTTGCTAGATGACAAGCAATATGGCTACAGTTTAGTTCTGTATTGAACATGAGCTCGTAATTAGTGGGTAGTTTGCATGAGTTAGAATACTGCAGCGTGCTTGTTATGTCTAATAACCTGGGTCTGGATAAATTGGATCCAAGAGTGGGAAGCAAAGTAACTAAACATAACTTTGGAAAAAGGCCACAAAAATTGTATTCTAGGAAACAATACACAGGTTGATTTGGTTACATACTTGATGATTTAAATCGATCAGGTTTCTATCCGACTGGACGGTTAGCTTGGCAAATGTCTACCATACTGAAGAACGTGCATATGTTGTGAAAAACCCAAGCGAGTGTTATCTGGTATGAGTATGATACTAATTATATAATGTCATCCCATAGACACTGTGTTTTGACGTCTTACCGTCTCTCTCTCTCTCTCTCTTTCTTTCTATATATATATAATGAAAAAGAGAAAGTTTGCATAAAAATGGTGCTTGATTCAGTTGATGTAGCACAGCAGTTAGAGGAAAACCTACAAAAAATGATTATAATTTATGAACACTAAAAGTCCGTTACATGTAGTTTCAAGTGTGTGCACAATATCAGACAAATGTCTGGAAATAAGCTGTACATTGATTCTTATAAACCTGTTTCAGCGATTTTCACATCTGATGATTGTGTCCTACTGCATGAATCTTCCTAAGTTAATGGGTTCTTAGTAATTCCTATATCTATGACTTTGTTACCTCACGATGTCAAATGTATCCTAGCATAAGTTTGAGGCTTCAGTTCTGAATCTGATGGAATTTGGAAAGCACCCTTCATTGCCATTGTGTTCCCAGACCAGAGTGATACTACCTGCCTTGGGATTCCCAACTACGGGTAGACAGTTTCTGTTGATGATAATGTTTGGGATGATTTTTGAATTAAATTTGCTCTTCAAACATGATAAGTATACACCGCTGGGAGAAAATAGAATAGTCTCCCTCTGTACATGGACAAGAGGAGCTCTTCCCATATCATATGTCTGTTTTTGGTTCATGATGCAATCTAGAATCTCCCTTTTTTTACCAAACGAGGTTCGAAAAGTGAAAGATGCCCCAGTACGTGCTATACACATTGGTGCCTGTCTTTGTTCCCAGAAACTCCTGGAAAAACACTAAGTGTGGTTTCCACTCCTTTTTGTTGTTTTAAACCTTTCTTCACGTCCTCTAACGCCTGTGAATCTTTTGTCGGTTGAGACACGGAACTTTGATTCCCTTCTTTGCATTTCTGTAATTAAATGTTAATATTCTGTTAATTGATTTGTCTTTCTCTACGAATATTCTAAAGTGTAACGCTTAGACACGTTACATAACAAAATACCTTTTGGCATAACCTAATGCACTATGGGTGTTAGCTCACGAGTTAACCACAACCCGCATAATTTCTTATTAGCAATTTTAAAATGACTCAAAGAATACATTTTTGCACTGTACTATATAATTGGAAAAACTAATGTTTAAATTGACTTTTGGCACATAAAATAACCCAACAAGAGACCTGATATGTTTAAACCTAAGGCTCAACTCCAACCACTATATTTTTTTGCAAATTATTAGTACTTGATAGGCAATACTTTGAAAACCATATAACATACAGATTATTTGTATTTTAGAATAGTCACTTTGAAACTACGAAATGTTTGTAAACCGATTATTATAAATGGGAATAGTTACTTGAAATTAATTTTTATTAATTACAGAGAAGCATTTAATGAAGACTAGGCAATTTAGGAAAGGTCCTTACACTGCATTTGCTACAGTTGGTAAGATGCGTCTATGGAGTCAGTGTTTTTGGCATGTTTACTGTGAGAGCAAGGACCTTGTAGTGCTTGACGCGTACCATATCTGTTCAATAACTGACATCAGGAATTGGTTAAGACATGATGAGCTGTGTTGCTAACATGCGTGAAGATTTTGTACATAGCATTTGGTCAAGGAGTCGCTCATCGTATGTGCTATTGTGGTCTGAATTAGTGTTAGCGCCACAAGTGCTGAAGTGAGTGGGAAATATCGACATTGGTATACGTACGACTGCCTGAGGACACCGTCAAGACACCTAGTTCTGCTATGCTGTTCGGTGTTTCACAACATGACAGAACAAAACACCAATACACGGGGTACTGACCTGGAATATTGGAAACTTCTGGTTATATTCATTACCTTCCCATATATGTATAATGAATATGTGTCTTGAAAAGTTTCTCAGCATTGAGAATTAAAATTTACCTTCAGCTATAAAGGGTACGGATTTTATTTTTCATATATATTATTTCCAAGATCTTGCTGGATCGGGCCCATACTGTGACCTTGCTTCTCACATCTTATATGTGGCAAATGGATTTGGGGTTTAATTTTCTTACTATTAAGCAAAAATAACACTCCTAGTTTGACAAAAAAGGATTATCGTTGCATTTTAAAAATGAAGTTTCCACTTTTTTAATTTTTTTTTTTTTTATTGCTGAATTGCTATTAAGGTAAAGCATCAACTTATAATTTTGCAAGAAAATTATATGGTGGCTTGTTAGGTTTACAACTATCAGTTTTGTTGGGTTTATTTTTATGCCAAAGTCAATTTAACAATTAGTTTCCAATTATATACATTGCAAAAATGTATATTTGATTCATTTACAATTGCTATAAGAATTATCGTGCATTGTGTTAACTCGGTAGCTAACCACCCATAGATGCATTAGCCCTCATGTATCTCATACATGGGCTGTATTTTTAATCAAAATGTGTAAAAAACATTATTTGTCATGTATTCTCTAATAATCTTGAAACTTGACAGTGCTAATTCGTTTTTATTGAAGAAAATGGCATGAATGTTTGTTGTTTAGAAAATCTTCTATGGGTACAAAGAATTATTCAAGATTCATTGAACTTTCTCTCTTGTTTCTGCTTCAATTAATTATTTCACCTGGAATTATCTGGCATTACCAATGTGTAACATGCACTTTTGTTAGGGACTCTCTTATTCCTAATCTCTTTTTTTGATAGCAAAAAAAAAATAATGACAAAAACGCGTATAAAATAGCCTTTTAAAATCACATATTCACACAGAAGATTAAAGTTTGTGGAAACAAGAAAAACAAGTGTTAAGGCTATTTGACACTGTGTTTCACAGGTTTTCTTTAAATCCTTGAAAATAATTCTACTTTTCTTCTCCAAGACTTTAATTCTGCATTCTCTTAAAATCAAACCGATGACTCAATCTTAAATGTTCGACAATCCAGGTTTGTTGAATCTTCTTGATCCACTCAAGGGCTAGTTTTTCAGTGAATTCACTGTAATCATTGCCCAATTTTTGGGTCTTAGCGCATCAGATTGGTATATTAGCAACCCTGATCTGACTCTGGAAAGTGTCAGCACTTACCTTCCTTGAAAGCGTGCTCCTTTCATTGCAAAATCAACCAGTGAACAAGATGAAAATTTTTTTTGCATCTTCTCTAAATCTGGACCCAAGTGTGCTGAGATTTGAAGTCTATGAATGTGAATAAACAAGAGTTAAATAAACGGAATATCTATGAACACAACAGGGAATAAAATAACACTGATATGTTACATTTATACGGCAACAAGGAAAATACACGAATAAGGTGCAAAAATGAATAGTACTTGTCTGCGGAAAAAATCAAATTATAATATAAATGAATACAAGTCCACTAGACTGAGTCCTTTGGAATGTTTATGGCTAAGTTATCATACTCTATGACAGCCCTTTTTCTATCTCTGCTGAATTATAGGGAGCATATGATTTTTTATTGTCAACTTCATTGAGATGCTGGATCAAAAAAGAGGCAAGATTTCTATCTTCATTCTTTGCCGCCAAACAATTGCAGGCCTTGATTGTTTTGGTTTGAAAAGGGGGTACGTCAACCAAATGAGGACAACGACCTACCTTAAGAGATATTCTTTCTAACAATGAATGTAAAGGCATCCACCAGGCTCCAGCCAATTGGGCATAATACTGTTAACTACTTCTATTTGCTCTGATTCGAGAAACGATCTTCAAGAATAAACTTTTATATCTATAATATAGGATTTTTTTTTTATGATTGTAGAAAAATATTGTAGATTGATTTATGAACTAGTTTCAACATTCACCCAGAATGATTTCCTACTGTACACACTCCACGACTGCCTACTATCTTATACAATGATATATTTCAAACTAGTTCACTTGGTCTTCTATACATTGTTTCATCTTCTACCTCTCCAGCCTTCTTTCAGATGGTACTATTATACATTGTTCTTTCAAACCCAGTTCCTATTTTCTCTTTGTCTTTATCACAACTGTTTCATTCTGCATAGAATAACACATCATGAGAGCAATACCTCATATAATTGAGAGAATAGAGTGAGAAAATAAAAAATAAATAACATACAACACTGTACAAATATAATATCCTGAAGATAATATAGTTACAAGACATAATAATGATAGTATCATGGTTCAAATGCAATTAGAACAAGAGAGAGATAATACCAAATAAGTAAAAAAAATATAGAAAAGATAGATATTATATTAATACTCATATAGACTGCCTGAAATTAAGATATAAATGATAGAATAGAATAATATAGCTCGAAATGAATTGTTGTTAAAGATTTCTACAAGCCTGGAATAATTCACATTAATACGTGAAATCCCGACTCACCGCTGTATCGAAACAATGGAAAACCTTTGACTCAACATCAGGCACCAACTACTCAATAAACGTTAAAAGGAATTTTCTCGGCATTAAAAAGATTTGATAGATAAACTGATAAAGAGGAAGTTGATTGCTTTTGAAACACTCATATAAGAAATAATTCTTCTTTTGAAAGAATGAATAAAACTTTTTGGTTGACCCTAGAGCCTCTATCTCTTCTCTTACTTTGATTGCCTTCTTTATTCGATTCTCTTCTTTATTATTCGGTTACTTACTTCTGCCATTTTCTAATTTCATCACCTCTCCTATTTTAATTCAACAATTCAATTGCACCACTCTCATTTTTAATCTCAGTCCCAATTTCCATTCCACTTGTTTCTTCTTGCTACCATTTTTCAACTTCCTCTATTCCTCATTATTTCGTTCTGTCTTTCTTTACTCTGTTGCGTCTGTCTTCTTTCTTTTTTTCTTCTTTCTTTATTCTTTTTTAATATTTCCTTTTCTTGTCCTTCTTTTTCATTTTTCTTCAATTCCTGATTTACTTTTGTTTTATTTTCATTCTTTTTTTCTATTTCGAAATAAACTAACATGAATTATAACATAATTTAACACAATAATTACTTGAAAATACGTATATTATCTACTCTATTTAAAACACATGACAAATAATCAAAATTTTTTTTCCAAAAAGTAACCTCCTATATTTAGTGTCCTGATTACTTGCAATGCTTCTGTATTGCTACACTATTTTCACTTTGCAACTAAAAAATATCAAAAAAAATCTCATTTTCAGAAACTTAGAAATAAAAATAGAAAAATTCTTTAAAGCTTGTTAACACAATATTGATATTTCTACCAGATCTGCCATTCCACATTCTTAGATGTCTTCATATTTCTTATAATTCTTCCGATGCTTAGCAAAAGCGTCAAACACTTTGTAAATGATAATTATTGATGGTGTAAAGTTGACAGGAGAACAAAAAGGTACTTAAAGCAAAGAAAGCAGATTAAAGACGGAGCGCAGAATGAACAATAAGAACTCCAGAAATAGAAAAGCCGGTTTTAACTAACAAATATATGAACCAAGGGAATCTATATATTTCCAAAACGTGGCCGGCTCATATTAATACTTATATATCTGCTATGAGCTGTGTGATGAGAAATATCGTTATTATATACTAATATACTATACTATTATATACTATCTGTATGAGTGTGTATGGACTATATATATATATACGTAGCTATATACTCATATACTTATATTACACTTGTATGAGTGTGTTAATGGAACTATCAAATACGCTACATATATAGTTATATGTGTGTGTGTGTGTGTGTGTTTGTGTGTGGTGTGGTGGTCTACATATGTATATCATCATACTCTATTCAATAATGAGGATGTTGCTTACCCGGTTTTTCGCTCTGTAACAAAAACAATTACGACACATACCCAAAATCAGTCATAACATAGAATCAAAATAAGCCTCAACAATTTGAACACTGTACACATTAGACAGTCCTTCATTGTTTTTTCTCAAACAAGTTTTAATAAATGCATCACTGGATATTAGTTATTATTATATATAGGTTTGTTTTTTAATACAATATTTAAAGCTTTAACACCATTTCAAATTGTCTTTTATTTTTTTATCTCTTTAAATTGATCTTTACCCTTACTTAGGCGTTACAACAAACTTCGCTGACGCATTTGTTTACATTTTCTACTCCCACCCCCCAGCAATATGTTTCAAAAAGGTCTTATATTTTACATCGGCCGGATGTTTATTTAATTTGATAGATATATGTACACTGTGTCAATGCTCTGATAACAAAGGTTATGTCTAAGTTGGCCTTCTTGGTCATAAGAGACACTATGGTGTAACACAAGCATCAAACTACCGTCTAGAATCCAGTGGGAGAGAGGATGTCCCCTTCCTATGTCATATTCTGCAATTTCAAAACACCTGTGCGATCTGCAGCCCAGGATGACTGAGTCACTTGAAGAAGCTCATGGAGAGGAACCAGGTTCTTAGTAGTAGGACATAGCTGTAGAATTTGAAAAGGGATAGGCAATTGGATTCTTTAAAAGATATGGCTACTGCTATATTGCACAATATATATTATATATGTGCTATATATGACCGTTTAAAGTATATGAGAAAGAAAACTGGCATGGCGAATGAAATAAGAATTAGAAAGATAAGGAAAAAATCGACAAAAGATCCTAGAGAAGAATATATGTGTATGTGCATGCATGCGAGTATGGTTGTTGGAAATTTTCAGGTAAGCATTGATTACTTTGTTAAGGATAGTTTAAGATTTAGGTTTAAAAATTTGTCTAGTAAAATTGTAATAAAAGTAAGTTAAAGGTCCTTGGCGATGGCCTAAAAGATCCAGTATCATGGCCATTACAGCGATAGAGATCTATCCCCGTTTCACTAGTGCTTCCAGACCAAGGAGATTGTATTTTGCGCCACACAACCATAAGCGCTCCTTACTTTACTGTACAGATCTTATGTGCTATCTCATACGCTGAGTTTAGCGAGGACCAGGTACTCGAACCATGAACCGTTGTGGTTTCAGCCACCTCGACACGCTTCTACTGAACTGACCGCCTAACACTGCTCTGTATTATTCAGAATGAAATATAGCAAGGCCTGGTGTGGCGAAAAAAGTTGACTGTACTGATAGGTGAATTAGTCACAAAGTTTTCCTCAGGGAGAGCTGGCAATGCTGAGAATAATTCCTTGCGTAATCCAATTTGCCAGCAGATATAGTGTTAGTCAAAACATGTGTGTGTTGTGTGTGGGCTATGAGGGGGTTAAATCATTTGAAGTTTTAGCCTGTTATCTATCTCCTTCTCTCAACTTCTGTGTGATGCATGACAAAATACAGTGAATGTAGGTTAGGTAGGTAGATGCATTGCCAGCTAGTGTTAATACGAGGGAGATCAAAAATTATCCCACCAATTTCGAGTTTTATATGAAGCTGAGCTCATCATGATGATTGATAAGCAGCAAACCATGTTTTAACCTTGTTAGGGAACAAGCTACCTCATGCAATTGAAACTTGACTGTCGTTCGCCCATTACCGATCTCTTGAGCTTGTCGAATCTTCTCGATCAGTGGTGGAGGCTAGACGGGGACCACTTCCTGCCTACCTCTTTTTGTGCATCCGATGTCCGACTACTTTTGACAACTTCTCTATCCACTCATACACGACTACTTCTACACGAGTAAGGTGCACTCCTGTCTCTGTATTGTGCTACAAGCCTTCAATGCCGAATTTCAGTTCCTGACACTCCTTCTTGACCAGAGCAATTCAGGTCATTTCCTTGGTGCCATTAAGCCCTAGTTGCAGAGCACCATGTTGTCCACAGTCACAAGCACAGAGCAAAACAAAAATGGTGTGCGTCAGGTTCAAACTTCGAATCACCATGACCACAACAGTACCAACTTAGCAGAACACAGATCTGACAATAAGTAAGTAAATTCGTCGGGTGGCGGCCCCTAAAGTTGATATCAGCCAATCAGCGAGGGAACATCTATCCCCTTTCACTTGCTAGCATAGACCAAGGAGATAATTTTACGGTCTGACGGTGAGTGCCGACACCTTTACCATCAGCCTCCCTTACATTAACGCCCACAGATTCCCATTGTCTACTACGATACGCGAGTTGGCGAGGACCGCGGTATCGAACCTAGGGAACCTTGCCTGGTTTCTAGTACACACCACACGCTCAACACGGAGACTGAGCTAACCCGGCCCTGACTCTCCCTCATAGATAACGTTGCAGAACTGCATTCATAACTCAAGGTAAGTAAATAATCATAGCTGCCGATATTTTCTTTCTTCTCTCAAAACGTTTATTGCACTCTTTCAGCAAGAGGAATCCAGGCAACTTATAATCTACTTGTGTCCATTAAATAAACTGCTACATTTAGTTATACAAACATTTGTCTGCAAAGTACAATGCCATTAGTGACAATATCATTGGCAGTTATATTCTTGAGCAAAGAATGATCAAATATACGTCTTCTGTCTAATCACAACTTATATATTTATTGCCAGTCATCAAGGGCATAATTTGCATTTGTATTATTTTGTGTCCACTTTTCAACGAAGATGAGGAAACTACTTCTTACAGGGAAAACTACAACAAAGAATATATCCCTCATCACAGATAACAGAATTTGATGAAAATATTAAATCCCTTTCCCTACTCGATAGGCTTCGCGTAATCTGTTTAACATCATAGTTTTAGCTCATTCTTAGAAGCACTACCGCTTATGAACCTTGAGTTTCCAGGGTTCAATACTGGCACCTTCACTAAACACTGCCCCATGAGAAGTGCACAGCTGTGGATCTTTGCTGTTTAAGTGGACAGAGTCTCAGATGGTAGATGATATGAAACCTCACCTTTAGACGTGCAAAAGCACAAACTGCTCCTTGGTCCTTAGAACTACGTGAAAGGGGATAGACTCCATCGCTGTCCATGATAAGGGGGACTGATGATACGGTGTGGCGACTCGCAATCTCCAGACACTAAAAACACATCTCTTGGAGTTTTAGCACTAGTTTGAAAAGGGAGATAGATTCCCTCGTTGTCCGGTTTTATCATAATCAATTGTTACATTTATATGTGATAGACGCTGCTTAGAATTTATTTTACATAACATATTAACAATTATAATACTTAGAAACATTAAGTTTTATTTGTTTCCAGATGCTATTGAGAATTAATTTTCCTCACCTACTGGCAGCCCTATAGTATATCTCAGACTAATTAAACAGATACTGTGTACTTAGAATTTGTTACTATTTAGCTTCTGATAAACCAATACTCATGAATTCTGGAGAAGTACTTGTCTTAACAACTCTTAACACTCCTGTTGAGCATTTCTAAGTCCAGAGCCCCATTCTCCTCTTAAGGATTCCTATTCACAAACACATGGGTTAAAAATGGCTTTTTCATTTAAAGTTAACTTGTTATTTACCCTTATAAATAAAGACTTCCCCTACAGCACACGCTACTGTTTAATTATATACATTTTAAACAAAGACCTATTCCATTTGGTGGTGAATTAGGTTAAAGTTAACTGTTATTTACTTTGAAATAGAGAACATTCCACTACATCTGATGTTGCATATCTACAATTTCTTAAACGAAGCCTATCGTTTTGGGGTGGATTAGGAAAACAAATGCTGAACTTTTCTGCCGCACGGGCGGAATGAGGCTCTTGCTATTAGCGGCATGTTACACAAGCAGTTAATATAATTCCAAAATTGTTTTTATCTTGATCCTCTACAACCACATTTGTTTGCACTGTGTTGTTTTATGTGGCACCATATCCTCAACCTCTCACTTGGGATCTATCTAAAGTCTCAATTTCCGTTCTCTCCTTACAAGCAAATTATATGAGTTTTCAAGCCAATTCATTATACGATAATCATTGCTTAACAATTATAGTTTTAATTTTCAACTATTCTTCAAATACCAAATAACTCGCACATTACACCGAGGCTCAATTCCAAAGTGAAGAATTCTCAGCGCAGAGTGCACCAGCGATGCACTCTACATCTGCGCACATTAACAGGACTTAGTAACTTCAGCCATTCACATCGCGTCAAAAGATTAGACGACTCGTTTCTATCCGTAGTGACTCAATCTAGCCAATGGCTCATCATCGCAATCTATGCACGACGGATGCAGCCGACTAGCTTGTGATCTCTCTGTCTCTAATACAATGTGCCTGTCTTTGCATTGTCCTGCTGCCAGATTCTGGCTTGGCACTGGCAGTCATTTCATGATTGAAGCTCCGGATTAACCGTTACATATCAAGACCCTGGAGTGTCAAACCACATCGCGTACAAACTTTCATTGGTTTTCGAAGGCAATAAAGCCACCAACTCACTACGTCTTCTACTACAACCTATCATGACAACGACTTATCACGATAGTAACACCCCGGACTATGAATACAGAGATGACCACGCACATCCGACCGACCCATCCCCATGGAACATCACAAAACACTGTAAGGAGCAACACATTGATGACAAGGTCAACGCTCTCAACACCCATTGCTGAACTGGTACTACTGACACGGCATACCAAAACCGCTAACAAAATATCAATCGAAATCGGCAATAGAAAGAAAAAAAAATATCACAAACTTTAAAAATGATGACAAAAATCTTGACAATAAACAAACACTATGATTCAGAAATTTGAATGTTACTTTGGGTTTGTTCCCTCTTAGGTATATGGTATTCGAAGCATTCCAATCAAATACTAATAATTTGTGGCATCCCTTGATGATGGTAAATGCTACAAATCCTATGAAACAAAAATACACATTTATTATGGTTCCAGAGTACCTAGTCCTTATTTATAATAATATAATTTGCTTGCCACTTAATTATATTTGTTAAAGTCTATTCGCTATTTAATATTGATAATTATTACACATATACGAAACGGTTGCACATTCCTCTACTGATGCATCCCCCACAAACCAATCAATAGAAAAGAATCATGAATTTAACTTTCTTCATCGGTTTTGCTTATGGAACAAGGAACATTCTACAGTCCGCATCGCTGTCTGGTCAGCTCAATCTCTCTCGTGCATATATA
>CM042142.1:40597963-40654362 GCA_023376005.1 Doryteuthis pealeii
TTAGATTGATACAATATCGCTGTTTAGCATATAGTAAGGGCTCATGTCTGTGTGTGCTGCATAGTACAATATATAAAATTGCAGCACTATATATCCATTATTCCGAGGGACATTGACTTTCAATATACATGCTACCCAAAGTATATACGACATGCTCCATCATATGGATCACCACTGAAGCATCTATGACAGTACTTATAAATATTAATACTATAATATAATACATATTAACACTGCCTCTGAATGGTTACCTTATTCATAGGATTTCCTAATAATAGATGGAACATAAAGTTCAGATATCACTGGAACGAAGCTGTTCTGCATCTCTCCCCTAAAACCCTAGGCACTTGAGAACTTAATTAGAGAGGAAAGCGATTATACGCACACACGTGGCATCCTCATCAGCATTAGATGGTGAGCATTTCGAATCAAATGCATGTTGTGAAATATAGGACATATAATAATATTATCTATCTACCCGTTAGAGAGGAGCACGAAGACCAATCAGATAATAGCGCAACGTTATGGAATCTCCAGATATAATTCTATAGGAAGAAATGGACATAAAGTCAGAGTTTAATTCCTGGACGCAACAAGCTCACTGCTTCGCTGGCATTTCACATTAGCACTTGAACAAGTAATGAAGTCCAAATTATTCACCCCTCCCAGCTATATGCCATCCTATGGCAGACAGTACTAACACATTGATACGTAAGGAGTTCAGAAATGTCCTCAAACACCAATGTCTAGATAATAAAAGGAGAAGGAAAACTTGAAATTCAACAACCTGTTAACTATCCTATTCAGAGGAACCTTAAATACAATACCATTCAATATATTAATCCTCTAAGTAGTTTAACCATAGCACAAATGTGTATGAATAAAGGTATACTTAAAGCGAGCTCGTGAACACCACCAGACGCTAGTAACTTAAAATCTGTAGTATTTATTCGCTCACTTTAGCAGCGCATAAGCATATGTAAAGTTTTGTGATTAATGTTATATATCTCAAATATAATGATATATCTTTAAGTATAAATTGTTATTCTTGATGATAAAATTCATTGAATATTGAATCCTGATGTATGTCATTGTACTTGTGAAACCCTAAGATGCGACCGTTATCATCCTGATACGCTTTCTACTATACGAGTTAGAGCAGGGATAAACATCATGTCGGGGAATTGACGAACCATAGGACACATTGGCTTACCTTAATGACAAGATCCTTTCAAGAGAATCACTAGGAGTAAGACTAGTAAGAAAGATAAGATGAAAATAAAGTGAAGCCAGGCCTAGGAGAGACGCAGTAGAGTATTGATAAAAGAGAGTACGAGAGACCAGAGAAAGCAGAGCAGAGAGAGAACGAGACAAGAACAGAAAGCAGAGAGCCACGTCATATGAGCAGAACAATGATAAACTGCAGAGAAAGAGAGAATGCAGAGACAAGAGAGAAAGCAAATTAAGATGATAAAGATGCATATAACATATAAGAGAAAAGATATGAGAGACGAGAGAAGAAGAATAGAGGAGAAGAGAGAAAAAGAGAAAATGGAAACAGAGAGAGTAGAGAGATATAATGATCGATGGAAGATTTTTAGTACGGACAAGATGATATAAAGAAGATGAATAGAGAAAATTAAGATGATACAAGATGAAAGCAGAAAAAGAAGAGATAAAATATAAAAATCAGAGAAAGTATCACTAACATGTTCACAAGATTGTAATATTTGAGAGAAAGAGAAAGGAGAAAAAACATAGATAGTATAGATAAGAGAGAAAAAGAAAGAAAAAAGATATGAGAGAAGAGAAAGAGCGAAAAATGAAGAAATTAGGAAGAGAGAGAAGAGGAAAAGAAAGTAACTGCTGAGAAGAGGAAAGAAGAGAGAAAGATAATGTTCTGTATGAGCAGAGAAAGACTGAGAGAGAGAAGATGATAAATGACCACAGGTGCAAGGAGAGGATAACTCATAGTATGAGCCCAATTATAAGATAAGTAGATAACTACCTAAAAAGAGAATGCAGTAGTCATAAGTCTAAGTCTATCATCTATCTATCACTATCTAGTCTATCTATCTATCCCTATAGTAGACTAATTTCTGTGAAAAAAAAAATCCAATATATTAATTCTAGAGATTATGATACATTATTTTTGAAAGAAAGAAAGTTATCAAAAAATAGCACATGCCATCCCAATTAACTTGAAGATGTTAATAATTGATAAACTATTGTCTAAAAAATTTCTTCACTAATAGCACAAAAATAAGCCCTTACTTGGCATAATATTAGACTAAATCTGAATTAGTGTTTCAATTTATAATAGTGCCTCTTTTTTTCCTGGATGATGCCTTAGAACTTCTGAAACTAACTCATAATATAATACTATAATAATGCAACCCCAGGTATCGCATAAAATAGCATATATATAAATAAGTCCTTAGTTTAAGTAAAGAATGTCTGAGACTATAGAAGAACTAATAAGTTTATACTAAACTAATAAAAGACAGAAAAGAGTTAATAAAAATAATTCCACAACCAGCAAGATATATAAAATTAGGCTAACCTAGACCCTTTAAAATTAGTTCTCCTGTAAGAAGCGTACCTTGAAACACCGAAAAACTGGTAGTATGATTCCATTGAGAAAAAAACTTTTTCCTCTAACAAATTAAATGCCTATACTTTACAATGAATTATATTTGAGCACTTTTTAGATAATCTGCTAATGCCTTACTATCAGTGAAAACCATTCTTACAGTTAGTATAATATAGTATATGCTTATAAGTATAGGTATAAAATAGTGATTTGAAATTGCTCTTGAAGCATTGTTAAGTTATATATTATTATGGTATGTTAAGAACGCTACAATGCGATAAAAAATAAGAAGTAATATTCAGTCAGCATCTCAAAAAACTTTTATAATACAGGAGACTTTATTCGAAAGGACGTAGTTCTTGGTGGGTTTTGTTTTGACCTATAAACATGCGTCTCATGGTTTTTTTTATAACACCACGCAGGGAAGGTGTGCGATCGGCCGTTCAATCAATTTCAATTTCATTGCTATATATTATTTATATAGTTATTGTTTTAAGTACATATATATGTTATATATGGAATGGTATTTAATTAATGTATATATTCAGTGTTTAATTCTAACCGACTGTTATCGAGATGTAACTTGCTATTAATAAACTTGCTCTAATTTCTGATTCTACCCCAACTTACCAACGCTTGCGATATTAGTCTCTCTTAACGGAGAAATTATCTGTCCTTATCTTTGCATTTGATTAAATTTAGGCAATGAGATGCACGTGGGGATATGTTCTGTTAATTCTAATGTGGAGTCTGATTGTACTTCTATATAGAAATTAAGGCATTTAGAGCAAGTTAAATTTATTAACTATAGACTATATTTGATAAGTAAATAGTGTTCATCATTGATAGAAGCATGTATATCTTAACTTGTGGTAGACACTCTTGATAAAAGTCTCAATCTGGCTTCGTTAGTGCTCAATATCAATGACTGAGCATGTATATCTAAGAGTAGCATAGACATTAAGTCAACAATGCTTCATACACCAATTTCACCTACGCGATTTTCAAACCCAACCTTGCCTTTGCAAAATCACATAGAGAAAAGAAATTCATGTAACCAAGCCCGATGACCTTCAGCCCCCACGCTACCCTAACTGATATATGTCCTTGCATATATTTTTATCCCTCTGTTAGAATTTATTGCGATAAAATTAAAGTGAAGCAGCATGTGTTTATTGATGGTTTTTCCTGCCAAGTAATTGAAAGTGAAGTAATCCGTTATAGAATACAAATATTAAAGAATAAAATTCCTAACATGGTCAAACAAAAACAGCTGTGTAAGAACAAGGCAATATGCTTAACAGTTTAGTTCTATTGAACATGACTGTAATAGGGTAAGTTTGAATGGTTAGAACTACAGGTGGTATGAATAATAAAACCTGCTGGATTAAAATGATCCAAAGGGAAGCCAAAATAATAAAACATAACGGAAAAAGGCACAAAATTGTATTCTAGAAAAACCACAGTGATAGGTATCATACGATGATAAATCGATCAGGTTTCTATTCCCGACGGAGGTAGCTTGCAAATGTCAACCATACTGAAGAGACGTGATATGTAAACAAGGATGTTGTGGATACATATATAATTCATCCATAGACACTGTGTTTTGACGTCTACGTCTCCTCTCTCCTCTCTTTCTTTCATATATATATAATGAAAGAGAAAATCTTCATAAAAATGTGCTTGATTCAGTTGATGTATACAGCATAGAAAACCTAAAAAATATTATAATTATGAACACTAAAAAGTCCGTACATGTAGTTTTCAATGGTGTCCACAATCATCACAAATGTCTGAAATATGACATTGATTCTTATATAACCTTCTTCAACATTTACATCTCATGATTTCATACTCATAAACTTTAGTAATGTTTCTAGATTCCTTACAGACTTGTACATAAACGATATCTAGTAATTGAGGCTTCAGTTCTGAATTCTGATGGAATTTGGAAGTCACCCCTTCATGGCCATCGCTTCCAGACCCAGAGTGACACTACCTGCTGGATCCAACACGGTAAGACATTCGTTTGAAAATGTCTTGAATGATTTTGAATTAAATTGCTCTCAAAACATGATAAGTATAACCGCTGGGAACAAAATGAATAGTCTCCCTCTACATTGAAAGAGGAGCTCCCCACTATCATATGTCGTTGTCATGTGAATCTAGAATCCCCTTTTTACCAACACGGGTTGACAAGTGAAAGACTGCCCAATGCTATACACATGTGCCTGTCTTTTCCAGAACTCCTGAAAAAAACTAAGTGGTTCCACTCCTTTGTTGTTAAACCTTCTTCACTTTCCTCTAACGCCTGTGAAAGCTTTTGTGGTGTTGGACAGGAAACTTGATTCCCTCTTGCATTTGTGTAATTAAATTTACTATTCTGTAATTGATTTGTCCTTTCTCTCACAATATTCTGTGTTAGTCATGCATTCGTTGAGTAACCTTAATCAGCTTATGGTGGTGTTAGCTACGATTAACACACCGATTAATTCTTATAGCAATGTAAATGATCAAGAAACATTTTTGCATGTATATAATGGGAAAACTAATGTTAAATGACTTTGGCATTAAAATAACCCAACAAGACTCATATGTGTAAACCAAACCAACCAAACCATATAATTTTGCAAATTATAGTTACTGATAGAATACTTGAACCAATACATACAATATTGTATTAAGAATATTACTAAACTACGAAATGTTTGTAAACGATCATATAAATGGGAATAGTTACTTGAAAATTATTAGACAAGGAAGCATAATGAGAGATGGCAATTAGGGAAAGGTCCTTACACTTGCATTTGCTACAGTTGGGAGAGCGATAGGGAGCAGTGTGCAGTTTATGTGGCAAGGACTGGTTAGAGCTCTATCTGTAATAAAACTGCAAGTTAAGAATGTACTGTGGCTAAATGGTGAATTTCTGACATAGCTGGTCAAGGAGCCCTCATGTTATTTGGTCTGTATGTTAGCTGTCACAGCTGAAGAGGGGGATATCACATGTAAACTGACCTGAGGGCCTAGACCACTAGTTCGCCCTGTTCGTTCAAAAAAAAAAAAAAAAGGACTATATTGGAAATTCTGGTATATCATTATCCAGATATGTATTATGAATAGTGTTGAAATTTTCTCAGATGAGAATAAAAATACCTTCACTATAAAGGTAACTTTATTCTTCATATATATACCCAAGATCTTGCTGGATGGCCCATACTGTGACCGTTGTCTCACTATCTATATGTGGCAAATGGATGGGTAAATTCATACTATTAGCAAATATGAACCATTAGTTGAAAAAATTATGATGCATTTAAAAATGAAGTTCCACTATTTTTTATTTTTTTTTATTGCTGAATTGTATAAGTTAAAGCATCAACTTATAATTTGCAAGAAAATAATGGTTGGTTGGTTTAGGTTTACAACAAATCAGTCTTTGTTGGTTATTTTATGCCAAAGTCAATTTAACAATTAGTTTCCAATATATACATGCAAAAAAATGTAATTTGATCATTTTAAATGCTATAATTATCGTGTTAACTCGTAGCTAACACCCATAGTGCATTAGCCCTCTGTATCCATAATGCTGCTATTTTTATCAAAAATGTGTAAAAAAATATTTGTCATAGTATTCTCTAAAATAATCTTGTAAAACTGACAGTGCTAATTCTGTTTTATGAAAAAATGGCATGTAATGTTGTGTTAGGAAAACTTCTATGGTACAAAGAATTATCAAGATGATTGAACTTTTCTGTTCTGTTTCAATTAATATTTCACCTCTTAACATTTAAATCTGCATTTACATGTTACATGATTAGAAACTCTTATCCAATCTTGTTTGATAGCAATGACCCAAAACGTATAAAATAGCCTTTTTTTTAAAAAAATACATATACACCAGAAGAAAGTTTGTAACAAGAAAAACAAGTTAGCATTATTTGACATCGTGTTTCACAGCGTTTCTTAAATCTTGAAAAAAATCTACTTTTCTTCTCCAAAATCTTATCAGCATTCTCTTAAAACAAACATGATAATTTAAATGATTCGACATCCAGTTGTTGAATCTTCTTGATCCACAAGGCCAGTTTCAGTGATTCACTGTAATCATTCCAATTTGGGTTCTTAGGCATCAGATTGGTCTATATAGCAACCTGATCTGACTCGAAGTGTCAGCTTACCTCCTTGAAAAGCGTGCTCCTTCATGCAAAATCAATGTGAAACAAGATGAAAAATTTTTTTCTTCTAAATGCAGACCAAGTTGCGATTTAAGTCTATGAATGTGAAATTAACAAAGTTAAAAACAGAGAAATACATGAACACAACATGGAATTAAAATACACTGTATTGTTACATTTATACCACAAGAACATACACTTGTAATAACTGTTGTTGCAAATCATAGTACTGTCTGCGGAAATATCAATTATAAATATAAATGAATACAAGTCCACTTAACTGAGTCCTTGAATTATCGTTAATTATCATACTTATGGACAGCCCTTTCTATCTCTGCGAATATAGGCAGCATGATTTTTATGTTCAACTTCATGAATGCTGCGATACAAAAAAGAGCAAGATTTCTATCTTCAATTCTGCCGCCAAAAATTGCAGGCCTTGTGATGTTGGTTGAAAAGGGTACGTCAACCAAAGGAACAACCGACCTACCTTAGATATATTTTATACAATTTGAATGGAAAGGCATCCACCAGCTCCAGCCAATGAGCATAGATCTCTTTAACTACTTTTCTATTGCTCTGATTTCGAGAAATCTTTCAAAATAAATTTATATATAATCAGGTATTTTTTTTTTATGATTGTAGAAAAATATTGTAGATTGATTTAATGAACTAGTTTCAACATTCACCAGAATGATTCTACTGATACACACTCCAGCCTACTATATACATTGATTAATTTCAAAACTAGTTTCCTTGTCTTTATCACATTGTTTCATCTTTTCTACCCTCCAGCCTTCTTCAGATGGTTACTATTATACATTGATTCTTTCAAACCAGTTTATTTTCTCTTGTTGTCTTTATCACAATGTTTCATCTGCTGTAACCTCTGGCAATCCTCATTGGAGAATGTGGTAAAATATCTCAACCTCATGATCAAATATTTTCACTGTTAATGTTCAAGCTATAAAAATGTAAAAGTGTTGGATCAAGTGCATTGACAAGGAGGGAGATAATATCAAAAATAAGTAAAAAAAAAAAAAAAAAAAAAATTGCTAAGATGATTTTTTGTTCATCATTAGGCTAGACACTGATTAATGTATATATGTAATGATTAGAGTGAATGAAATTGTTTAAAGATTTCTACCTGTGATATAATCAATAATAGTGAATGATCATGAACAATGAAAACTTTGATCAAAGGAACTAAATAAACAGTAAAGTTCTTGGCATTTAAAAGATGATAGATAAACTGATAAAGAGAAGTTGATGCTTTTGAAACTCATAAAAATAATCTTCTTTGAAAGAATGAATAAAAACTTTGTTGCTTAGAGCTCTTATCTCTTTCTTTCTTTGATGCTCTTTTCATTTCTATTATTTTACTTCTTTCCTTTCTAATTTCACACTCTCTTTTTTAATTCAACAATTCATTCACACTCTCCTTTTTAATTCAACAATTCATTCACTTTGTTTCTTCTTGCTACCATTTCTTAATTCATTCTTTTTTCTTTTTGCTTTCTGTCTTCTTACTTTGTGTCTTCTTTCTTTCTTTTTCTTTCTTTATTCTTTTTAATATTTCTTTCTTGTTCTTTTCATTTTTCTTCATTCCTTGTATTTTTTATTTCATTCTTTTTTCTTTCGAAATAAACTAAATGAATTAAACATATTAACCAAATTACTGAAAAGATTATCTTACTTATTTAAAACATGACAAATAATAATTTTTTCCCAAAAAAGTAACCCCTCTTTTAGTGTCCTGATTTACTTCAATGCTGTATTGTACAATTTTCACTTTGCAATAAAAAATATTCAAAAATCATTTTCAGAACTGAAATAAAAATAAAAAATTCTTTAAAGCTTGTTAACAAAATATTGATATCTACAGATTGCCATCAATTCTTATTGTGTCTCATATTCTAGTCTTGTGTTAGATAAAGCTAAACTTTGTAAATGATAATTATGATGGTGTAAAGTTGACAGGAGAAAAAAAAGGTAAAGCAAAGAAAGCAAGATTAAAGAGGGAGAAGAAATAAGAATAAAAAAGAAAAAAGGTTTTTAAAAAAGATAATGAACAGGAATCTTAATATCAGGTATATATAATATATCTGTATGATTGGAATATATATATTATATATATATATATATATTCGTATGAGTGTGTATGATATATATATATATATATATATATATATATATATCTGTATGAGTGTGTATATAATATAAATATATGTGGTGTGTGTGGTGTGTGTGTGGTGTGTGTCTACATATGTATATACATATCTATTAATAATGGAGATTTGCTTCCGGTTTTGTCTGTAACAAAAATTACACACATTACCCAAAATCGTCATAACATAGAATAAATACACTCAAAATTTGAACATGTAACATTAGACAGTCCTCATTGTTTTTTAAAACAAGTTTTAATAAATGCATCACTGGTATTATATATCTATATATAGTTTGTTTTATTTTAATACATATTTAAAGTTTACATTTCAAATTGTTTTATTTTTTAATCCTTTAATGATTTTACTTACTTAGGGTACAAACTCGCTGACATTTAATTTTTTACTCCCACCCCCCAGGCAATATGTTTCAAAAATCTATTTTTACATCGGCCGGAGTTTTTTTAATTTTGTACTAGTATATGTACATGTGCAATCTGTAACAAAGTTTGTAAGTTGGCTTTTGGTCATAAGAGACATATGGTGGTACACAAGCATCAAACTTTACCGTCTAAATCCAGTGGGAAGGATGTCCCTCCTATGTCATATTTGCATCAAACTTTGTGGATCTGCAGCAGGATTGATGAGTCACTTGAGAGCTCATGAGAGGAAAGGTTCTAGTGGTGGGGTTGTAGGATTGAAAGGGATGGCAATGATCTGTAAAGATTATGCTATTGCTATATGCACATATATATATATATGTGTATATATGGTTTAAGTATGAGAAAGAAAATGATGGGATGAAATAGAATAGAAAGAATAAGAAAAAATGACAAAGATTAGAAGGAATTATGTGTATGTGCATGCATGCGAGTATGGTTGTGGAAATTTCAGGTAAGCATGATTACTTTGTAAGGATAGTTAAATTTTAGTTAAAAATTTGTTAGCTAAAATGTAATAAAGTAAGTAAAGTCCTCGGGATGGCCTAAGTCAGTATCAGCCATACAGCGAGAGAGTCTATCCCCGTTTCACTAGTGCTAGACCAAGGAGATTGTATTTGCGCCACACCAACCATAAGCTCCTTACTTTACTGTACAGATCTATGTGCTACTCATACGCTGAGTTAGCGAGGACCGTATCGAACATGAACCGTTGGTTTCTAGCCGAACGCTCTACTGACTGAGCTAACACTGCTGTATTATTTCAGAAAAAATTAGAAAGCCTGGTGGAAAAAAGTTGACTTAGATAGGTGTGGTCACAAAGTTTTCTCAGGAGAGCTGGCATGCTGAGAATAATTCTTGTAATCCAATTTGCCAGCAGATATATGTAGTCAAAACATGTGTGTGTGTGTGTGGGTATGAGGGGGTTAAATTTCATTTAGTTTAGTCTGTCTATCCCTTCTCTCACTTTGTGTGATGCATGACAAATACAGTGAATGTAGGTAGGTAGGTAGATGATTGCAGCAGTGTTAATACGAGGGAGATTCAAAAATTATCCACATTCGAGTTTTATGGAAGCTGAGCTCATCATGGATGATTTGATAAGCAGAACCATGTTTAACTTGTAGGGAACAAGCTACCTCATCAATGATAACTTGCTGGTTCGCCATTACCATCTCTTGAGCTTGTTGAATCTTCTCATCAGTGGTGGAGGTAGACGGGCATCCTGCTACCTCTTTGTGCATCATGTCCGACTACTTTTAAACTTCTCTATCCACTCATACACACTTCTACACAGTAGTGCACTGTCTCTGTATTGTGCTACAAGCCTTCAATGAATTTCAGTTCCTGACACTCCTTCTGACCAGAGCAATCAGGTCATTTCCTTGGTGCATAAAGCTAGTGGAGCACCCATGTTTTCACAGTAAAGACAGCAAACAAAATGGTGCGATCAGGTTCAAACTTCAATCACATGACCACAACAGTACCAACTAGCAGAACACAGTGTGACAATAAGTAAGTAAAGTCGTCGGGGCGGCCTAAAGTTGGTATCAGCCAATCAGCGAGGGAATCTATCCCCTTTTCACTTGCGCTAGACCAAGGAGATAATTTTAGCGTCTGAGGTGGAGTGCCACACCTACCATCAGCTCCTTACATTACCGCACAGATCCCTGTGCTACTCATACGCTGAGTTGGCGAGGACCGGTATCGAACTAGGAACCTTGTGGTTTCTAGCCGAACGCTCAACCGACTGAGCTAACCCGGCCCTGACTCTCCCTCATAGATAAGTGCAGAACTTGCATCATAACTCAGGTAAGTAAATAATCAATTAGCTGCGATATTTCTTTTTCTAAAACTTTATTGCACTCTTTCAGCAAGAGGAATCCAGGCAACTTATAATCCTGACTTTGTGTCTCATAATAACTGCTACATTTAGTATACAAAATTTGTATGCAAACGTATCAATCATTATGGGACAATATATTGGCAGTTATATTCTTTGGAGCAAAGAATGCTAAAATATACGTCTTCTGTCTAATCAACAACTTTATGATTTATGCAGTATCAGGCATAATTTGCATTTGTATTATTTGTGTCCACTTTTCAACCGAAGATGAGGAAATATTCTACAGGAAAATACAACAAAGAATATATCCCTCATCACAGATAAAGAATTGATGAAAAATATTAATCCTTTTCCCATGATAGGCTTGGTTTATTTGTTTAACATCATAGTTTAGCTCAGTTGTTAGAGCATCCGCTTATGAACCTTGAGGTTCCAGGTTCAATACTGGACCTCACTAACACTGCCCATGAGAAGCACAGCTTGGATCTTTGCTGTAAAGTGGAGAGCTGATGGTAGATGTGAAACTTCACCTTAGGTGCAAAAACAATCTCCTTGGTCTAGAACTAGTGAAAAGGGGGATAGACTCCATCGCTGTCCAGATAAGTGGGGAGCTGATGGTAGGTGTGGCACTCCATCTCAGACACAAAAACAATCTCTGTGGGTTAGCACTAGTGAAAAGGGGATAGATTCCCTCGTTGTCCGGTTATCATAATAATTGTTACATTTAGTGTGTAGAATTTATTTTCAAATATAACAATTATAAATCTTAGAAACATTTAAGTTTTATTTGTTTCCAGGATGCTATGAGAATTTTTTTATGGCCTAAGTATATCTCAGATATAAAAGTATTTGTTAAATTTGTTACTTTTGCTTCTGTTAAACAATTTGAATCTGAGAAGTATTGCTTAACTCTTAACATCCTGTTGAGAATTTTCTAAGTCCAGAGCCCCATTCCTCTAAGGATTTATCAAAAAATGGTTAAAAATGGCTTTTTCATTTAAAGTTAACTGTTATTTACCTTAAAATAAAGACTTCTAAATATGTTAATATTACATTTAACAAAGCCTATCATTTGGTGGAATAGGTTAAAGTTAACTTATTTACTTTGAAATAAAGACTTCTAAATATGTTTAATATTAATTTAAACAAAGCCTATCGTTTGGGTGGATTAGGAAAACAAATGTGACTTTCTGCCAGGCGGAATGAGGCGGTATAGGATGTTAAGAGTTAATATATTTCCAAAATTGTTTTTATCTTGATCTCTACAACAATTTGTTTGACTTGTTGTTTTTATGGCACATCAACCCTTATTGGGTTATTTAAAGTTCAATTCAGTCTTCTTTACAAGCAAATTATATAGTTTCAAGCAATTCATGATAATAATCATTTGTTAACAATTATAGTTTTAATCAACTATTCTTAATACAAATAACTTGCACATACGAGGATAATTCCAAAAGTAAGATTTAGAGACCTTACTTTTGGAATGCTGGGGACACAGGGAAAATGTTTATGTGGATATTGGCAACACTGTTGTGTTTGTTATACATGTGCCTGTCTTTGCATGTGCCTTGCTGCCATGTTCTGTCTTGGCCTGGCAGTCATTTCTGATGAAGCTCCGGATTAACGTTACTATCAAGTATAAAGTCTGTGGATTTATTGGGTTTTTGAAGGCAAAAGGCATTAAACTTATTTAAATTCATTGCCAATTAATGAAAGTGTAAAGTGAGTCATGCATGAATATCAAAAACATCTGTAAGGAGTTCACAATGATGACAAGGTTCAACGCTTCTCAACAACATGGTGAACTGGTATGACACGGGCATACAAAAACCGCTACAAAATTATATCAATCGAAATGGCAATTATGTAGAAAAATAGATACATATTCAAACTTTAAAATGATGACAATTAAATTTGACAATAAACAAACATTTCTATGATTTCTAAATATTTTTGAAATGTTACTTTTGGGTTTGTCCTCATAGTTATATGGTTTCAAGCATTCCAATCAAATACTAATAATTTGGTGTTGGCATGCCTTGATGATGGTGATATGCTATCATATATTCCTATTTGATACTAATAATTTATACACATTTATATGGTTCAAAGTACCTAGTCCTATTTAATAATAATAATAATTTGTTTGCACTTAATTATGTTAAGTATTCCTATTTAATATTGATAATTTATACACATATACGAAACGGTGCACATTCTCTACTGATGACCCCAAAACAATATATATAAGAAAAGAATCATGGAATTTAACTTCTCATCGGTTTTGCTATTGGAACAAGGAACATTCTACAGTCCGCTCGCTTTCTGGTGAGTTTCCGTTACTTATCAAGTAACTTTCTTCCACATTTATATGGTTTCAAGTAACTATTCCTATCAATTGAAAATAATCATCTTTTTGTCTGGCCACAGTTATAAGGTTTCAAACAGATCTATTTGATCCATAAATGGGACCCTAATAAATACTAACACAGAATGGACCCGAGAGTAATGGCAATGAAGGAGTACTCCACACTCCCCAGAGCTCCGAAACTGAAGCCTCATCATCAGATGTAGTTTAGTGTCATACCCAGGACACTCCTACTGCAAGTATTATATTTAGGTGTTAGGTTTCCAAGAATATGCTAAATTAAATGAATAACCCATTAAATCATTGTACATTTAGATAGCTCAGTTTCAAAATAGGGACTCTCATCATAGGAAATGGACTCAGCAACCCGAGTTCAGATCCTGTACGAGACTGTTTACATTTCACATAGCACTAATACCCTTAGGAAAGGTATGCATCCAACTATTCTCCCTCCAGTTATGGGTAAATAGTAGGGCAAACTAGTCTCTGACATTAGTTAGGCTACCAGTCGAGGAGAAAGAAAAATCTGAATTTAGACCTGTAGAAATTGACCTTGTATCACTTCCTGTTGGTGGGGAGGGGTTGGTAAATATATATAATAACAATTTTTTAGCAGTTGTAGTTGATAACCTGTAAATTTCAAACTGTTCTATAATATGAATTAGTAATATTAGATAAGAACATTTGAAATCATTCAATTAAATACAAATTACTTGTATCAATAGAATACTTGATTATTTATAAAATAGGATTAGTTAATTGACACTAGATTTACAATAGATTAGTTTAATGTATATACATTGTTTGTATTAGACAGGAATACTTCAAAGCATTAAAACTGTGATATATATATATATGTGTATGATAATAGATAGATAGAAATATGAACAGACTGACATAGATAGATAGATAGATAGATATGAACGACTGACATAGATAGATAGATAGATAGATAGATAAATGAACAGATGAGATACGAAGATACAAACAGACTGAGATAGATAGAGAAGATACGAACAGACTGAGATAGATAGAGAGATACGAAACAGACTGAGATAGATAGAGAGATACGAACAGACTGAGATAGATAGAGAGATACGAACAGACTGAGATAGATAGAGAGATACGAACAGACTGAGATAGAATGAGATAGATAGAGAGATACGAACAGACTGAGATAGATAGAGAGAGAACAGACTGAGATAGATAGAGATACGAACAGATAGAAATAGAGAGATAGATATATATGCACAGACAGATGAATAGATAGACATGCATAGACAGATGAATAGATAGACATGCACAGACTGAGATAGATAGATATGAACATACTGACATAGACAGATAGATATGAACAGAGTGAGATGGATAGATGGATACGAACAGACTAACATAGACAGATAGATATGAACAGTTAGATAGATACGAACAGACTGAGATGGATAGATAGATACGAACAGACTAACAGAGATAGATATGAACAGATTGACATAAATAGATAGATACAAACAGACCGGCAAAAATTAGATATGAACAGTGATAGATAGATAGATAGATAGATAGATATGAAGATACTGACATAGATATGAACAGACTGAGATAAATAGGATATCTTTTTTTCTGTTAATTCTTCCTTGTTAATTTGTTCGTTGGTTCAGTCAAAGAGAAAGACAAGAGTGCAGAGTATATGACTTTTTTGCACTACTTGACCCTGGAATTAAACTTATGACTGACAGGTAACCAGGGTATGTTTAACCAATGATTTTGGTCCACTACGCCATTGTCTTATAGTGGGAACAATAGAATGAAAACAATATAAATAAGAATTTGCATCGCTTTATGCAACAGAGAATAGCATCACCCCAGCATAGATAAATCAATAAATAGATAAATAAACCTTAAAGCAGTGGAAACTCGAGACAATGGAGAATATTCGCAGCTTAATGTGCTCATTGCAGTGGTGAGGTTTCTTTCGGATATGGATCTCCAGGGCTTAGCTTAGGCTCTAACAATATATTTATGAGGTTTCTGCTGAAAACCAGAGAATTAGGGTTTGTTTTTTTTTTTCTTTCCAATTTCTTTCATTTATTGAGAAGATTTTATTATAATCTTTATAGATTTTATTTTATAATCTTGAATCGGCTGAGATGGATAAATGAATAAATGGCAATTCTCACCCCCATTATCAAATGACTTTCTTAAGTTACAATATCTCTTATTATAATGGAGATTCAGTGTCTGTCTGTAACTTAAACTACATCCTAATACCCTCAGGAATTGCATAAGTTTATCAATGAGTATATAATTTATAGGCAAAATCATTAATACATAGATCTTATCAATGATGTCTCCATGAAAACCTGAGTTAGGTTTGCCTCAAAACAGCCATGTTATTAGTGTGTTTAAAATCCTCCATTGTGTCTTACATATTAAGAAATAAAGGTTTACATAATATACGGTGTGGTTAATTTGAATACTGGTTTTAATGAAACCAGGTTTTATAAATAATTACTTGATGTTATTGATCTCTCATATTATTTTTATTCTCCAACATATCAAAATCAATCCTATGAATGATTTTATATAGAAATCAATTAAAATAAGTGTAATCTGTTTATATGCATTCTTATTTAATTTCATTAGTCTTTTTTAATTTAATATATTTCATTACATTAAAACTTAAATACTTACAACTGGAGGTGCATGGTGTAATGGCTAGTGTCATAAGAAATGGACTCCTCAACCCAAGTTTAAATCCTAGACAAGGCTGTCTACATTTCACATAGCGCTAATACCCTTGGGAAAGGTATGCATCTACCTGCTTTCACTTCAGTTAAGAGTAAATAGCAAGGCAGATTGGGCTCTTTAACCTTGGTTAGGCAACCAGTCTAGAAGAAGGAAAACTCTGAATTTAAACCTGTTTACCTCCGCCTAAATAATTGACCTTGTGTCACATCTTGCTCGGAAGTGTTGGTAATTATGTACTTATGCCTGGAGGGTGCATATTCTTGCTAATATGAGATGTGTATTGAATGATTGCCACAGGTAGGATGTGACACAAGGTCACAAGTATGGAGCATCAAATTTGCTATTCAGTAGTATATGTACTGAATGTATACTGCATTGCAAGATGTGTGTTTTATGACTCAAAGCCGTTCTCTCCATGGTTTGGCTAAGAACTTTTCAGTACCCCTATTGTATTTGGGAAAAATTTTAAGTGAATGTTTTGGAAAATTAAAGGTTCCCCAACCTAATTTAATAGGTTGGTTAGATTTTACAGCATGTAAATTATTGGGTTATTTCATGCTGAAGATGTTTTGTTTTTATTCATTCTTTTTGGGAATTCAAATTTTCTTAAATATCATTTTAAAACTCATTTGTTAATTGTAGAATAATCATACTAGTTCCAATTACCGTCGAATTGGTAAGACAAGGCAGCAAGTAGTCGTAACCCAATACGAATCTGTCTTGCTGCCTTGTCTTACCAATTCGATGGTAATTAGAACTAGTATGATTATTCTACATTAATCTGCTTAACCTATACAAGGGACCCTGACAATCCAGGTCAGAGTGGACCTGTGAGTAATGGTACTGAAGGAGTGACTCCAAATGTCTGGAACTGGAGCCTCACCAGCAGATGTAGTTTAGTGTCATACTAAAGATACACCTGGGGGTGAGTGTTCTTACCCCTCTGAAGAGGATGCAGTCAGCATGTTTTTAGTCCCTGCCAAATGAGGCTTCTGTCTCATAATAATTGTTACATTTAGCGTATAAGATTTATTTTCAAATATAACAACTATAAAACTTTGAAACATTTCAGTTCTATTTGTTTTCAGAATGCTATGAGAAATTCTTTATGGCCTAAGTATTTCTCTGGCGATGAAGGGGTACTCCATACTCCCCAGAGCTCCAGGATTGGAACTTCACCATTAGATGCATTTTAACGTCATACTCAGGACTAAGACCCTTAGCCACTGCCTTCTTGCAATATATGATAAAAAGGGTTGGGGTTTACCATAAGGGCAATAAGGTTGGGACAATCATATAGATGCTAGGGATTGACATCAGCCGATTGATCAGAGTGAGCCTCTCTAACCACCCATCTAGACTAAGTAAGAGCCAAAGTGGAGTGTTGCATGTCCAGAATTGAACCTCACCACTAGATGCAGTTTAATTTCATACCCAGAACACAAGACCTCGGCCACTGTCTTCTAGCACATATATTATAAAAGGGTTGGGACAAGCATATAGGTGCTAGGGTTTGGCATGACCAGCTGACTGATCAGATAGAGTCTCTCCAACCAACCATCTAGCCTAAAGTGAAGTATTGGTTTGGTTTGTTTGTTTTATGGCATATCAACCTCAGTGGTCATTAATGCCAATAAAGTTTTGAAATAAATTCTTAATGGATACACAATTCTTTTTTTATATAATACATTTTTCTATTTAACCATAGATGGGACCCTAACAGGTACTACAACTCTGGGTCAAAGTAGACCAGGGAGCAATGGTGATGAAGCGGTGCAAAGTGGAGTACTGCATGTCAAAAACTGGAACTCACCACAGATGCAGTTTAATGTCATACCCGGACCCTAATCTAATAGGTTATTTGACATGTTTATTCCAAAGTAAAAGTATCATGTCAGCCTCTCAATGCCATCTGTTAGAGTTGAAAGGCAAATAAAGTCTACTTTCATGAAACCTTCAGATTAAGATAATCACCTTTTATCCCATTTGGTTAATTTTGTGTTCTATTGATTCACATTCAAATGCAGAAGAGATATTTTGGGTCATAGAAAAAAAAAGAAGAAAAAGAGGCTGAATCATTGCACAGTTTGGCTGAAAAGGACTGAATGAATAGCACAGAAATGTCCGTAACATATTGTGAAAGGACACAACATGAAAGAGACAAAACCTATTCAGCATCATTTGCACAGAGTCTACATTTACCTTTGATAATAAAACCATCAAGAAGATTTTATGAACATATCGAAACCACAAGAGAATATTTTCAATCACGGACATTGTTAGAGGAAGCAAATTTGTTCTGATGTTCATCAAATGATGGCCGTATTGCGTCTAATCAGAATGAATAGAAGCCATTTGCAAGGGTCTTCCTGGCTGTGTCCATAAAACAGTATTAAAGAATTAGCGGAAGAATATAATCAGCACAAAAGTAATCTGCTAAGTGTAAATACGAGATTTGGACACTCGAGAAAATTTTTGTAAGGAAATATTGCATTGCTACACTAGTAGCCAAAAACTTTTATTTACAGGATGTTTGTTTATGTTAGGTAATGAAGCCAGTGTCTGATTTTGTAAAATGATGGTTTGTGGAAATAAGTGTGCCAAGGTCAGCAGATTGATAGGTGACATTGTAATTAAGGTTTAGAATTAAAAGAAGTTCTGAGATTGTAAAGTGAAATCTATTTTAAATATGAACATACACTCAGGCCATGATTACCCACATCAACCAAATGGTATGTCAAAAAAAAAAAAATCCTACACTGGATTATTGTTTATTTGTTTAACAGTATATGAATTCTTATGGGTAATATTAATCTAAAAATTGATACAAATAATTTGCACAATTATATGGTTCAATATTACTATCTAATACAAATAACTTTGCACAACAATTATATGGTTTCAAATATTCAAATATTCTATAATACAAAATAATTTGCACACAATTATATGGTTTCAATGAACTATTCCTATCTAATAATAACCATTTGCTTACACATATATGCTATCAAGTATTTCTATCCAACATCAATAATTTATACACAGTTATGTGGTTTCAAGCTTTCCTATCTAACACTAATAATTTTTAAACAGATTTATTTGACCTATAGATGGGTTTATTTATTAATTATGACCCAGACAGGTTTATTTTTAAAAAAAGAAAAAGAAAGTAAAACAATAACGACAAATATGGTGCAGAACAATTGAGGTCATATGTATTTTATAGATAAACAATATTTATGTTAACTGGATATATATCAATATAGATAATATGGGTGCTATATCTATAAATAAACAGTGCTCAATATTGTAGACAGAACATTTATATCTAAGTTAGGGCAGTGTGGACATGGAGTCAACAGCACTTGGTTACTGACACTTTCTTGACAATGCGATTTTCAAACCAAGACTCGGTTTTAAAATCGAATAGGTGAGAAACTGTCATTAACCAAGCACCACTGACTCCACGCTACCCTAACCTATATATATATATATATATATATATATATATATATATATACACACACACACACATACATATATGCATAAAGTGTTTCAGAGAAATTGATATTATTTTATAATTTAATAACTTGATCAAGTTTTGTTCAAATGATATCAAAACTTAACAGCATGTGTAGAAACAACTTATTGAAGTCAGTTAGTCTACTGTTGGTTTGAATAACAGCAATTAGCTAAGTACAACTGAAGCAGTGTCCAAGACAGTTGGTATTTATAGAAATCAAGAATGATCCATTCATGCATTTGGGTGATTCCATTCCTTGAGTTCTGATTGGCTGCTTGGTTTCAATGATATTGTGGAGTTTTATAAATACCCTGTCATTCCGCAGTAAAATTGCAACAAGACGGGTTTGTATTAAATTACACCTACTTGTTGCCATGTCTTACCAATTCAAATGGTAATTGGAACTTAGTTTGATTATTCTTCACAACTCTGAAATCCTTATTTAGTGTTTTATGTTTGTTTTCTTTTCAAGTATAGAAATGCCATTCACTGGAAAAGAAAAGACATTTAAACATAGAATTTGGAGTTGCTTCTATACAAGCTGTTAAAATTTGAGATCATTTGAATGAGAATTGGTCAAATTATTAGAATATGAAATAATATCAATTTTTTAAACACTATATATATATATATATATATATATATATATATATATATATATTTGCATTTTGAATTAAACAATGTGTTCCAGTTTTTTCAAATTATATTAATAAACAAAAACTCCAAATACTAGAAGCTTTATACATAAAACAATACAAACCATCCTTAAACAAAATTAATTTCCCATGCAGTACACACATTTTAAAATGCCTATAGCACCTTTCCCATCAATTCTTCTACGTCCAGCCTCCACATTAATATAATTTGAAAAAAAAATGGAACATATCACCCCTGATGATGGCACTTCGAAGTGCCGAAAGTACTTGGGACCTGAACTTTGGTGGACTAATCCACGATTTCCACCCAAATATTAAAAAGTTGGCCAGAAAACTTGAAAAGATCACAAATAAAATTGTTAAACAGGAAATGTGTATTTTGTTTAATCCAACATGCATAAATGAAAAAATGCTGCCCAAATACACACACACAATATATATATATATATATATAATATGAATATATGATAAATATCCTCATATTGTAGTTTGGGATCAAGCCTTTTAAGTATAAAAGAAAAAAACAAACAAAAAACACTTACATTGTGTTTCTTGAAATTCAGAGATAAAAATATTTCTGTTAATTTTTGTGACTGCTTGACTCACCTGAAAAAGAATGAAAAATATATAAGTAATTTTCTTTGAAGAACTTATTCACATATATAGGAAATTAGAATCTAAAAAAAAAATCTCATTAAAAAGTGTAACATTATCTAATCAATAACACTGACATAAAGAAGATAAAAAAAAACACAAATATTTTAAGAACAAACAAACACACACACCTATACCAGAATTCCTTTCACTTTTTAAAATGATGTACAAAGTCCATTTTCAAAATCTGCTGCCTCAACAGATTTTTCTTAATCTTGTTCATTTTATTTCAATGGCAATTTTAACTTTGGGAACAACCAGGAGACAGAGTAGTCATCTACTAAACTTAGCTTAGGTTAGCACAAGGTTAGAAGTATAAGGCACCCAGTGAGAATCAAACTCAGTTGTAATGGTCTGCTAGCCTAGCTTACTAACCATTAAACCAACCATTCCCTGGGGAATCCAATCTGAACTGTAGGGGGTGTTAACAGACTTGGATGAGGTATTTAAGTATTTTAAATGCTTAGTCATTATAGTGAATGGAACAGTTACTCAATGATGTGCACCCCCCACTCCCTGGGCTGCCAAACAGAGTAACCCCCACAGCAGAGTATCTGTTCCCATATGTGCAGTAAGGTCAAGTTTCATGAAGGTTCCCATTGTGTAATGGTTATCATTGTGGGAAATGGACATGGTGATACGAGTTCAAATCAAGGGCTAGGCTGTTTGCATTTCACATGGGGCTAATACTCTTGGAAAGCTCTGAATCTAAGAATTCTCCTTTTGGCTATGGGAAAATAGTATGGCAGATTGGGATTTTTAACCTCAGTATGGCAACTGGTCTAGGAGAAGGAAAACTCTGAATTCAAACCTGTTAAACTCTGCTTAAAAAAGTTGACCATGTGTCACATGTGCAGAGGGGCAAATAAATAAATATATGAAGGTCACACAAACAGTAAAGGAAATATTCAAAATTAGCAGGACCTGTGGGACCATCCAAATCACAGTACGATAACTTAATTATTATGTTTGATATGTTTACTATTGAGCTATTTCAAAATAGTTCAATACGTAAAAGTATAATAATATTGATTTAACTCTCACTATTTTTTTCTTTCATCTTTTCATTATGTTCAATTGTAACAGATTAGCATTATCGCTTCAACACGCACATCCCCTTTCTCATCTTTCCTCTATTCTTTTTTCTTATATATTTTCTGTGTAGCATGTCCTTTTTCTTCCCTTTCTTTCTTAATAATAAAATGGAATGGTTCATTATTTAGCTGAGGTGATGACACTCATAAGAAATAAGAATTTGGGAGATAAGCAACACCAGATAATCAGGATTTACATATTTTGATTTTTATCTTGAATGATTTGGATGGTCCAATTTTTAACCTGAGGTTTTTCCAAGATGATAACGGCTGTATTCTTTAGGAACACTAGTATTATTATGTTGAAGATTCCTAAGCTTTGTACAGCCTGCAAATATGACTGAGATAAATTTTCTTATCTTTTATTTATTTTTTTTTTGAGAAAAATTGCTGTCCAATTGTAGTCCCATTTGCAGAACATATTTAGCCATTTTACATGTGTTTCCACTTTAATTAAATAATTTTGTCTGATTTCATATGTTAAATCAATTATATAATTAACTAAGGAAATAAATTGTGGTCATTTTTCAAATAGCATTACAAAGCTTTCCTCGTCTTTCTTAGCATTAACAGACTTTTCTCAAAGGAATATTTCATGACACTGCAATTATTCTAACTATCCAAAGATAGCATCCACTGTAAATGTTGTTTATGTGGGTTGGTTGGTTGTTTTGTTTTACAGCATATAAACACTTTTGAGATCATTTAATGCTGAATCATCATTTTTTTACTATTTGTCTGAATTTTTGAGATGAGGCTTGATAGTTCGTATTATTTGTGTAGAAGCAATATTCCAATTACCGTCAAATTGGTAAGACAACACAACAAGGAAGCCATAACTCAATATGGATCCTACATTGTCACAAGCCTACTGCAGAATGACAGATTATTTATCTGGCACCATAACACCCCTGAAACCAAGCAGCCAATCAGGACTTCAGGAATGGAATCACCCAAATGCATGAATGGAGTATTCCTGCGTTCCATAAATATCAGGTGCTTTGAGCACCAATTCAGTTGTGCTTAGTTAGTTGTTGTTGTTCAAACCACCCGTATACTAACTCACTTCAACAGCCACCACTATATTTAGCAAATATGATAAAAAGGGTTGGGGGGGTTGCCATAAGAGCAATAGGGCTGGGACAATCATATAAGTGCTAGGGCTTGATGTAACTATCTGATTGATTGGACGGGACAAAGATTTTTGTGCTTACCATGTTTCTTCTTTTCCTTTAAACTTTCCCCCTTCCCTGACTCCTGAAAGTTTCCCCACCCTCAACGAGAGGGAGGGATGTTTGAAAAAATAAAAATGCAGATTGATAAACACATCCAGCTGCAACGGATACATAGTCTAAAAATTCAGCAGTTTGTGTACGTAATCTGAATAGGAAATTACTGACTCTTATTTGAATAGTGGATGGAATAGAGACAGCAAGAAGTTGTCTATGCCTCAATTCAAAAGAGAATGTTGCAGACAAAGAAAAAGGAAGGATGAAAAGAAATAAAAGAAAATCTATTAAAAAGAAAAAAAATAATTTTAAAAGAAGTAAAAGATATATGAAAAGTAAAACATTTTAGAAATTAAAGAGTTGGGAAACTGAGAGGGACAACAGCGAAAAAAAATAAAAAAATAAAAAAAGATTAAAAAAATAAAAGTTTCTGAGTAAAAAAAAAAACAAAAATAAAAGAATGATTTTTATTGGTTGTTGCAAAGTTAACTTCCTTTTTGTACAGAGTGTCATAGAAATGTGACAATAACATTCAACTATCAACATGTGGATGAAAACAGTTAAAAGGGGGCGGGCTTATTACACATGTGCAAGTGTCACAACTATAAGCAGAGTGAAACTTCCTTTAACATTACTACAACTAATATTCCTGTAATAGAGCTATTAGCAATAATAAAACCAGGTTCAACTTGAAGAATTATCCATATATATAAACCAAAAGTGTATCCATGAAATAATTTTCTGTCATTCAGAATATTCCATTACAAAGAGATAGCTGGAGAAAGAGAGAAAGAGCAATCTGTTGTTATTGCAGCACAAGGCAAGCACTTTTTAGGTAATAATTTATAATTTTTCTGTTATTTTACGCTTGAAAAATAAAATATTTTAATTTATTTATATCTGAGATTATTGGCTTTCAGATAATAAATGCCTAGAAGATGATGTAAGTAAGTAAAGTCGTCAGGGCGGCCTAAAGTCGGTATCAGCCAGTCAGCGAGGGAGTCTATCCCCCTTTCAATAGCGCTAGACCAAGGAGATTGTATTGGCGTCTGAGGTGGAGCGCCACACCTACCGTCAGCTCCTTACTTTACTGCACAGATCCCTGTGCTACTCATACGCTGAGTTGGCGAGGATCGGTATCGAACTAGGAACCTTGTGGTTTCTAGCCGAACGCTCTACCGACTGAGCTAACCCGGCCCCTTTAGAAGATGATGTACACAAACAGAATTATAGGGCATAATGCTATATATATATATATATATATATATATATATATATATATATATATATATATATATATACACACACACACACACACACACAAACACCACACATATAGTTACACACACATTCAAATACACATATCTCACACATACATACACATATCACACACATATGTGTATGTGATATGTGAATTTAAATATATATGTATGATATGTGTGTGTGTGTGTATATATATATATATATATATATATATATATATATATATATTTATCAAAACCTCCGTATGAACAGGATGTGGTACAAAGTCAATTCAGTTTTTCTTCTCCTAGACAGATTGCCATATCAAAGTTAAAGAACCCAGTATGCCTTATTATTTTCCGAAAGCTGGAGGGAGAATACTTTTCGCAATGGTATTAGTGCTATGTCAAATGCAAACAGCCTCATCCAGGATTTGAAAATGGGCCTTTGACTCCATTTTCTACAATGATAACTATTACATTACACCCGCCACCATACACATGTCTAAGGATTGCATAGATGAGAAACTGACAGTTACCAACCACAATGATTTTATAACTACACTACCATAACTTTTAGATATACATACTGTTGTTGAGACCTACCTGCAAAATAAGACCTAGCATGATTTTTCTGGATAATTTTGATATAAGCCCTCCTCTTGAAATGAACCCTAATTAAGAGTGATAGACAGAAGAAAGAAATAAGCATTCTTCTCAAGCACATCATGTGACGCAAACAGCCAACATCCCCCGAAAATAAGCCCTAGTGTTATATTTCAGAGTGAAAATTAATATAAATCCTGGGGATTCATAAATTCGGGGAAATCTTGTATTAAAGAGTAAAAAGATATTTCCACATCTCATAGTCACATGACACTGATTATTAAGTGAGAATCATTGAAACACCACAATTGAATTTATAGTACTCTCCTTATTTGGAGGTTATAAAAAGGATTCATATGATCCAATCAGAAACGAAATTACAAGGTATTTTGATCTTGGGATTAATAATCGATCTTAATTAGGAAATCCAATAATGTTCAATTTTTCTTACAGTCATTTCAACCTGTCATTTGCATGAAAAGGCTCTTTTGACTATTTTCAATTAAATTAACTTCTCTTCAGTTATGGTCTTTCAATCATTCTCACCTGACAATTGATATTGTGAAACTGAATTTTTGGACACTAAGAATTTTTTTTTTACTTTTTAATATCATACTTACTCTACACTTTTTTATGAAGGGCCGGGTTAGCTCAGTCGGTAGAGCGTTCGGTAAGAAACTACAAGGTTCCTAATTCAATACCGGCCCTTGCCAACTCAGCGTATGAGTAGCACAGGGATCTGTGCGGTAAAGTGAGAAGCTGATGGTAAGTGTGGGGCTCCACCTCAGATGCAAAAACAATCTTCTTGGTCTAGCACTAGTGAAAAAGGGATAGACTCCCTTGCTGATTGGCTGATACCGATTTTGGCCCCACAGACGAATTTTGACTTTACACTTTTTATGCATTGGGTACAGTTTTATTTCTTACTGATTACTGCCATTTTAGGTTTTACAAACAATGGATATATCACACACACACACACACACACACACATATATATATATTAGATGTTGATAGGTACGCATTCTGCGTCCCTGATGCATAAAAATCTAAAAGGACGCAGTAAAATCGTGTCCCAGTGTTTTTCTTTTTTCTTCCTAAGCTAATTGTGAATACATTTCAATAAATTTCAATTTGTAAATTTCAAACTAACTGTAAATACATTTCAATAGTCTCTTAGAAATGAATTACAGGATAGGTTACAAGGTAGGAGTTAGATGGCTTTAGTTAGGACCCATAAATTTTCATGGGGACTCATTCAAAGCAAATATGTGCATCCCAGGATGCACTAAATCAAAAAGCTATCAGCATCACTGTATATAATATACTAATCATATTAGTAAACCTTTGCAGTAAGAAAAGAACTTGGCAAATAATTTGTTAGTAAAAATATACTACAAAACTTTGCTTGCAAAAAAAAATGAAAAAAAAGAAAAGACTAAGAAAGTCGCACCAACTGAAAATAATTTATTAACACTATAACACTTGGCCAAAAGAAAAAAAAAAAAAAAAAATATATATATATATAAGCTGCATGGATTGTCTAAAGCTAAAATGTAAAGAGTGCTCGATACCTAAGTAGAGCACATAGTAATGTTAATCCTAAAGAGTACTAATAGTTTCACTTACTAGCTCATCATCATACATGTGTGTGTGTGTGTGATTCTTGTAGCAGTTGACTGCAACAAATTCACCATCTTGCTTGTCTCGCTTCACAACTTGCAGTGTCCTCCATTAATGTGGCTTGCTTTTTATTGAACAACTTGCTCATGCATACAAATCACCGATGGTCTTAAAAGGGGTTGTTCCACCCATGCGAAGTGACGGAATTGCAAATGGCGTCCGTGATGGCACAAATCAAACAACAAGGTTGCTTAGCATTGGCTCAGTTTGGACCTGTCGCTCCCACTTCACAACAGTGTGATATATATACATTGTTTGTAAAAACTAAAATGGGAGTAATCAATGAAAAGAAAAAAAGAAAAAAAAGAAAAAATATACACATCATGAAAACTAAGTAACTATTTATGGTTCCATATATGGAATTTTCTTTAAGAATTAAAAATCATATGAATTAACTTTCTTAACTCTTGTAGAATCTAGTGGTGATGAGTACACCTTCACTGCCATTACTCCCAGGTCTACTCTGACCTGGAGTAATAGTATCTGTTAGGGTCCCATCTAAGGGTCAAATAGATCGTTTTTCAAATTATTTGAATATAATAAATGTGTATAAAATAGAAAAACAAAGTATTCTGAAAAAAGATGAATTTATTTTTTATGGTGAAGTTGACGTTCAAACGTTTCGGTTTATCTTAAATCTTCATTAGAACAATACAAAAGAATGGAAAAACTTGTCTGAATAATGATGGATGATTGTAATGACAGGAGTAAGAAAATAGGGCCAGCTTAGCTCAGTCGGTAGAGCGTTCGGCAAGGAATCACAAGGTTCCTGGTTCAATACCGACCGTCACCAACTCAGTGTATGAGTAGCACTGGGATTTGTGTGGTAAAGTGAAGAGCTGATGGTAGGTGTAGCGCTCCACCTCAGACACTAGAATAATCTCCTTGGTCTAGTGCTAGTGAAAAAGGGATAGACTCCCTCGCTGTCTGGCTGATACCGACATTAAGCTGCCCCGATGACGACTTTATATAACATCATTTCAATTATAAAATGAAATAACTAGTCGAGTAAAAAGTCAACAGGGTGGCCTAAAGTCAGTATCAGCCAAACAGCAATGAAGTCTATTTCCTTTTCACTAGCACTAAACCAAGGAGATTGTTTTTGCATTTGAGTTGTAGCATCACACCTTATATATATATATATATATATATATATATATATATATATATATATATATATATATATGCACTAAGGTATCGTAAAAACAAAAAACAAAAAAACAATAGAATTGAATAGTTCAGAAGTCTTTCAAAGTTGATTCTTAATCATATTCAATTCAATTTTAAAATAATTTTGTCTTCAGTTCACATGGCTTTCAATTCCTACCAGTCTGAATGTTTGTAGCAAGAACAAATGAATAAACAGCCCGAAAGAAAAAAAAAAAGTATATTTTTCAAATTTATTTTCACTCTGACAAGTCATTAAGTAGAATGAATAAATAATTCAATGATAATCTGATAATTAAATAACTAAATTAAAAAAAAAGAAAGGAAAGTAAAAACAAAACTACATCAGAAATAAATGGTCTGTCTCACAAAATATATAAAAGATGTAAAAGAAAAAAAAGAAGAAAAAAATGGAAAAAAAAAAGAGATCAACAGGGTGGCCTATCGTTGGTACCAATTAGACAGCAGGAGCATGTATCACTTTTTCATTAATGTCAGACTTGGGAGATTGATTTTCCATATGAGGTGGAGAACCACACCTACCATCAGCTTCCCACATTACTGCATAGATCCAAGCTGTGTTACTCATGCGCTGAGTTAGTGAGGGCTTGTATTGAATCCGGAACCTTGTGGTTCCTAGGTTGATGCTCAACCAACTTAGCTAAACTAATGTACCACAGTTTTACTACTCCTCTTTTGTGGAAAGTGCATGTTGAGAAATTCATCAGAGTATTGGGGCTTAGCAGACAGAATCCATATTTCAAAGAAGACGGATTCCAAATCCTGAGAGCAATCTTGACCGATTCCATCAGTCAATGTAAATGCAAGATCTTTTTTTGGTGTTCTTGCTAAAAGAATGACTAATTTAATTTAGAGCAATACTTATGTGGATACATTAGTACAGAAAGCTGGAATTCCCAGTTTTCCTGGTTTTATCGAACATGAAGCTACGCTAGGGAACAGCATGAAAAAAAAAATTGTTAAGCTCAATAAATCAGCTGATTTTCATGTAATCTGGTTAAGACCTTGACAATGCTTATGGGTCAGTGAGGTATATACACTAATAGAAAAGGTAATGGAGTTCTTCTGGATTCCAGAATTTGTCAGAAAGCTTATATCTATGTACTTGAGTGGATGTATCTATCCAACCTCTCTGCCATGAGCAGGATATGACACAAAGTCAATTTTTAAGTGGTATACAATTGGTTTGAATTTTCCTTCTTGTCAGGCTGCCTTACAGTTGTGAACTAGCCTTTCATACCTGTTCTGTAAATGAACTGGTCCATTACTTGTTAATTGCTGTTTAGAGCAGTCAGAGAAACTTATGTAGACCTTTACAAGAACCGTTTATGTAATACCAATTCTTAGTCTGCTGCAAACTACTTATTTGTATGTACTAAATAAAAAAAAAAAAAAAAAAAATAAAATAAAGTTGTTGTGGTGGCCTAAAGTCGGTATCAGCCAGACAGCGAGGGAGTCTATCCTCTTTTTATTAGTGCTAGACTAAGGAGATTGTTTTGGTGTCCAAGACAGAGCACCACACCAATCCGATGAAGACATGGGATTTGGTCTCTTTGATTAAAATATCATCATCACTCATCTTAAAATAAATTAGCTCCTCACTTTACTGCATAGATCCCTGTGCTACTCATATGCTGAATTGGCAAGGGGCGGTACTGAACCCGGAATCTTGTGGTCCCTGGTTGGATGCTCTACCAACTGAGCTAAGCTGGTATGTACTAGTATACCGAAACAGTCAAGGTTCCAGAATACAACACTTGGCAAGGCTAAAGAACTCAGTCTGCCCAACTATTTTATTCATACATTAAATATATATATATATATATATATATATATATATAGGATTTTCAAGATATTCCAGTGAATGGGCAAAATTAGATATTGGTATTATGATTGGGGGTGTATAATTTCTTCCTTGTTTTTGTATTAGTAATAAAAATATTATATAGATTCGAGGACAATATACAGAAAGAATAAAAGGATATTGTCCTGGCAATGAAAGCTTTTATGGATGATGTAACACTCTTTTCAGAGTCAGATCCCACATGAAACAGTCTATTTACAGGAGCTAAGCAAGCATGAGAACAAATCCCTTTTAAATGTCACAGTTTATCTTTAACTAGCAGAGCTACCTAGCATTACCTGGGATTTAAAAAGTTAAATATAAATCTCTAATTATCTATATATTGATACTTTTGTTCCTTAATCTTCCGACTGTTATCATCTTGCAACACTCTAAGGCTAAAAATGAGACCGTCCAAATCATCCAAGATGAAATACGAAAATGTAAGTCCTGATTATCTGGTGTCGCCTAACTGCCAAATCTTTATTTCTTATGAGTGTTGTCACTTTAGTTAAATAAAGGGCCATTCTGTTTTTAAATTATAAAGAAATCAAACATAATGAAAAGAAGGAAAGAAAGAAAAAAGAGTGAGAGTCAGTTAAATCTGGATTATCATCCTTTTTACATATTGAACAAAAATGCAATAGCTCTGAAGTAAACATATCAAACATTGCAATAATTAAATTATCATACTGTGGTATATCCACAGCTCCTGCTAGAGTTTATCGATAAATTAATAAAAGTTCTTTATATATTCTTATTTTTGAGTTGTGTATTTTTATAATCATTCTTGTTAGTCTGTTATTTGCTTTTTATTATATTTTATCCTTTATTAATTTGTTTTTACTTTTTAATCATTTATTAAATTATTTTTAAAAATATATCATTGATTTATACCTTATTATATTTTTTTTATTTAGCTTTTCTTATAGAAAATGGAGGGTAAACATTTTTTTTAACCCCCTCTCAGACAAAAATAGATGTTGATTTTATTAAACTTTGGTCTTTGCTGGTCTCCAATTTTTGTTTATAAAAGAATGTGTGCTCAGTTGTTATACAAACGTATACAGCACCCCACAAGGAGGCAGCTGTATGGCCACTTTCCCCCCATCTCCCAAACCATATGAGTAAGACGGACTAGGCATGCGGGACACTGCTGGAGAAGCAAGGACGAGCTCATAAGCGACATACTCCTGTGGAAGCCAACACATGGGCGTGCTAGTGTGGGCCGCCCAGCCAGGACCTATATTGACCAACTATGTGAGGATGCTGGATGCTGTTCAGATGAGCTCCCAGGGGCAATGAATGATAGGGAGAGTTGGCGTAAGATTGTCATGGATATCCATGCTACTTGCACGACATGATGATATATATATATATATAAAGTCTTTTTTTCGAGAATTGAAAATAAAATGCTCATTTATAGGTAGGTGTATAAATGAATTGGTATTTCCTGCATTTCTTAAAGGGCGCATTGTCTTGATGAAAAGTGGCTAACATGCTGCTCGGAAACCAATGGTAACAATTGCACTTTAAATGTATGGTACACTATAATGTATATATATATATATATATATATATATATATATATATATATATATAAAGTGAATGGTCAGGGAAATAAAGTTCTCCATCAATGAAAATGAAATCCCCTACAATCTGTGATAGAAGCATTAAGAACCTTGGATGTTGCCGCTCCAATCTTCTTACTGATTGCTTTTGCTGGAAAGATGTGATGAATCAAGTGAGAGATGGCTTATGCTTTGTTGATAAATATGATCTCATTGCCAAAGATAAATTGTGGTGTATATATCTTGGCTTAAGTGTGTGACCATTGCAGGTACATGAGATATCACAAGAAGTGAAACAATGAAGTGTTTAATTAGTAAGTATTTGAAAAAGTGGTCGGAAGTATCTATTTCCTTGACAAAAGTGGTATTATACAGCTTGACATTGGAGAATAATCATACTAAGTCCAATTACTGTCGAATTGGCAAGACAAGACAGCAAGCAGTTGTAACCCAATATGATTCTGGTTTGCTGCAAAGACTACTGCAAAATGGCAGAATTTATGAAGCCTCAGAGGATCATACAAACCAAGTAGTGAATCAGGACTTAAGGAATGGAATCACCCAAATGCATGAGTGGACTGTTCTGAATTCCCATAATTACCAGTTGTCTTGACACTGGTTCAGTTGTGCTTGGCCAGTCACATTGTTCAAACCAATAGTAGATTGACTGACTTCCTTCAATAGACATCAAAGCTGAAATTATCATCAACTATCATTTGTTAAATAGTAAGTTGGCAGAGTGACCTATTGTTGGCATCAACCGGACAGTGAGGGAGTCTATCATCTTTACACTTTATTTTTACATGACTCCCTAAAGGCTAAAATTGGGTGATTGTTGTTGGCCATGAAATCAGTGTAACTCTTCTGAAGAATTTCTTAGGGCAGGGGTGGGGAACATGCATTCTTCAACAAGACTGTGTGGAAGGATGGGCAGTCGGAGAGGCCCCCTCCAAGGCTGCATTTGATTGCTTAGACGGATGCATGTTCCCCACCTATGCCCTAAGAAATTCTTCAGAAGAGTTAGACTGATTTCATGGCCAACAACAATCACCCAATTTTAGCCTTTAGGGAGTCATGTAAAAATAAATTAGGTGGAGTGGTTTATTTTCAGTATCAGCAGAATAGCAAAGGACCCTATCCTCTTTTCACTAGTGCTAGACCAGGGAGACTGTTTTTGCATCTGAGGTGAAAGACCATTCCTACCATAAGCTCCCACTTTACCGCACAGATACAAGCTCTGCTACTCCTCTGCTGAGTTGGCCATGGCCGGTATTGAACCCGGAACCTTGATGGTTCCTAGGCAGATACTCTCTACTGAGTTAACTTGAATATATATAACTGTACTTTTCAGATCGTGTTGTCTCTTTTTGGAACATAGAGTCTTCTGCTATAAATATATTTCTAAATTGTTGAAATCTTTTGCTATTCTTGAATTAGTAACGATGAACAAAATAGACACACTCTATTATAGTAGAAAATCTAATTTGTATTAAAAAAAAAAGAAAGAAATATTTGAAAATGTCATTTTCAAGTTTATTCAAATTTATTACACATAGAATAGATCACAAATATATTACATACGTGTATGTGTGTGTTACATTGGTCAATACCATAATGATGAAAACTGAGGAAAATTCATATGAACATGTTATTGCATATAAAACTTTCAAAGAAAGAAAAACTTAAGAAGCTATCATCCCGTTATAATTATATTTCGACCAGAAACTCAAAAAATGAGTCTAGCCTCATCAAACAGGGTTTTACAAATACAGAGAATCTCAGAGAAAATATATCAACAGAATTAAATCTTCTCATATGCTTACATAAAAAAAAAAAATTATGATAACAACAATAACATATTTGAATTCCAGGGCATGTAAAAAAAAAAAAAAAAAAAAAAAAAAAGAGATACAAAATATACCTTTGTGTTCTGCCTGTCAGATTTCTCCTCAACGAATAGATAATATATATATATATATATATATATATATATATATATATGTATGTGTATGTGTAATAAATAACTAAAAATCTACATGGTCCTTTAAAGACTTCTTTTGTTTATTGTTCAAATAAAAAAATCCTGCATGGCTCAAGACCCACAAGTGTCCAAACTTCCATCACATACCCAGTTAGAAAGGGAACATGAAAAATGCTGAAGGAGATGCAGAATCTACCTCTTATGATGAAGGAAGTGGTTGGTGTAGGTTTCCATACCTCGATGTTTGTGGTCAAAGGCAAATAGAAATATTGTGACAGAAGAAGTTTGTCATATTGAGAAGAGTGTCTTGCTATAAGCACATGGACAATCAAAACAGGATGCACGGACCAGGTGGGAATATATCAAAGAAAGATGAATTACAAGGTGTGACATTAAACAGATGGACCCAGATAATAAGTCTTCTTAGAAAAGCTTTATACAACATCCTACCAATCATAGCTAACCTGAAATTTTGAAAGTCCCCAAAACTTGACTAAGGCATTGTGGGAAGACTGCTAACCTCAAACATATTCTCATTGGTTGTGGTTGGTTTGTCTTATGGCATATCAACCCTTTTTGGGTTATCTAATGCTGAATCAAGTCATTTTGATTCAGGTTGCTTACAGTGCATGTTGTTGCTTAAGTGGTCACCCAATTTCACTGGTTGTGAGTATTTACTGAAAAGTTACATAAGGCGTAGTAAGTAAAGTTAGCAGAGGGGCCTATTGCTAGTATCAGACAGACAGAGCAAGGGAGTCTTTCCTCTTTTTGCTAGTGCTAGACTAGGGAAATTGTTTTGCTGAAGTGGAGTGCTACACCTACCGTCATCTCCCCACTTTATCACACAGATCAGATTATCTAAGCTGTGCTAGTTGCCAATAAAATTTTATATAGAAAACAACAATTAAATTTTGTAAAAGAAGGAAACATTCAAGGAGTTACTTTTCTAGATAAGTACAAGTAAAGTTGGAAGAGTGACATCTTGTCAGTATCAGCCAGACAGAATGAAGGAGTCTATCCTCTTTTTGCTAGACCAGGCAAATTGTTTTACTGAAGTGCCACACCTACCGTCATCTCCCCACTTTACCACACAGATCAGATTATCCAAGCTGTGCTAGTTACCAATAACATTTTGTATAGAAAACTAATAAATTTTGTAAAAGAAGGAAACATTCAAGAAGTTATTTTTCTAAATAAGTACAATTCTTTATTGTTTAATGGCTGCACAGATTGGAGTATCACTGTTGATTTGGAATGCCACATCTTTCCAGCTGACATAACGTTAAAAACAGCATCCGTACCGTGTGATTGGTCATTAATTCACAAAAATTTTACATCATTGACAAGGCCAATCACCTAAACTGGAAATGTATAAAGACTGTTAGACCAATGCATACAAAATGACTAGACTAGTTGCTAATTCAACCACTGCATATCGATTAAACTTGGTTTGTTAACAGCAGCAAAAAAAAAAAATGGAAATACATGAAGAGGCTCCAAAATCAGGCACAAACTGTGTCTGTATGGATCTGGTATTCCCACACTGATGTAAAACCAACAAAGCCTGGTGATTGTATATTGCTGTGGAGCCCTGGGTTAGTCACAATGATGCTTGGCTCTAGGGTCATCATCTAATGTTGGTGGTAGTGCTGCTTTGCTGTAGCAGTTTTAAGAATATATGCCTGCTCTCAGCTCCTAATTGGTGGACTGTGGGAGAAGACTGCTGATCTACCTTCAGGGGTTATAGCGATGCAAAGTGGGTGTTTTACCTGGTATCATAGAGCCACCCCGTGGGAATGGCCATAGAGAGCGCAACGGGGTTGTCCTTACATGATATCTAGAAGGGCTGTGATTGGCCGATTTGAACATGCATGTATGTCCCCTAATAAATTTCCAACAATTCATTGCATGTACATGAATAAGTAAATAAATTATACTGATTATATTGTTATGGTCCTTTTGAACTTCAAAATGTGTGTATCTCTAAATGATTTGAAGTTATTGCAGAAGTAAAATTATTAGTCAAGTAAATCTGGTGTAACAAAAAAAATGTGTCTTAATGAAATGAACCAATTTGGACAGTTGTAAAATTCACCACTACCAACAAAGCGCACACAGAATTAAGAGCATGAGTCTGGAAAATCAACATTAAAAAAATCTTGGCTTTTAATTAGGCTTGACTAGTTCCTCAGGTTGTAAATGAACCCTCAATCATAAATTAGGTTAAGGTTGATTCTATATATATATATATATATATATATATATATAAACATTCATAATCTATATATTTACATTGTGGAGGTGTGTGGTGTAATGGTTACTGTCGTAGGAAATGGATTCTGCAAACCAATTAATTTCTGGACAAGGCTGTTTGCATTTCACACAGTACTAATACACTTGAGAAAGGTGTGAATCCAACTATTCTCCCTCCAGCTATGGGTAAATAGTAGTAAAACAAGGATACCATTAGAAAGGCTTGAAGGAGATTCTAAAGTTTTGTGGAGCTGTGGCTGAAGGCAATCAGGATTTCTCTAAATCTAATCTATATTATTTCAAGATATTTTCATATAATTTTAGTAAATATGTCTAATAAAGTGAAATGTCAGTGTTATTTTCATTTCAACATAATTGAGAGAAAAAGTTACCCATCACAACCTGTGAGTGTGTGTATATATATATAAATATATATATATATATATTATATATATACACACATTTATATATAATTCATAATCAATATATAAATAAAATTCATTAAATTTGGACCAGCGGGCCCTCTGCATGCTTACAACCGAACTACTTGTAGAAATAGCCTTCTTCTGCAAAGAAGTGGCAATCTATCTATCTATCTATATATATATATATATATATATATATTGATATATAAAATTCATGATAAATATATAAACAAAATTCACAATCTCTTTCTTTTTCTCTCTCTCTAAACATATTAATATTTAAATTCATAGTCAATATACACACACAAACACATTATATATATATATATATATATATATGTATATATACATACACACATATATATATGTATTAATATACATAATGTACTCAATGTTTTATTTAATAGTCCATGTCCTCTCTTTCCTGTTCAGTACAATTATTCAAATGGAAGTTTTGTCCCCACCCCCTCATCTGCAATACTCTAAACTCATTTTTCTTTTTACTTTATTAATTATAATTATTAATATAGGTCTATTTTTAAAAATGTTGAATACTCTACACAATATAACAATCAGGAACACAATGAAAATATATATATTATAATATATATATATATATATTATATATATGTGTGTGTGTGTGTGTGTGTGTGTGTGTGTGTGTGTGTGTGTGTGTGTATATATTTCTTAGTGTGGAACAAGGTTTAAATAAGGATTGAAGGATTGTGTTGCACCAATCTTTCAACTAAGGAGGGCCTGCCTGAGTGCATTGACAAATTAGTATTGAATTTTATTATCACAGTGATAAATAATATATTCAGCAATGTGTCTTGACCAAAGAGCATCATGTTGATATAATCAGAGGATATGTCTCTTATATTCAGTAACATGAAGTGATTAAACATAAACAGTATGCATGGTTCGATTACACATTGTGATTATGTGGTCAGGGAATACATATAAGGTGACCAATAATCATTTTCCAATGAGAAATCCACACATTTGGACGTAGAAACCCAAGACGGGCATTTCCACCTCATCCCAGTCTTTGAAACACGTGGGTAGGGTGCTCCAACCACAAGGATTAAAACTGAGACTACATCTTTCTACTTCAAAGAATAAATCAAACTTTATTCCACAATGAATATCTACTGTGAAACTGTACTCTATACAACCGTGGAATTAAGCATCTAAAATGATTACACGAATCATAACAATTCTTAAATGAAAAAAAAAAAAAAAAGAAGAAAAGAAAATACAAAGAAAAGAACTCATATCTTGTTCAACTTCTCGTTCTCTTTTATTCTATCTATATACATATATAAAAGAAAGATTCTTTATATCTGTAAGACAGTCTATGTTTGTACAATGACTGAGTGCACATCCTTTTATAAAGGAAAATTTGGTGGAGACCACAAAGACCAAAGTTCAATAAAATACACACCCTATTTTTGTCTTAGTGGTGGTTAAAAACTTTGTACACTTCATTTCCATTGATTTATTTCATTAAATAAGTTACTGGAAATGAATAGAAAATTATATTATAATTATTATATATATCATAATATTTAGCAAAAATAATTAGATATGTTGGGGTGATAAGACTTTCAGACCAACCTCATGATCATTTTGAGGGGCTTAGGTCTGTAGTATGTTTTTATTTTAATCGTCTAATTTTTTGATATATAGAGTTAATATGAAATGCTTATGAGGGTTGGATTGAACATTGTCAGAAGAAGGCCAGAGTGTAGATGACCAAAACATCATAAAAAAATAAATAAATGAAAAGACTTACAAAATAGTCCAATGAACCCCAAATATATATATATACATACATACATACATACATAAAATATATACATATATAACCAGAAAGACAGAAAAGGTTAATGCCTAGAATAGTTAAAAAAATAAAGCATCAGAGGATAATGTTGGTTTGGTTTATTTTGTTTTACAGCATATCAACCTGCAGTGGGTCCATTTAATGCTGAATAAAGTTTTGAAATAAATCATTTCTTAATGGATAATACAATTTTTATAAATACATTTTTCTATTAACCCATAGATGGGACCCTAACAGGTACTACCCACTTGGGTCAGAGTGACCAGGGAGCAATGGTGATGAAGGGATGCTCCACATTCCCCAAATCTCCAAAACTGGAACCCTCACCATCAGATAGAGTTTAAACATTATTCCCAGGATATGTAGGACCTCAGCCACCGCCTTCTAGCAGCCCATATGATAAAAAGGGTTGGGGGCTTTGCTATAAGAGCAATAGGGGATCTTTGGTTGGTTTGGTTGATTTATGACATAATCACACTTTTCAAGGCATTTAATGTTAATTCAAAATCATTTTTGATAAACAAAGAACTCAGGGTGCTTTCAGTACTTTTGCTTAAATGGTCACCCAAATTTAACTGCTTAACTAAGTGATCTAGTTGGAAATGGTACTTTCAGAGTGATTTTGAGACAAAGGAAACTAAATTAAGGGTGGTGTGGGATTGGAAGCCAAATCCAGTAAAATATGGTAGATCCTGGGATTACGAAAACAAGGAAGTCAAAATGTTGTCTCTTAAAAACAAAAATACCATAAAAATAAGTCCAATCTAAAAAAAACAAAAAAATTATTTGGTTTAACTATGTTGTACATAACGTGTGACTAAATGAGGACTAACTAATGGAGGTTGGAATTGAAATGGAATCTTTATAACATTAACAAAACCCAATATTGTCAGCAGTGTGAAGATGATACGTACAGCTGTAGTTTACCTGACTATCTCTAGTCAGCATAATACTGCTGTATTTATGAGGATTGGGACATAATCCATTAATGTTCATAGGGTAGGGTAATATAACAGTATGTTTGGTACCTACCCCACATGAAATATATGGGTCCATTTTTACATCCTTATACAAAATATTGTTTGTTTTACTTTGCATTTTAGCTAAGATTGCTAGTTAATCTTTGTGCACATACAGATACTTTACGCCAATTTGGACTGTTTGTATCCGAGAGTCGAAGATAATTGCTTATTGTTGTTTTGATTGGTCTATTCTCCTGCCTTCATCAGGCAGAGACTTTGTTAGGTGAAGATTCTCATTGCTGGTCAGGTTTTATTTATAATGTAAATTGGCGGGGTATGCATACTGGGCTGACTTCTGATTTAGGTCGGAAAAATTAAAACAGAATTTTTTTGGTGGTACCCAATGACAGTTTAACTACAGTCTATGAATTAAACATTATGCGAATTGGGTATGGTTTTAGGGGATTAAGGTTGTCTTTAATTATGTATTGCTTACAAAAATAAACAAACAAAAAACCCCAAATTACTATACATTTAATTAAACCATTGAATTAATTATTGAATCTATTATTGAGACAGTTGTTTGTGTTAGTATTGCAATGTATAATTTCAATTAAACTTAGTTTAAAAAAATATTTTTCAACATTAAAATGTATAGTAATTTGGGTTTTTTGTTGTTTATTTTTTTTTTAAGCAATACGTATTAAAAAACAACCTTAATCCCCTAAAACCATACCCAATTCGCATAATGTTTAATTCATAGACTGTAGTTAAACTGTCATTGGGTACCACGCAAAAAACTTTCCGTCCTTAATTTTCCCGACCTAAATCAGAAGTCAGCTTGCATACTGTTAGGATATTCCTGTCCCCCCCTTTGAACTGACCCTGTTTTGCTATGACTGAAAGTTTCATCACTACATTATTGATTCTGGTTCCACCATTCTGTAAATTCTTGAATTGGTTTATTTAACAGAATGGTTAACCTTAATCTAATGCTGAAATTTGATTCATTTGTAAATGTTTCATTATAATCATAACTATTCATATTTTTAACATTACCACAGATTTTTTTCCCACAAGTTGCTCTTTATCATTTCTTTATAATAAAAATAATAATTTGCTCATACACAATATCCCTCTCTAATATCAATTATTTATACACAGTTAGGGCCGGTTTAGCTCGTCGTAGCATGTCCACCAAGGAACCACAAAGTTCTTGGTTTGATATCACTTGCCAACTCACCATACGGGATCTGGTATAGTAAAGTGAAGAGCTGATGGTAGGGGTGGTGCGCCCTCCAATGCTATAATAAACAATCTCCTTGCTCTAGCACTAGTGAAAAGGGGTAGACTCCCTTGGCTGTTTGGCTGACAGGGTAACTAATAATTTGAATACAGATAAATGGTTTCAAGTAACTCATAATAAAATCCTTTGTAAACAATTATATCTTCAAATAAGACAAATGCCACATATTCAGTTATATTAATTTGAACTATTCCAATCTAATTCTATTAATTTCTCAAAAAGATCTATTTGACCCATAATCTGACCTAACAGATACTACCACTGATGTGAGAATCAATTTGACAATGAAGGAGTATGTCACACTCTCAAGAGATTCAGAGACTGGAGCCTTACACTAAGAAGCAATTTCAATTTATAACCCAGGGCACCCTTATTTTTTTGGCGGATTGGGTTTTACTCCTTGCAAGGGGATATAAATCAATATATTTTAATCCATGTCAGCAAGTCAAGGATATTCTGTATGTAATCATTAATGAAAGTTTTGATATATTTCTTCAATAAAACGCGGGCGGGACCCATTACATCGATAATTACAAAAGAGCTTGTTAAATATAATTATGACTCTAAAATTTCAAGTTTAAAGCTGTTGATCCTGTCAACTCCTTGCAGAGCATAGAGCTATAACCGCAGCACATCAATGAGGTGGTTTCCAAGAAGGTTCATGGCGGAACTGCTAGCCCTACACCTTCTGGTTTTGAATTCAGATTTTTTCCTTCCCCCAAAACTGGCTTGCCTACCTACAAATATAAATAGATATTGCATGACATCAAACTCAATGGTCACTGAAGGCAGAGTTTAAGTTGATCTACATCATAAATTGTAGAATAATCCACATTAAGTTCCAATTACCGTCGAATTGGTAAGACAAGGCAACAAGTAGTTGTAACTGAATACGAATCTAATCTTGTCACAATACTACTGCAAAAATGACAGGGTATTTATGAAGCCTCATAACATCATAGAAACCAAGCAGCCAATCAGGACTCAAGGAATGGAATCACAAATACATTGAATGGACTATTCTTAACTTCCATAATCAGCTATTTTGGGGCACTGGCAAGTTGTGCTAGCCAGTTGCTGTTGTTTCAAACCAACAGCATACTGACTGACTTCAAATAATGATCAAAGTTTCAGTATGTATGTGTTACTGTTTATACACAAAAGGCACATTGTAAGAGATATTTTGTCAGATATTGTCAGTTATCAAGTGCCGTTTATCTTCATGTCTCTGTACTCTAACTTAGTTTGTTATATACCCTACTATGAACATTACTGGGTATGTCCCAATCTTCATAAATACAGAAGTATTATGCTGACTGTGTAGTCTTATACCATTAGCAGTGATTTACATTTCATAATGCCGCTGGCAAGTATTCTAATTTTGTTATAAATGTAGAATAATCAAGCTAAGTTCCAATTAACCATCGATTGGGTACGACACAGCAACAAGCAGCTTGTAACTTAATACAACCTGTCTTGCCGCAACCATACTGCAGAATGACAGGGTATTATGAAACTCCACACATCATAGAAACAAGCAGCCAATCAGAACTCAAGAATGGAATCCCCAAATACATGAAATGGACCATTCTTGATTTCCATAAATACCAACTGTCTTGGACACTGCTTCAGTTTGTGCTTAGCCAGTTGTTGTTGTTCAAACCAACAGTAGACTGACTGATGACTGACTCAATATAAAGATACCATTTCATTTCCAACTACATTTGTCATTCCTGTTAGTACTTAGTTAGGTACAACAGATATATCATTTCTCTATCATGAATTGAGCACTTATTTACTTGTAAACATACCACACTATATATCTATTTATATATATATATAACAAAATTCAAATGATTGGCCCCTAAACTTTCAATAACCAGCATCTGCCTTGTAATTTAATTTAATTTTGATCAAAATACTTGATGCAGATAACGTAAATCATTTGTATTAAGAAAAGTTTTTGAAGGTAATTGGTTTTAAGGATTGTTATTATTAGTACTTGAAAACTGTGTTTAAACAATGAATATTACTAAATAGAAATAATTAAATTGGAAATCCTATAGTTAATATTATTAGATAGGATGCTTAAATCATACACACTTTATGAAAATTTATTTGTATTGGGATAATTGTGTAAGAAACTGGGTAAAGAAACAACTATAAACAAAAAATGTAATTATGAAATGTACAAGAAGAACTTCAAATATCTGAAGAAATTGAGGTAAAACTTGATAATCGTTGTCAAAATTAAAATGGAAACTTATTTGCTGTGATCCATGACAGTTTACTACAGTGTATGAATAAACTTTTTTTCGAATTGGGTTACGGTTAGGGGTTTTTTAAGCCATACGTAATTAAAAACAACCTTATCCCCAAACCCTAAACCGTAACCAATTCGAAAAAGTTAATTCAATACACTGTAGTTAAACCTGCATGGATCACAGCAAATAAGTTTCCTTTTAAATTTTGACAACGATTTCAGTTTAACCTCAATTTCCTTCAGTATGAGTTCTTCATTGTACATTCATAATTCATTTTTTTGTATAGTTGTTTCTTACACAGTTTCTTACACAATTATCCCAATACAAATAATTTTCATAAAGTTGTATGATTTTCAAAGCATTCCATCTAATAAATATTAACTAAAATAGGATTTCAATTCCATTATTTCTATTTGTAATATTCATTTGTTTAAACACAGTTTCAAGTAACTAATAATAACAATCCTTAATAAACATTTTACCTTCAAATAACTTTTTCTTAATACAAATGATTTACAGTTTTCTGGCATTCAAGTATTTTTATCAAATAAAATTAATTAAAGGCAGATGCTGGTTTTTGAAAGTTTAAGGGCCATATCTTTGAATTTTGTTTATAATATATAAATAGATAATATAGTGTGGTTGGTTTTAACAAGTAAATAGTGCTAATATCATTGATTAGAGAATTATATCTGTTGTAACCTAAACTAAGGTTACTAGATCAGGAATGACCAAATGGAAGTTGGAATGAAATGGTTCTTCTTAATTATTGAGGTCAAGTCAGTCAGTCAGTCTACTGTGGTTTGAACAACAACAACTGGCTAAGGCACAACTGAAGCCAGTGTCAAGATCAGTTGGTATTTATGGAAACAAGATGGTCATTCATGTATTTGGGGTGATTCATTTCCTTGAGTTCTGAGTGGCTGCTTGGTTTCTATGATGTTGTTGGGAGTTTCATAAATACCCTGTCATTCTGCAGTATGGTTGCAGGCAAGACGCGTTTGGTATAGTACAACTGCTTGTTGCTGTGTCTTTACCAATTCGATGGTAATTGGAACTTAGCTTGATTAATCCTACTTTATCACAAAATAGAATACTTGCCAAGCGGCATTATGAAATGTAAATCACTGCTAATGCTAAGATACACAGTCAGCCATAATACTTCTGTATTATGAAGATTGACATACCCAGAATGTTCATAGGTAGGGTTATAACAATATCTAAGTAGAGTACCAGAGACATGAAGATAACGGCACTTGATAACTGACATTATTGACAAATATCTCTTTAGCAATGTGCCTTTTTTGTTGTATAACAGTAACACATACATACTGAAACTTGAAATCATTATTATTGAAGTCAGTCAGTATGCTGTTGGTTGAACAACAGCAACTGGCTAAGCACACTGCAGTGCCCCAAAATAGCTGGTATTTTGGAAGTTAAGAAATAGTCCATTATGTTTTGGGTGATTCATTCCTTGAGTCCTTGATTGGCTGCTTGGTTTCTATGATGTTATGAGGCTTCATTAAATACCTGTCATTTTTGCAGTAAGTATTGTGACAGATTAGATTCGTATTCGTTACAACTACTTGTTGCCTTGTTACCAAAATTCGACGGTATTGGAACTAATGTGATTATTCTACAATTATATGTAGATCAACTTAAACTCTGCCTTCAGTGACCATTTGAGTTTGATGTCATGCCATTCCTATTATATTTGTAGGTAGGCAAAGCGCCAGTTTTGGGGAAGGAAAAATTCTGAATTCAAACACAGAAGGGTAGGGCTAGCAGTTCCGCCATGAAACCTTCTTGAAACCCACCTCATTGATGTGCTGCGGTTATAGCTCTATGCTCTGCAAGAGAGTTGACAGGATCCAACAGCTTTACTGACATTTTATGAGTCAATAACCTTATATTTAACAAGCTCTTTGGTAATTATATCGAATGTAATGGGCCGTTTTATTGAAAAATATTCAAAACTTTCATTAATGATTACATAGCAGATATCCGACTTGCTGACACTGGATAAAAATATATTGATTATATCCCTTGCAGCAAGGAGTAAAACCCTCCGCCAAGAAAAATAAGGGTGCCGCTGGGTTATAAATTAAATTGCTTCTAGTGTAAGGCTCCAGTCCCTGAATCTCTTGAGGTGTGACATACTCCTTATTGTCAAATTGATTCTCACTGAGTGGTAGTATCTGTTAGGTCGTGTACGGGTTCAAATAGATCTTTTGAGAAATTAATAGATTAGATTGGAATAAGTTCAAATAACTATAAATGATATGTGGCATTGTCTAATTTGAGATATAAATTGTTTACAAGGATTATTATTATGAGTTTACTTGAACGGCCTTTATTGTATTCAAATTAATTAGTTACGCCTGTCAGCCAACAAGCAAGGGAGTCTACCCTTTTCACTAGTGCTAGAGGCAAGGAGATTGTTATTATAGCATTGGAGATGGCGCACCACCCCTACACAGCTCTTCACTTTACTATACAGATCCCTTATGGTGAGTGCAAGGGCTGATATCAACCAAGAACTTTGTGGTTCCTTGGTGGACATGCTACCGACTGAAGCTAACCGGCCCTAACTGTGTATAAATAATTGATATTAGAGAGGGATATTGTGTATTGAGCAAAATTCATTATTTTTATTATAAATAATGAAAAGAGGCAACTTGATGGGGAAAAAATCCTGTGGTATGTTTAAAAATAGTGAATGTTATGATTATAATGAAAATTTACAAATGAATCAAATTTCAGATTAGATAATGGTTAACCATTCTGTTAAATAACAATTCAGAATTTTTACAGAATGGTGAACCAGAATGCAATAATGTAGTGAACTTTCAGTCCATAGCAAAACAGGGTCAGTTCAAAGGGGGGGGGGACAGGAATATCTAACAGTATGCAGCTGACTTCTGATTTATGGTCGGAAAATTAAGACGGAAAGTTTTTTGGTGGTAACCCCAATTGACAGTTTAACTACAGTCTATGAATTAACAAATTATGCGAATTGGGGTTAGGTTAGCGGGATTAAGGTTTGTTTTTAATTACGTATTGCTTAAAAAAAAATAACACAAAAAACCCAAATTAACTATATCATTTAATCGTGAAAAATAATTTTTTTAAACTAAGTTTAATTGAAATTATACATTGGCAATACTAACACAAACAACTGTCTCAAATAATAGATTCATTTAATTTCAATGGTTAATTAAAATGTATGTAATTTTGGGTTTTTTGTTGTTTATTTTTTTTAAGCATACATAATTAAAGACAACCTTAATCCCCTAAAACCATAACCCAATCGCATAATGTTAATTCATAGACTGTAGTTAAACTGTCATTGGGTCCACCAAAAAAAATTATGTTTTAATTTTTCGACCTAAATCAGAAGTCAGCCCAGTATGCATACCCAGCATTTACATTATAAATAAAACCTGACCAGCAATGAGAATCTTCACCTAACAAAGTCTGCCTGATGAAGGCAGGAGAATAGACCAATCAAAACAACAATAAGAATTATCTTCGACTCTCGATACAAACAGTCCAAATTGCAGTAAAGTATCTGGTTATGTGCACAAAGATTAACTAGCAATCTTAGCTAAAATGCAAAGTAAACAACAATATTTTGTTATAAGATGTAAAAATGGACCATATATTTCATGTGGGGTAGGTACCAAACATACTGTTATATACCTTACCTATGAACATTAATGGATATGTCCCAATCCTCATAAATACAGCAGTATTATGCTGACTAGAGATAGTCAGGTAACTACAGCTAGTGGTATCATTCTTCACACTGCTGACAATATGGATTTTGTTAATGTTATAAGATTCCATTTCAATTCCAACCTCCGTTTAGTTAGTCCTCATTTAGTCACCACTGTTATGTTACAACATATACAAAATAATTTTTTTTTTTTTTTTTAATTGGACTTTTTATGGTATTTTTGTTTTTAAACAACATTTTGACTTCCTTGTTTCGTAGTCCCAGGATCTTACCATATTTTACTGGATTTTGGCTTCAATCCACACCACCCTTAATTTAGTTTTCCTTTGTCTCAAATCACTCTGAAAGTACATTTCCAACTAGATCACTTAAGTTAAGCAGTTAATTGGGTGACCATTTAAGCAAAAGTACTGAAAGCACCTGAGTTCTTTGTTTATCAAAAATGATTGAATTAACATTAAATGCCTTGAAAGTGTTGATATGTCATAAATCAACCAACCAAACAAGATCCCTATTGCTCTTATAGCAAGCCCCAACCTTTTTATCATATGGGTGCTAGAAGGCGGTGGCTGAGGTCCTACATATCCTGGGAATATGTTAAACTCTATCTGATGGTGAAGTTCCAGTTTTTGGAGATTTGGGAATGTGGAGCATCCTTCATTACCATTGCTCCCTGGTCCACTCTTACCCGGAGTGGTAGTACCTGTTAGGGTCCCATCTATGGGTTAAAAGAAAAATGTATTTATAAAAAATTGTATTATCCATTAAGAAATGATTTATTTCAAACTTTATCAGCATTAAATGACCCACTGAGGTTGATATGCTGTAAACAAAATAAACCAACCAACATTACCTCTGATGCTTTATTTTTAACAATATTCTAGGCATTAACCTTTTCTGTCTTTCTGGTTATATATGTATATTTGTATGTATGTATGTATATATATATATATATATATATATTTGGGGTTCATTGGACTATTTTGTAAGTCTTTTCATTTATTTATTTTTTTATGATGTTTTGGTCATCTAAACACTCTGGCCTTCTTCTGACAATGTTCAATCCAACCCTCATAAGCATTTCATATTTAACTCTATTATATCAAAAATTAGACGATTAAAATAAAAACATACTACAGACCTAAATCATTCCATTCAAATGATTCTGCAGGTTGGTCTGAAAGTCTTATCACCCCAACATATCTAATTATTTTTGTGCTAATATTATGATATATATAAAATTATAATATAATTTTCTATTTCATTTCCAGCAACTTATTTAATGAAATAAGTCACTGGAAATGAAGTGTACAAGTTTTTTAACAACCACTAGACAAAATAGGGTGTGTATTTTATTGAACTTTGGTCTTTGTTGGTCTCCACCAAATTTCCTTTATAAAAGGATGTGCACTCAGTCATTGTACAACATAGACTGTCTTACAGATATAAAGAATCTTTCTTTTATATATGTATATAGATAGAATAAAGAGAACGAGAATTGAACAAGATATGAGTTCTTTTTCTTTGTATTTTCTTTTCTTCTTTTTTTTTTTTTTCATTTTAAGAATTGTTATGATTCGTGTAATCATTTTAGATGCTTAATTCCACGGTTGTATAGAGTGCAGTTTCACAGTAGATATTCATTGTGGAATAAAGTTTGATTTATTCTTGAAGTAGAAAGATGTAGTCTCAGTTTTAATCCTTGTGGTTGGAGCACCCTACCACATGTTTCAAAGACTGGGATGAGGTGGAAATGCCCGTCTTGGGTTTCTACATCCAAATGTGTGGATTTCTCACTGGAAAATGATTATTGGTCACCTTATATGTATTCCCTGAGGCCACATAATCACAATGTGTAATCGAACCATGCATACTGTTTATGTTTTAATCACTTCATGTTACTGAATATAAGAGACATATCCTCTGATTATATCAACATGATGCTCTTTGGTCAAGACAACATTGCTGAATTATTATTTATCACTGTGATAATAAATTCAAATACTATTTGTCAATGCACTCAGGCAGGCCCTCTTAGTTTGAAAGATTGTGCAACCAATCCTTCAAATCCTTATTTAACCTTGTTTCCACACTAAGAAATATATACACAACACCACACACACACCACACACACACACACACAACACACATATATATATATATATTATATATATATATAATATATATTATTTATTGTGTTCCTATTGTTATATTGTGTAGAGTATTCACATTTTTAAAAATACCTATATTAATAATAAATTACATAAAGAAAAGAAAATGAGTTTAGAGTATTGCAGATGAGGGGTGGGGACAAAACTTCCATTTGAATAATTGTACTAACAGGAAGAGAGGACATGGACTATAAATAAAACATTGAGTAGCATTATGTTATTAATACATAATATATATGTGGTATGTATATATACATTATATATATATATATATATATGTGTTTGTGTGTGTATATTGACTATGAATTTAAATATTAATATGTTTAAGAGAGAGAAAAAGAAGAGATTGTGAATTTTGTTTATATATTTATCATGATTTTATATATCAATATATCATATATATATATATATATTAGATAGATGATAGATGCACTTCTTTGCAGAAGAAGGCTATTTTCTACAAGTAGTTCGGTTGTACAGCATGCAGAAGGGCCGCTGGTCAAATTTATGAATTTTATTTATATATTGCTTATGAATTATATATAATTGGTGTATATATATAATATATATATATTATATATTATATATATATACACCACTCACAGTTGTGATGGTAATCTTTTCTCTCAATTATGTTTGAATGAAAATAACACTGACATTTCACTTTTTAGACAATTACTAAAATTTATGAAAATACTTGAATAATATCAGATTCAGATTTAGAGGAATCTGATTGCCTTCAGCCCAGCTCAGAAACTTTAGAATCTCCTTCAAGCTTTCTAATGGTATCCTTGTTTTCTATATTTACGCTCCATAGCTGGAGGGAAGAATAGTTGGATTCACACTTTCTCAGTGTATTAAGTACTGTGGTGAAATGCAACAGCCTTGTCCAGAATTAAACTTGGTTTGCAGCATCCATTTCTACGACAGTAACCATACACCACACACCTCCACAATGTAAATAATATAGATTATGAATGTTCTATATATATATATATATATATACTATATATATAGAAATCAACATTAACCTAATTTATGATTGAGGGTTCATTACAACTGAGGAACTAGTCAAGCCTAATTAAAAGCCAAGATTTTTTTTAAATGTTGATTTTTTCCAGACTTCATGCTCTTAATTCTGTGTGCGCTTGTTGGTAGTGGTGAATTTTACAACTGTCCAATTGGTTCATTTCATTAAGACACATTTTTTTTGTTACACAATTTACTTGACTAATAATTTTACTTCTGCAATAACTTCAAATCATTTAGAGATCACACATTTTTGAAGTTCAAAAGGACGATACAATTAATCAGTTATAATTTATTTACTATTCATGTACATGCCATGAATTGTTGGAAACTTTATTAGGGGACATACATGCATGTTCAAATCGCCAATCACATCCCCCCCCCCGCCCTTCTAGATATTCATGTAAGGACAACCCCGTTGCGCTCTCTATGGCCATCCCACGGGGTGGCTCTAATGATCACCGAGGTAAACCCCACTTTGGCATCGATATAAACGCCCTGAAGGTAGATCAGCAGTCTTCTCCAAGTCGCCGCACCAATTAGGAGCTGAGAGCAGGCTATATTTCTTAAAACGCTACAGCAAGCAGCACACACCAACATTAGATGGATGACGCCTAGAGCCAAGCATCATTGTTGACTAAACGCCAGGCTCACAGCAAATATAAATACACCAGGCTTTGTTGGTTTTACATCAGTGTGGGATACAGATCCATACAGAACAGTTTGTGCCTGATTTTGAGCCTCTCATGTATTTCCATTTTTTTTTTTGCTGCTGTTAACAACCAAGTTAATCGGATATGCAAGTGGTTGAATAGCACTAGTCTAGTCATTTTGTATGCATTGGTCTAAAGGTCTTTATACATTTCCAGTTTAGCGTTGATTGCCTGTCATGATGTAAAATTTTTGTGATTAATTGACAGATCACACGGTACGGATGCTGGTTGGTTAACGTTATGGTCAGCTGGAAAGATGTGGCATTCCCACATAACAGTGATACTCCAATCTGTGCAGCTTCAATAATAAATGTACTTATTTAGAAATAACTTCTTGAATTTTTCCTTCTTTTACAAAATTTTTAGTTTTTCCTATACAAATGTTATTGGTAACTAGACAGCTTGGATAATCTGATCTGTGTGGTAAGTGGGGGGAGATGACGGTAGGTGTGGCACTTCACGTAAAACAATTTGCCTGGTCTGCAAAAAGAGATGAGACTCCTTCATTTGTCTGGCTGATACTGACAAGATGTCACTCTTCAACTTTCTTGTACTTATCTAGAAAAGTCAACTCCCTTGAATGTTTCTTCTTTTACAAAAATTTAATTGTTGTTTTCTATATAAATTTTATTGGCAACTAGCACAGCTTAGATAATCTGATCTGTGTGATAAAAGTGGGGAGAAATGACGTAAGGTGAGCACTCCACTTCAGCACATTTCCTAGTCTAGCACTAGCAAAAAGAGGAAAGACTCCCTTGCTCTGTTGTCTGACTAGCAATAGGCCCCTCTGCTACTTTAATTACTACGCCTTATGTAACTTTTGCAGTAAATATCACACCCAGTGAATTGGGTGACCACTTTACAGCAACAACATGCATGTAAGCCACCTGAATCAAAAATGACTTGATTCACGCATTAGATAACCCAAAAAGGGTTGATATGCCATAAGACAACCAACCACTAACCATGAGAATATGTTTGAGGTTAGCAGTCTCCACAATGCCTTAGTCAAGTTTTGGGACTTTCAAAATTTCGGTTAGCTATGATTGGTAGGATGTTGTAATAAAGCTTTTCTAAGAAGACTTATTATCTGGGTCCATCTGTTTAATGTCACACCTGTAATTCATCTTTCTTTGATATATTCCCACCTGGTCCGTGCATCCTGTTTTGATTGTCCATTTGCTTATAGGCAAGGACACTCTTCAATCATAAATGACAAACTTCTTCTGTCACAATATTTCTATTTGCCTTTGACCACAACATCGAGGTATGGAAACCTCACCAACCACTTCCTTCATCCATATAGAGGTAGATTCTGCATCTTCTTCAGCTTTCATGTTCCCTTTCTAACTGGGTAAATGTGATGGAAGTTGGCACTTGTGGGTCTTGAGCGCATGCAGGTTGGATTTTTACTTTGGAAGCAATAAAGCAAAGAAGTCTTTAAAGGCACATGTAGATTTTTAGTTATTTATTACACATACACATACAATATGATATAAATATATAATATATATATATATAATATATTATAATATTCGTTTGAGGAGAATCTTGACAGGCGTAACACAAAGGTATATTTTTTGTATCTCTTTTTTTTTTTTTTTTCTTTTTTTTTTTTTTACATGCCCTGGATTCAAATATGTTATTGTTGTTATCATAATTTTTTTTTTATGTAGGCATATGAGAAGATTTAATTCTGTTTGTATATTTTCTCTGAGCTTCTCTGTATTTGTAAAACCCTGTTTGATGAGGCTAGACTCAATTTTTGAGTTTTCTGGTCAAAAAAAAAAAAAAATAATTAAAAAATTAATAATTATAACGGGATGATACTTCTTAAGTTTTCTTTCTTTTGAAAGTTTTATATGCAATAACATGTTCATATGAATTTTCCTCGTTTTCATCATTATGGTATTTGACCTAATGTAACACACACATACACGTATGTATATATTTGTGATCTATTCTATGTGTAATAAATTTGAATAAACTTTGAAAAATGACATTTTCAAATATTTCTTTCTTTTTTTTTTTTAATAGCAAATTAGATTTTCTACCTATAATAGAGTGTGTCTATTTTGTTCTCGTTACCTAATTCAGAATAGCAAAGATTTCACAATTTAAAATATATTTATGCAGAAGACTGCTATGTTCCAAAAGAGACATACCGATCTGAAAGTAAGTTATATATATTCAGTTAACTCAGTAGAGGTTTGGCCTAGGAAGCATCAAGGTTCCGGTTCATACCGGCCATGGCCAACTCAAGCCGAGGAGTAGCAGAGCTTGTATCTGTGCGGTAAAGTGGGAGCTTATGGTAGGATGGTCTTTCACCTCAGATGCAAAAACAGTCTCCCTGGTCTAGCACTAGTGAAAAGAGGGATAGGGTCCTTTGCTATTCTGACTGATACTGAAATAAACCACTCACCTAAATTTTATTTTTACATGACTCCCTAAAGGCTAAAATGGGTGATTGTTGTTGGCCATGATCCACCGTCTAACATCTTTCTGAGAATTTCTTAGGGCATAGGTGGGGAACATGCATCCGTTTAAGCAATCAAATGGCAGCCTTGGAGGGGGCTCTCCGACTGCCAATCCTTCCCACAGTCTTGTTGAGAATGCATGTTCCCACCCCTGCCCTATGCAAATTCTTCAGAAGAGTTACACTGATTTCATGGCCAACACAATCACAATTTTAGCCTTTAGGGAGTCATGTACCAATAAAGTGTAAGATGATAGCACCTCCCTCACTGTCGCGTTGATGCAACAATAAGGTCACTCTGCCAAACTTACTATTTAACAAATGTGTTGATGATCATTCAGCTTTGATGTCTATTGAAGGAAGTCAGTCAATCTACTATTGGTTTTGAACAATGTGACTGGCCAAGCACAACTGAACCAGTGTCAAGACAACTGGTAATTATGGATTCAGAACAGTCCACTCATGCATTTGGGTGATTCCATTCCTTAAGTTCCTGATTCACTAACCTTGGTTTGTATGATCTCTGAGGCTTCATAAATCTCCTGCCATTTGCAGTAGTCTTTGCGCAAAACCGAAATCATATGGGTTCACTGCTTGTGTCTTGTCTTGCAATTCGACAGTAATTGGACCTTAGTTGATTAATTCTCCAATGTCAAGCTGTATAATACCACTTTTGTCAAGGATAGATACTTCCGACTGCACTTTTTCAATACTTACTATTAAACACTTCATTGTTTCACTTCTTGTGAATTCTGTACCTGCAATGGTCAGCCCACTTAAGCCAAGATATATACACCACAATTTATTTTGGCAATGAGATCATATTATCAACAAAGCATAAGCCATCTCTCAACTTGATTCATCACCATCTTTCAGCAAAGAATGCAGCTATAGAAGATTGGAGCGGGCAACTCCAAGGTCTTAATGCTTCCTATCAACAGATTGTAGGGATTCATTTTCATTGATGGAGAACCTTTATTTCCCTGACAATTCACTTTATATATATATAATTATATATATATATATGATATATATATATATATATTATATATTCATTATAGTGTACCATACATTAAAGTGCAATTGTTACCATTGGTTTTCCGAGCAGCAATGTTAGCCACTTTTCAATCAGACAATGCGCCCTTTAAGAAATGCAGGAATACCAATTCATTTATACACCTTACTAGTAATGAAGCATTTTATTTTCAATTCCTCGAAAAAAAGACTTATTATATATATATATATCATCATGTCGTGCAGTAGCATGGATATCATGACAATCTTACCCAACTCTCCCTATCCATTCATTGCCCCTGGAGCTCATCTGACAGCATCCAGCATCCACATAGTGTCAATATAGGTCTGGCTGGGCGGCCCACACTAGCAGCCCATGTGTTGGCTTCCACAGGAGTTATGTCGCTTTATGAGCTCGTCTTGCTTCTCCAGCAGTGTCCGCAATGCCTATCCCGTCTTTACTGCATATGTTTGGAGATGGGGGGAAGTGGCCATACACTGCCTCCTTGTGGGGTGCTGTATACGTTTGTATAAACAACTGAGGCAACATTCTTTTATAAACAATAGAAAATTGGAGACGCGAAAGCCAAAGTGTTAATAAAATCAACATCTATTTTGTCTGAGAGGGGTTAAAAAAAATGTTTTACCCTCCATTTTCTATAAGAAAAGCTAAATAAAAAAAAATATAATAAGGTATAAATCATGATATATTTTTAAAATAATTTAATAAATGATTAGTAAAAACAAAATTAATAAGGATAAAATATAATAAAAGCAAATAACAGACTAACAAGAATGATTATAAAAATACACAAACTCAAAAATAAGAATATAAAAAACTTTTATTAATTTATCGATAAACTCTAAGCAAGGAGCGTGGATATACACAGTATGATGAATTTAGATTATTGAATGTTTGGATATTTTGTTACTTCAGAGCTATTGCATTTTGTTCAATATGTAAAAAGGATGATAATCCAGATTTAACTGACTCTCACTTTTTTCTTTCTTTCCTTCTTTCATTTGTTTTGATTTCTTATAATTTAAAACAGAATGGCCTTTATTTAACTAAAGTGAAACACTCATAAGAAATAAGATTGGCAAGTTAGGCGAACCACCAGATAATCAGGACTTACATTTTCGTTATTTCATCTTGATATTTGGACGGTCTCATCTTTTAGCCTTAGAGCTGTTGGCAAGATGATAACAGTCGGAAGATTAAGGACAAAAGTACATATATAGATAATTAGAGATTTATATTTAACTTTTTAAAACTCCGCAGGTAATGCTAGGTAGCTCTGCTAGTTTAAAGATAAACTGTGAATTTAAAAGGGATTTGTTCTCATGCTTGCTTAGCTTCTGTGAAATAGACTGTTTCATGTTGGAATGACTGCTGGAAAAGAAGTGTTACATCAATCCATAAAAGCTTTCATTGCCAGGACATATCCTTTTTATTCTTTCTGTATATTGTCTCGAATCTATATAAATATTTTTATTAGCTTAATACAAACAAGGAAGCAATTATACAACCCCCCAATCATAATACCAATATCTAATTTTGCCCATCACTGGAATATCTTGGAAATCCTAATATATATATATATATATATATATATTTATTTATGTATGAATAAAATAGTTGGCAGACTGAGTTCTTTAGCCTTTGCCAAGTGTTGTATTCTGGAACCTTGACTGTTTCGGTATACTAGTAATACTCAGCTTAGGCTCAGTTGTAGAGCATCCAACCAGGGACCACAAGATTCCCGGGTTCAGTAACCGCCCCTTGCCAATTCAGCATATGAGTAGCACAGGGATCTATGCAGTAAAGTGAGGAGCTAATTTATTTAAGATGAGTGATGATGATCATTTTAAATCAAGAGACCAAATCCATGTCTTCATCGATTGGCTGTGGCTGCTCTGTCCTTGGAACCAAAAAATCTCCCTTAGTCTAGCACTAATAAAAAAGGATAGACTCCCTCGCTGTCTGCTGATACGACTTTAGGCCACCACAACAACTTTATTTATTTTTTTTTTTTTTTTTTTTTTATTTAGTATACAATAAGTAGTTTGGCAGGAGACTAAGAATTGGTTTACATAAACGGTTTCTTGTAAAGGTCTACATAGTTTCCTCTGACTGCTCTAAACAGCAATTAACAAGTAATGGACGCAGTTCATTTACAGAAACAGGTATGAAGGCTAGTTCACACTGTAAGGCCAGCTCTGACAAGAGGACAATTCAAACCATTGTATACCACTTAAAAATTGACTTTGTGTAATATCCTGCTCATGGCAGAGAGTTGGATAGATACATCCACTCAAGTACACTAGATATAAGCTTTCTGACAAATTCTGGAAATCAGAAAGAACTCCATTACCTTTTCTATTAGTGGTTATACTCATGACGCCATAAGCATTGTCAAGGTCTTAACCAGATTACCTGAATCGCTGATTATTGAGCTTAACAATTTTTTTTTTATGCTGTTCCCTAGCGTAGCTTCATGTCGAATAAAAACAGGAAAACTGGATTCCAGCTTTCTGTACTAATGTATCCACATAAGTATTGCTCTAAATAAATTAGTCATTCTTTT
>CM042142.1:40654462-40716962 GCA_023376005.1 Doryteuthis pealeii
CAGAGAGAGGGATGCGTTATGGGTTGCCACAAAAGAAAATGTTTTATAAAAATTGGTATTAATCATATAAGAAATGATTTATTTCAAAACTTTATCAGCAATTAAATGACACTGAGGCTTGATTATGCTGAAAACAAATAAAGCCAACCAACATTATCCTCTGATGCTTTTTTTTAACAATATTCTAGGCATTAACTTTTTGTCTTTCTGGTTATATATGTATATATGTATGTATGTATGTATATATATTATATATATATATAATATATATATTATATATTTTGGGGTTCATTGACTATTTTGTAAGTCTTTTATTTATTTAATTTTTTTATGAAATGTTTTGGTCATTACACTCTGGCCTCTTCTGAACAATGTTATCCAACCTCATAAGTTTCATATTTAACTCTACTTATTCAAAAAATTAGACGATTAAATAAAAATACTACAAGACCTAAGCCCATCAAAATGATCATTCAGCTTGCAATTGGACTAAAATTTCTGATTCTGGCAGGTTGGTCTGAAAAGTCCTTATCACCGCCCAACATATCTAATTATTTTTTTGTGCTAAATATAATATATATTAATATTAATAATATAATTTTCTTATTCCCATCTTCCAGCAACTTATTTATGAAATAAGTCACTGGAAATGAGCTTGTACAAGTTTTTTAAACAACGCACTAAGACAAATAGGGTTGTGTATTTTATTGAAACCTTTGGTCTTTGATTGGTCTCCACCAATTTTCCTTTATAAAAGGATGTGCACTCAGTCATTGTACAAACACTAGACTGTTCTTAAGATTATAAAGAATTTTCTTTTATATATGTATATAGATAGAATAAAAGAGAACGTGGAAGTTTGAACAAGATAATAGTTCTTTTTCTTTTGTATTTCCTTTTCTTTCTTTTTCTTTCTTCTTTTTTTTCATTCTTAAGAATTGTTATGATTCGTGTAATCATTTTAGATGCTTATTTCCACGGTTGTATAGAGTGCAGTTTCACAGTAGATATTCATTGTTGAATAAAGTTTTGATTTATTCGTTGAAGTAAGAAAGATGTAGTCTCAGTTATTAATCCTTGTGGTTGGAGCCCTACCACCATGTTTCAAAGACTGGATGAGGTGGAAATCGCCCGTCTTGGTTTCTTACATCCAAATGTGTGGATTTCTCACTGGAAAAATGATTATTGGTCACCTTATATGTATTCCCTGTTACCAAAGGCGCACATATCACAATGGTGTAAATCGACCATGCATATGTTTATGTTTAATCACTTCATGGTACTGATATCGAGACATATCTCTGATTAGTATCACATGACTGCTTTTGGTCAAGACACATTGCTGAATATATTATTAATCACTGTGATAATAAAATTCAATACTAATTTGTATGTACTCAGGCAGGCCCTCCTTAGTTGAAAGTAATGTGTGCAACACAATCCTTCAACTCCTATTTAAAACCTTGTTTCACACTAGAAATATATACATATACATCCATATATATATATATATATTATATATATTTATTTATCTATTTTCATTGTGTTCCTGTTTGTTATATTTGTGTAGAGTCATTCCAAACATTTTTTTAAAAATAGACCTATATTAATAATTATCCAATTATTAAGAAAAAAGAAAATGAGTTTAGAGTATTGGCAGATGAGGGGGGTGGGGACAAAATTTCCACTTTGAATATTCGTACTGAACACGAAAGAGAGGACATCGGCACTATTTAAATAAAACATTGAGTACTTAATGGATATTATACATATATATATGTGTGGTATATATGTATCTATATATATATATTATATATATATATATTATATATATATATGTGTTTGTGTGCTGTTATTGACTATGAATTTTAAATATTAATATGTTTAGAGAGAGAAGAAAAAGAAGGAGATTGTGGAATTTTGGTTTATATACTTTTATCATGATTTTAATTATAAATATATATAGATTTGCCACTTCTTTGAGAAGAAGGCTATTCTCTAACAAGTAGTTCGGTGTAAGCATGCCAGAGGGCCGTGTCCAAATTTATGAATTTTAATTTATATATTGATTATAATTATATATATGTGTGTATATATTAATATATATATATAATATATTATTACAACTCACAGGTTGGCGATGGTACTTTTTTCTTCAATTATGTTGAAATGAAATAACACTTGACATTTACTTTATTAGACATATTTACTAAAATATAATGAAAATATCTTGAAATAATATAGAATCTAGATTTAGAGAAAATCTGATTGCTTCAGCCACAGCTCAACAAAATTTAGAATCTCCTTCAAGCTTTCTAATGTATCCTTGTTTTACTACTATTTTACCCATAGTGCGAGGGAGAATAGTTGGATTCACACCCTTTCTCAGTGTATTAGTACTGGTGTGAAAATGCAAACAGCCTTGTTCCAGAAACTAACTTGGTTTTCGCAATCCATTTCCTATGACAGTACCAATTACAACCACACACCTCCACAATATAAATATATAGATTATGAATGTTTATATATATATATATATATATATATAGAATAACTTAACCTCACAATTTTGATTGAGGTTCATTTACAACCTGAGGAACTAGTCAACGCCTAATTAAAAGCCAGATTTTTTTTACACTGTTGATTTTCCAGACTCATGCTCTTAATTTGTGTGTGCTTTGTTGGCCACTGGTGAATTTTTTCAAAACTGTCCAACATTCGTTCATTTCATTAAGACACATTTTTTTTTGTTACACCAGATTTACTTGTACTAATAATTTTACTTCTGCAATACTACAAATTATTTAGAGACACACACATTTTGAGTTCAAAAGGCACCATAACAATCTAATCAAGTATATTGTATTTCTTTTCATGTAAACAGATGACCCATTGTTGGAAATTTATTACGGGGACATACATGCATGTTCAAATCGGCAACTCACAGCCCTTCTAGATATCATGTAAGGACAACCCCTTTTGCGCTCTCTCTGCCATTCCTCCACGGGGTGGCTCTATGATACGCGGTAAAACCCCATTTGCCAATCGCTATAAACCCTGAAGTAGATTTCAAGGAAGTGTCTTCTCACACAGTCCACAATTAGGAAGCTGGAGAGCAGGCATATTTCTTAAAACTGCTACGCAAAGGCAGGCACTACCACCAAACATTAGATGATGACCTAGAGCCAAGCATCATTGTGACTAACGCCAGGGCTCCACAGCAATATACAATACCACCAGGCTTTGTTGGTTTTAACATCAGTGTGGGAATACAGATCCATACAGACAGCAGTTTGTGCCTATTTTGGAGCCTTTCACTGTTTTTCCATTTTTTTTTTTTTGCTGCTGTTCACAAACAAGTTTAATCGGATTATGCAGTGGTTGAATTAGAATAGTCTAGTCATTTTGTATGCATTGGTCTACAGGTCTTTATAACAATTTCCAGCTTTAGGTTGATTGGCCTAGTCAATGATGTAAAAATTTTTGTGATTATTGACCGCCAGATCACCGGTAGCGGATGCTGGTTGTTACTTATGTAGCTTGGGAAAGATTGTGGCATTCCAATCAACATGATACTCCAATCTGTGGCAGCATCAAAACAAAAAGAATATGAACTTATTTTAGAAAATATAATTCTTGAATGTTTCCTTCTTTACAAAATTTTACAAAGATTTATTAGTTTTCTATACACAATATTTATTGGTATAGCACAGCTTAGATAATCTGATCTGAAGTGGTAAAGTGGGGAGATGACACGTTAGGTGTGGCCACTTCAGTAAAAACAATCTGCCTGGTCTAGAGGATAACTACCCTCACTGCTGTCCTGGACTGTACTGACAGAGGTCACTTCTTGCCAACTTTACTTGTACTTTATCTAGAAAAGTAACTCCTTAATAGTTTCCTTTTTACAAAATGTAATCATTTGTTTTCTATAACAAAATTTTATTGGCAACTACCTACAGCTTAGACATAATCTGATCTGTGTGATAAAAGTGGGGAGATGACGATAGGTTGTCAGCAATCACCTATCAGCAAAACAATCTCCATAGTCTAGACACATAGCCAAAAGAGGATAGAACTCCCTCACTCTGATCTGTCCTGATACTAGCAATAGGCCCTCTGCTCAACTTTACTCTACTACGCTTATGTAACTTTTCAGTAAAGTACTCCAGCAACCAGGTGAAATTGGCTTGACCACTTAGCATCAACCATGCACGTAAAGCAACCTGAATCAAAATGATTGAATTCAGCATTAGATAACCAAAAAGGGTTGGATATGCCATGAAGACAAACCATACCACAACCAATGAGAATATGTTTGAGGTTAGCAGATCTTCACCACAATGCTTAGTCCGCAAGTTTTTAGGGGACTTTCAAAATTTCAGGTTAGCTAAAATGATTGGTAGATGTTTGTAATACAGCTTTTTTCTAAGACGACTTATTCTCTGGGTCCATCTGTTTAATGTCACACCTTGTAATTCATCTGTCCTTGCATATATTCCACCTGGTCCGTGCATCCTGTTTTGATATGTACGCGATGTGCTTAAGCAAGACACTCTTCTGCAATATGACAAACTCTTCTGTTCACAATATTTTCTTTCTATTTCCCCTTTGACCACGAAACATCGAGGTATGGAAACCTACACGCAACCACTTCCTTCACATAAGACGGTAGATTCTCATCCCTTCAGCATTTTTCATGTCCTATTCTAACTGGTTTGTGATGGAAGTTTTGGGCACTTGTGGGTCTTGAGTCATGCAAGGATTTTTTATTTGAACAGTAAACAAAAAAAATCTTTAAAAGGACATGTAGATTTTTAGTTTTTATTACACATATTATATATATAATTATATATATTTTTTTCTTTATCTATTCGTTTGAGGAGAAATCTGACAGGCAGGAAACAAAGGTATAGTTTTTGTATCTCCTTTTTTTTTTTTTTTTTTTTTTTTTTTTTAGCATGCCCTGGAATTCAAAACTATTTATTTGTTGTTATCATAATTTTTTTTTTATGTAGCATATGGAAGAATTTAATTCTGTTTTGATATATTTTCTCTCTTGAGATTCTATGTATTTGTAACGACCTGTTTTGATGAGGCTAGACCATTTTTTGAGTTTTCTGGTCGAAATATAATTATAACGGGATGATAGCTTCTTAGTTTTGCTTTCTTTGCAAAGTTTTAAATATGTAATAACAATGTTCATATGACAATTTTCCTCAGTTTTCATCATTATTGGTGTTGACGCAATGCAACATTACACGTATGTAATATATTTGTAATCTATTCTAGTGTAGATTAAATTTGAAATAAACTTGAAAAATGCACATTTTCAATATTCTCTTTCTTTTTTTTTATACAAATTAGATTTCTACTATAATAGAGTGTGTCTATTTTGTTCATTCGTTACTATTCAACGAATAGCAAAGTTTCACAATTTAGAAAATATATTTATAGCAGAAGACTCTAACATTCCAAAAGAGACAACCGATCTGAAAAGTACAGTTATATTATTTCAAGTTAAACTCAGTAGAGTATCGGCCTAGGAACCATTCAAGGTTCTGGTTCAATAACGGCCATGGCCAACTCAGCAGAGGAGTAACAGAGCTTGTATCTGTGCGGTAAAAGTGGGAGCTTATGGTAGGAATGCGTCTTTCACCTCAGATGCAAAAACAGTCTCCGCTGGTCTAGCACTAGTTGAAAAGAGGATAGGCTCTTTGCTATTCTGGCTGAATACTGAAAATAAACCACTCCACCTAATTTATTTTTAGCATGACTCCCTAAAAGCTAAAATTGGTCGATTGTTGTCTGGCCAAGAAATCTTAGTCTAACCTCTCTCTAATACATTTCCTTTAGGGCATAGGTGGGGAAAATGCAATCCATTCTAACGCAACTCAAATGCAGGCCTTAGGAGGGGGCCTCTCGACTGGCCATCCTTCCACACAGGCTTGTTGAAGAATGCATGTTCCCCACCCTGCCTAAGAAATTCTTACAGCAAGAGTTAGACTGATTTCTTGGCCAAACAATCACCAGATTTTAGCCTTTTAGGGAGTCATCGTAAAAATAAGTGTAAAAGATGATGACTCCCTCAGCTGTCCGCGGTTGATGCCAACAATAGGTCACTCTGCCCGTCTAAACTTACTATTTAACAAATGATAGTTGATGATAATTTCAGCTTGATGTCTGATTGAAGGAAGTCAGTCAGTCATTACTATTGTTTGAATAATGTTGACTGGCCAAGGCCAACTGAAACAGTTGTCAGCTACAACTGCGTACTTATGGGAATTCAGAACGTCCATCATCGCATTTGGGTGATTCCATTCCTTTAAGTCCTGAATTCGCTGCTTGGTTTGTATGATCCTCTGAGGCTTCATAATATTCTGCCCATTTTGCAGTAGTTTTGCAGCAAACACGAATCGTATTGGGTTACGGACTGTTTGCTGTCTTTGTCTGCAATTCGCACAGTAATTGGACTTAGATGATAATCTACAAGTGTCAAGCTGTATAATACCACTTTTGTCAAGGAAATAGATACCTTTCCGACCACTTTTTTCAAATCACTTACTAATTAAACACTTCATTGTTTCACTTCTTGTGATATCTCATGTACCTGCAATGTCAACACTTAAGCCAAGATTATATACCCACAATTTATCTTTGGCATGAGATCATATTTTATCAACAAAGCATAAGCATCTCTCACTTGATTATCACATCTTTCCAGCAAAAGCAATCAGTAAGGAGATTGGAGCGGCACATCCCAAGGTTCTTAAATGCTATCTATCACAGATTGTAGGGGATTTCCAATTTTCATTGATGGAGAATTTCTTTCCCTGACCATTCACTTTATATATATATATATATAAATATATATATATATTATTCATTTATAGTGTACCATACATTTAAAGTCGCAATTGGTTTACTATTCGGTTTCCGAAGCAGCATGTTAGCCACTTTTCATCAAGACCAATGCGCCTGTTAAGAAAATTGCAGGAATACGCAATTCATTTATACACCTACAATATAAATGAGCATTTTATTTTCAATTCTCCAAAAAAAGACTATATATTTATACTAATATATATATCCATCATGTCGCGCAATAGTAGCATGGAATCATGACAATCTTACGCCAACCTCCCATAATCATTCATTGCCCTGGGAGCTCAATCTGCGCAGCATCTAGGATCCTCACATAGTTGGTCAATATAGGTCTGGCTGGGCGGCGCACACTAGCAAGCCCCATGTGTTGGCTTCCACAAGGGTATGTCGCTTTGAGCTCGTCCTTGCGCTTCTCCAGCAGTGTCCCGCATGCTAGTCTGTCTTACTCCATATGGGTTTGGGATGTGGGGAAAGCTGGCCATACAGCTTGCCTCTTGTGGGGTGCTCGTATACGTTTGTATAACATGGAGGCCACATTCTTTTTATATGAAAATTGGAGACCAGCAAAGACAAAGTTTAATAAAATAACATTATTTTTGTCTGAGAAGTGGGTTAAAAAAAAATGTTTTAGCCTCCATTTTCTATAAGAAAAAGCTAAATAAAAAATATAATAAGGTATAAATCAATGATATATTTTTTAAAAATAATTAATAAATGATTAAAAGTAAAAACAAATAATAAAAGGATAAAATATAATAAAAAGCAATAACTGACTAACAGAATGATTATAAATACACAACTCAAAATAAGAATATATAAAGAATTTATTAATTTTCGATAAACTCTAGCAAGGAGCTGTGGGATATACCAGCAGTATGATAATTTAATTATTACAGCTGTTTGAAGTGTTTACTTCAGAGCTATTGCGTTTTTGTTCAATTATGTAAAGGATATAATCCAGAATTTTAACTGAGTCTCACTCTTTTTTCTTTCTTTCTTCTTTCAATTATGTTTGATTTCTTTATAAATTTAAAAACAAATGGTCCTTTATTTACTAAAGTGACAACACTCAATAAGAATAGATTTGCATTTAGGCGCACAGATAGTAGGACTTACATTTTTCGTATTTCATATGGATGATTTGGACGGTCTCATTTTTAGCCTAGAGTGTTGCAAGATGATAACAGTCGGAAGATTAAGGAACAAAAGTATCAATATATAGATATTAGAGATTTATCTTTTAACTTTTTAAATCCCGGTAATGCTAGGTAGCTCTGCTAGCTTAAGATAAACTGTGCGATTTAAGGGATTTGTTCTCATGCTTGCTTAGCTCCTGTAATAATAGGCTGTTTTCAATGTGGGATCTGACTCTGAAAAGAGTGTACATCATCCATAAAAGCTTCATTGCCAGGACAATATTCCTTTTATTCTTTCTGTATATTGTCCTCGAATACTATATTATCCTTTATTACTAATACAAAAAAACAGGGAAGAAATTTATACACCCAAATCAATAAATACCAATATCTAATTTTGGCCGCATTCACTGGAATATCTTGAAAATCCTATTTATATTATATATATATAATATATATATATATATATCTACTTTAATTAATGAATAAAATAGTTTGGGCAGACTGAGTTCTTTAGCTTGCCAAAGTGTTGTATTCTGGACCTAGACTGGTTTGTTTTCGGTATAGACTAGTCTACCGCTAGCTCAGTTGGTAGAGCATCCAACCAGGGACCACAAGTTCCGGGTTCAGTACTGGCCCTTCTTGCCATTCAGCATATGAAGTGCAAGGTGGATCTATGCGTAAGTGAGGAGCTAATTTATTTTAAGATGGTGATGATGATATTTTTAAATCAAAGAGACCAAATCCCATGTCTTCATCGGATTGGTGTGGGTGCTCTGTCTGGAACACCAAAACAATCTCCTTGGTCTAGCACTATAAAAAGAGGAATAGACTCCCTCGCTGTCTGGCTGAATACCTGACTTTAAGGCCCAACAACAATTTAATTTTATTTTATTTTTATTTTTTTTTTTTTAACCTTAGTACATACAAATAAGTAGTTTTGCAGCAGACTAAGAATTCGGTATTACAATAAACGGTTCTTGTAAACAGTCTACATAAGTTTCTCTGATGCTTCTAACAGCAATTAACAAGTAATCGGACAGTTCATTTACAGACAGGTCATGAAAGGCTAAGTTCACAACTGTAAGGCAGCCTTGACAAGAAGGAAAATTCAAACCAAATTGTATACACTTAAAAAATTGCCTGTGTCCTATCCTGCTCATGGCAGAGAAGGTTGGATAGATTACACTCACTCAGTACATAGTAATAAAGCTTCTGACAAATTCTGGGATCCAGAAGACTCCATTAACTTTTTCTATTAGTGTATATACCTCACTGACCATAAGCATTCTCAAGGTCTTACCAGATTAACAATAAAAATCAGCTGATTTATTGAGCTTAAACCATTTTTTTTTTGTTCATGCTGTTCCTAGCGTAGCTTCATGTTCGTAAACAGGAAACTGGGAATTCCCAAGCTTCTGTACTAATGTATCCAAATAAAGTATTGCTCTAAATTAAATTAGTCCATTCTTTTAGCAAGAACACAAAAAGATTTGCATTTTACATTGACTGATTGGAATTCGGTCAAAGATTGCCCCCCTCCCCCCCTCAGCGAATTTGGAATCCGTCTCTTTGAAATATGGATTCTGTCCTGCTAAGCCCGCAATACTCCTGATGAATTTTTCAAATGCACTTTCACAAAAGAGGAAGTAGTAAAACTGTGGTAATTAGTTAGGTCTAAGTTGGTTGGCATCAACCTAGGAACCACAAGGTTCGGATTCAATACAGAGCTCACTAACTAGCGCCATGAGTAAACACAGCTTGGATTCTATGCAGTAATGTGGGAAGCTGTGGTAGTGTGGTTCTCCACCTCATAATGGAAAATAATGCTCCAAGTCTGACATTAATGAAAAAGTGATACATGCTCCCTCTGTCTAATTGGTTCCAACGATAGGCACCACCCTGTTGATCTCTCTTTTTTTTTTTTTTTTTTTCCATTTTTTTCTTCTTTTTTTTTCCTTTTTACATCTTTTATATTATTTGTGAGACAGACCATTTATTTCTGAGAACTGTGTTTTGGTTTTACTTTCCTTTCTTTTTTTTTTTTAATTAGTTATTTACTTATCAGATTTACTCCATTGAAATTTTTTATTCATTCTACTTAATGACTTGTCATGAGTGAAAATAAATTTGAAAAATATACTTTTTTTTTTTCTTTCGGAGCTGTTTTATTCATTGCTCTTGCTACAACATTCCAGACTGGTGGATTGGAAAGCCATGTGAACTGAAGAACAAAATTATTTTAAAATTGAATTGAATATGTTAAGAATCCAACTTTGAAAGCACTTCTGAACTATTCACTTCTATTGTTGTTTTTTTTTCTTGTTTTTACCGATACCTTAGTGCATATAATATATATATATATATAATATAAAGGTGTGATGCTCCACTCAAATGCAAACAGTCTCACCTTAGGTTTAGTGCTCAGTGAAAAGAAATAGACTTTCCTTGCTGTTTGGCTGATACTGACTTTGGCACCCTGGTTCGATTAGTTATTTCATTTTATAATTAAAATGATGTTATATAAAGTTGTCGGCCGGGGCGGCTTAATGTCGGTATTCAGCAGACCGCGAGGGAGTTACTCCGCCTTTTCACTAGCGTTAGACCGCAAGGAGATTATTTTAGTGTTGAGGTGGAGCACTACACCTAGCCTCAGCTCCTCACTTTACACACAATTCCCACGTGCTACTCCTACGCTGAGTTTGGCGAGGGCCGGTATTGGATTGGAACAGGACCCTGTGATCCATTGACGACACTCTACCGACTGAGCTAAGCTGGCCTCTTTTTCTTACTCCTGTCATTACAAACATCCATCTTGTTCGACAAGTTTTTTCCATTCTTTGTTTGTTCTGATGAAGGTTTAAGATAAACGAAACGTTGAACATCAACTTACCATAAAATAAATTCATCTATTTTCAGAATACTTTGTTTTCTAGTTTTATACACATTTATTATTAATTCAAATAATTTTGAAACAAATCTATTTGACCTTGATGGGACCCTAACAGATACTATTACTCCAGGTCAGAGTAGACTGGGAAGTAATGGCAGTGAAGGTGTTACTCTTCACTACAACTAGATTCTACAAGAGTTAAGAAAGTTAATTCATATATTTTTATTCTTAGCAGAAAATTCATATATAATGGAACCATAAAGAGTTACTTAGTTTTCATGTTATTTTTTTTTTCATTGATTACTCCCGATTTTAGTTTTTTACAAACAATGTATAATATATCACCTGTAGTGAAGTGGGAAGCGATGGGTCCAACTGAGCCAATGCTTAGCAATCCCTTGTTGTTTGATTTGTGCATCCAACGGACGCATTTTGCATTCCGTTCATTCGCATGAGGTGGAACAACCTTTTTAAGACATCGGTGTTTGCTATGCATGAGCAAGTTGCTCATAGAAAAGCAAGCCACATTGAATCGGAGACACTGCAAGTTGTTTGAAGCGAGAGCAAGCAAGATGGTGATTTTGTTGGCAGTCAACTGCTACAAAATCACACACCAACACACCCACACACACACACACACACACACACACACACACACATGTATGATGATGAGCTAGTAAAGTGAAACTATTACGTAATGGGTGGGGGTTATCTGACTCTTTAGGATTACATTACAATGTGCTCTACTTAGGTATCGCGCACTCTTTACATTTTAGCTTAGAGCAATCATGCAGCTTATATATATGTTTTTTTTCTTTTTTTTTGCAAGTGTTATAGTGTTTAATCGATTACTTTCAGTTGGTGCCGACCTTTTTCGGTCTTTTTCTTTTTTTTTCAATTTTTTTTTTCGTAAGCAAAAAGTCTTTGTAGTATATTTTTTAACTTAACAAATGTATTTGCCAAAGTTCTTTTCTTACTCGCAAAGGTTACTAATCATGATTAGTATATTATATACAGTGATGCTGAATAGCTTTTTGATTTTAGTGCATCCTGGGATCACTATTTGCTTTGAATGAGTCCCATGAAAATTTTATGGGTCCTACTAAAAGCCATCTAATCCTACCTTGTAGACCTATCTGTAATTCATTTCTAAGAGACTATTGAAATGTATTTAACAGTTAGTTTTGAAATTTACAAATTGAAATTTATTCACATTAGCTTTAGGAAGAAAAGAAAAACACTGGGACATGGATACGATTTTACTGCGTCTTTTAGATTTTTTATGCATCAGGGACGCAGAATGCGTACTATCAACATCTAAATAATATATATATGTGTGTGTGTGTGTGTGTGGTGTGTGAATATATCCATTGTGTTGTAAAACTAAAATGGCAGTAATCAGTAAGAAATAAAACTGTACCAATGCATAAAAAAGTGTAAAGTCAATTCGTGCTGGGGGCAAAATCGGTATCAGCCAATCAGCAAGGGAGTCTATCCTTTTCACTAGTGCTAGACCAAGAAGATTGTTTTTGCATCTGAGGTGAGCCCACATTACATCAGCTTCTCACTTTACCGCACAAGATCCCTGTGCTACTCATACGCTGAGTTGGCAAGGGCCGGTATTGAATTAGGAACCTTGTAGTTTCTTACGAACGCTCTACGACTGAGCTAACCCCGCCCTTCAAAAAAGTGTAGAGTAAGTATGATATTAAAAAGTAAAAAAAAAATTTTAGTGGTCCAAAAATTCAGTTTCACAATATCAATTGTCAGGTGAGAATGATTGAAAGACCATAACTGAAGAGAAGTTAATTTAATTGAAAATAGTGAAGAGAGCCTTTTCATGCAAATGACAGGTTGAAATGACTGTAAGAAAATTGAAACATTATTGGATTTCCTAATTAAGATCGATTATTAATCCAAGATCAAAAATACCTTGTAATTTCGTTTCTGATTGGATAATATGAATCCTTTTTTATTATCTCCAATAAGGAGAGTACTATAAATTCAATTGTGGTGTTTCAATGATTCTCACTTAATAATCAGTGTCATGTGACTATGAGATGTGGAAATATCTTTTTACTCTTTAATACAAGATTTCCCCGAATTTATGATCCCAGATTTATATTAATTTTCACTCTGAAATATAACACTAGGACTTATTTTCGGGGATGTTGACTGTTTATTTCTTTCTTCTGTCTATCACTCTTAATTAGGGTTCATTTCAAGAGGAGGGCTTATATCAAAATTATCCAGAAAAATCATGCTAGGTCTTATTTGCAGGTAGGTCTCAACAACAGTATGTATATCTAAAAGTTATGGTAGTGTAATCATAAAATCATTGTGGTTGGTAACTGTCAGTTTCTCATCTATGCAATCCTCAGGATTGTATGGTGGTGTGTGTAATGTAATAGTTATCATTGTAGAAAATGGAGTCAAAGGCCCATTTTCAAATCCTGGATGAGGCTGTTTGCATTTATATAGCACTAATACCCTTGCGAAAAGTATTCTCCCTCAGCTTTCGGAAAATAATAAGGCATACTGTGTTCTTTAACTTTGATATGGCAATCTGTCTAGGAGATGAAAACTGAATTGACTTTGTACACATCCTGTTCATGCGGAGGTTTTGATAAATATATATATTATATATATTATAACACCACACACACACATATCATACATATATATTTAAATTCACATACACATATGTGTGTGATATGTGTATTTTGAATGTGTGTGTAACTATATGGTGTGGTGTTTGTGTGTGTGTATATATATATATTATATTATATATATATATTATATATATATAATAAGCATTATGCCTATAATTCTGTTTGTGTACATCATCTTCTAAAGAAAAAAAAGAAAAAAGAAAAGTTAGCTCAGTCGGTAGAGATTCGCTAGAAACCAAGGTTCCTAGTTCGATACCGTCCTCGCCAACTCAGCGTATGAGTAGCACAGGATCTGTGCGGTAAAGTAAGGAGCTGACGGTAGGTGTGGTGCTCCATCAGACGCCAATACAATCTCTTGGTCTAGCGCTATTGAAAAGGGGATAGACTCCCTCGCTGATTGGCTGATACCGACTTTAGGCCGCCCGACGACTTTACTTACTTACATCATCTTCTAGGCATTTATTATCTGAAAGCCAATAATCTCAGATATAAATAAATTAAAATATTTTATTTTTCAAGCGTAAGATAACAGAAAAATTATAAATCATTACCTAAAAAGTGCTTGCCTTGTGCTGCAATAACAACAGATTGCTCTTTCTCTCTCTCCAGCTATCTCTTTGGAATGGAATATTCTGAATGACAGAAAATTATTTCATGGATACACTTTTGGTTTATATATATGGATAATTCTTCAAGTTGAACCTAGCATGGTCTTATTATTGCTAATAGCTCTATTACAGGAATAGTAGTTGTAGTAATGTTAAAGGAAGTTTCACTCTGCTTATAGTTGTGACACTTGCACATGTGTAATAAGCCCGCCCCCTTTTAACTGTTTTCATCCACATGTTGATAGTTGAATGTTATTGTCACATTTCTATGACACTCTGTACAAAAAGGAAGTTAACTTTGCAACAACCAATAAAAATCATTCTTTTATTTATTTTTTTTTTTTTACTCAGAAACTTTTATTTTTTTAATCTTTTTTTATTTTTTATTTGCTGTTGTCCCTCTCAGTTTCCCAACTCTTTAATTTCTAAAATGTTTTACTTTTCATATATCTTTTACTTCTTTTAAAATTATTTTTTTTCTTTTTAATAGATTTTCTTTTATATCTTTTCATCCTTCCTTTTTCTTTGTCTGCAACATTCTCTTTTGAATTGAGGCATAGACAACTTCTTGCTGTCTCTATTCCATCCACTATTCAAATAAGAGTCAGTAATTTCCTATTCAGATTACGTACACAAACTGCTGAATTTTTAGACTATGTATCCGTTGCAGCTGGATGTGTTTATCAATCTGCATTTTTATTTTTTATCAACATCCCTCCCTCTCATCGAGGGTGGGGAAACTTTCAGGAGTCAGGGAAGGGGGGGAAAGTTTAAAGAAAAAGAAGAAACATGGTAAGCACAAAAATCTTTGTCCCGTCCAATCAATCGGATAGTTACATCAAGCCCTAGCACTTATATGATTGTCCCAGCCCTATTGCTCTTATGGCAACCCCCCTAACCCTTTTTATCATATTTGCTAAATATAGTGGTGGCTGTTGAAGTGAGTTAGTATACGGGTGGTTTGAACAAAACAACAACTAACTAAGCAAACTGAATTGGTGCTCAAAGCACCTGATATTTATGGAATGCAGGAATACTCCATTCATGCATTTGGGTGATTCCATTCCTGAAGTCCTGATTGGCTGCTTGGTTTCAGGGGTGTTATGGTGCCAGATAAATAATCTGTTATTCTGCAGTAGGCTTGTGACAATGTTGGATCCATATTGAGTTATGGCTTCCTTGTTGTGTTGTCTTACCAATTTGACGGTAATTGGAATATTGCTTCTACACAATAATACGAATTATCAAGCCTCATCTCAAAAATTCAGACAAATAGTAAAAAAAATAATGATTCAGCATTAAATGATCTCAAAAGTGTTTATATGCTGTAAAACAAAACAACAAACCAACCCACATAAACAACATTTACAGTGGATGCTATCTTTGGATAGTTAGAATAATTGCAGTGTCATGAAATATTCCTTTGAGAAAAGTCTGTTAATGCTAAGAAAACGAGGAAAGCTTTGTAATGCTATTTGAAAAATGACCACAATTTATTTCCTTAGTTAATTATATAATTGATTTAACATATGAAATCAGACAAAATTATTTAATTAAAGTGGAAACACATGTAAAATGGCTAAATATGTTCTGCAAATGTGACTACAATTGGACAGCAATTTTTCTCCAAAAAAATAAAATAAATAAAAGATAAGAAAATTTATCTCAGTCATATTTGCAGGCTGTACAAAGCTTAGGAATCTTCTACATAATAATACTAGTGTTCCTAAAGAATACAGCCGTTATCATCTTGGAAAAACCTCAGGTTAAAAATTGGACCGTCCAAATCATCCAAGATAAAAATCAAAATATGTAAATCCTGATTATCTGGTGTTGCTTATCTCCCAAATTCTTATTTCTTATGAGTGTCATCACCTCAGCTAAATAATGAACCATTCCATTTTATTATTAAGAAAGAAAGAGAAGAAAAAGGACATGCTACACAGAAAATATATAAGAAAGAAAGAATAGAGGAAAGATTGAGAAAGGGGATGTGCGTGTTGAAGCGATAATGCTAATCTGTTACAATTGAACATAATGAAAAGATGAAAGAAAAAATAGTGAGAGCTAAATCAATATTATTATACTTTTTACGTATTGAACTATTTTGAAATAGCTCAATAGTAAACATATCAAACATAATAATTAAGTTATCATACTGTGATTTGGATGGTCCCACAGGTCCTGCTAATTTTTGAATATTTCCTTTACTGTTTGTGTGACCTTCATATATTTATTTATTTGCCCCTCTGCACATGTGACACATGGTCAACTTTTTAAGCAGAGTTTAACAGGTTTGAATTCAGAGTTTTCCTTCTCCTAGACCAGTTGCCATACTGAGGTTAAAAATCCAATCTGCCATACTATTTTCCCATAGTCAAAGGGAGAATTGTTAGATTCAGAGCTTTCCAAAGGTATTAGCCCATGTGAAATGCAAACAGCCTAGCCCTTGATTTGAACTCGTATCACCATGTCTATTTTCCCACAATGATAACCATTACACAATGGGAACCTTCATGAAACTTGACCTTACTGCACATATGGGAACAGATACTCTGCTGTGGGGGTTACTCTGTTTTGGCAGCCCAGGGAGGGGGGGGGTGCACATCATTGAGTAACTGTTCATTCACTATAATGACTAAGCATTTAAAATACTTAAATACCTCATCCAAGTCTGTTAACACACCTACAGTTCAGATTGGATTCCCCAGGGAATGGTTGGTTTAATGGTTAGTAAGCTAGGCTAGCAGACCATTACAACTGAGTTTGATTCTCACTGGGTGCCTTATACTTCTAACCTTGTGCTAACCTAAGCTAAGTTTAGTAGATGACTACTCTGTCTCCTGGTTGTTCCCAAAGTTAAATTGCCATTGAAATAGAATGAACAAGATTAAGAAAAATCTGTTGAGGCAGCAGATTTTGAAAATGGACTTTGTACATCATTTTTAAAAAGTGAAAGGAATTCTGGTATAGGTGTGTGTGTTTGTTTGTTCTTAAAATATTTGTGTTTTTTTTTTATCTTCTTTATGTCAGTGTTATTGATTAGATAATGTTACACTTTTTAATGAGATTTTTTTTTTCAGATTCTAATTTCCTATATATGTGAATAAGTTCTTCAAAGAAAATTACTTATATATTTTTCATTCTTTTCAGGTGAGTCAAGCAGTCACAAAATTAACAGAAATATTTTATCTCTGAATTTCAAGAAAACACAATGTAAGTGTTTTGTTTTTGTTTTTTGTTTGTTTTTTTTTTTCTTTTATACTTAAATGGCTTGATCCCAAACTACAATATGAGGATATTTATCATATATTCATATTATATATATATATATATATGTGTGTGTATTTGGGCAGCATTTTTTCATTTATGCATGTTGAATTAAACAAAAGACACATCTCCTGTTTAACAATTTTATTTGTGATCTTTTCAAGTTTTCTGGCCAACTTTTTAATATTTGGGTGGAATTCGTGGATTAGTCCACCAAAGTTAAGAGTACTTTCAGCACTTCGAAGTACCATCATCAAGGGTGATATTTCCAGTTTTTTTTCAAATTATATTAATGTGGAGGCTGGAACGAGAAGAATTGATGGGAAAGGTGCTTTAGGCATTTTAAAATGTGTGTACTGCATTGGAAATTAATTTTGTTTAATGATGGTTTGTATTGTTATATGTATAAAGCTTCTAGTATTTGGAGTTTTTGTTTATTAATATAATTTGAAAAAACTGGAACACATTGTTTAATTCAACATGCATATATATATATATATATATATATATATATATATATATAGTGTTTAAAAAATTTATATCATTTGACATGTTCAGGGTATTTTTAAAAGATTGATATTATTTCATATTCTAATAATTTGACCAATTCTCATTCAAATGATCTCAAATTTTAACAGCTTGTATAGAAACAACTCCAAATTCTATGTTTAAATGTCTTTTCTTTTCCAGTGAATGGCATTTCTATACTTGAAAAGAAAACAAATATAAAACACTAAATAAGGATTTCAGAGTTGTGAAGAATATTCAAACTAAGTTCCAATTACCGTCGAATTGGTAAGACATGGCAACAAGCGATTGTAACTGAATACAAACCTGTCTTGTTGCAATTCTACTGCGGAATGACAGGGTATTTATAAAAACTCCACAATATATTGAAACCAAGAGCCAATCAGAACTCAAGGAATGGAATCACCCAAATGCATGAATGGATCATTCTTGATTTCTATAAATACCAACTGTCTTGGACACTGCTTCAGTTGTGCTTAGCTAGTTGCTGTTATTCAAACCAACAGTAGACTAACTGACTTCAATAATTTGTTTCTACACATGCTATTAAGTTTTTGATATCATTTGAACAAAACTTGATCAAGTTATTAAATTATAAAATATATCAAATTTCTCTGAAACATTTATGCATATATGTATATGTGTGTGTATATAATATATATATATATATATATATATATATATATATATATATATATATATATAATATAGGTTAGGGTAGCGTGGAGTCAGTGGTGCTTGGTTAATGAACAGTTTCTCACCTATTCGATTTTAAAACCGAGTCTTGTTTTGAAATCGGCATTGTCAAAAGTGTCAGTAACCAAGTGCTGTTGACTCCATGTCCACACTGCCCCCTAACTTAGATATAAATGCTCTGTCTACAATATTGAGCACTGTTTTATTTATAAATATAGCACCCATATTATCTATATTGATATATATCCGTTAACATAAATATTGTTTATCTATAAAATACATATGACCTCAATTGTTCTGCACATATTTGTCGTTATTGTTTTAACTTTCTTTTTCTTTTTTAAAAATAAACCTGTCTGGGTCATAATTAATAAATAAAACCCATCTATAGTCAAATAAATCTGTTTAAAAAATTATTAGTGTTAGATAGGAAAGCTTGAAACCACATAACTGTGTATAAATTATTGTGTTGGATAGAAATACTTGATAGCATATATGTGTAAGCAAATGGTTATTATTAGAAGGAATGTTCATTGAACCATATAATTGTGTGCAAATTATTTGTATTAGATAGTAATATTTGAAACCATATAATTGTGTGCAAATTATTTGTATTAGATAGTAATATTTGAAACCATATAATTGTGTGCAAATTATTTGTATCAATTTTTAGCATTAAATTACCCATAAGAAATTTCATATACTGTTAAACAAATAAACAATAATCCAGTGTAGGATTTTTTTTTTTTTGAATAACCATTTGGTTGATGTGGGTAATCATGGCCTGAGTGTATATTCATATTTAAGATAGATTTCACTTTTACAATCTCAGAACTTCTTTTAATTCTAAACCTTAATTACAATGTCACCTATCAATCTGCTGACCTTGGCACACTTATTTCCACAAACCATCATTTTACAAAATCAGACACTGACTTCATTACCTAACATAAACAAACATCCTGTAAATAAAAGTTTTTGGCTACTAGTGTAGCAATGCAATATTTCCTTAAAAAAATTTTCTCGAGTGTCCAAATCTCGTATTTACACTTAGCAGTTACTTTTGTGCTGATTATATTCTTCTTCCGCTAATTCTTTAATACTGTTTTATGGACACAGCCAGGAAGACCCTTGCAAATGGCTTTCTATTCATTCTGATTAGATGCAATACGGCCATCATTTGATGAACATCAGAACAAATTTGCTTCCTCTAACAATGTCCGTGATTGAAAATAATTCTCTTGTGGTTTTCGATATGTTCATAAAATCTTCTTGATGGTTTTATTATCAAAGGTAAATGTAGACTCTGTGCAAATGATGCTGAATAGGTTTTGTCTCTTTCATGTTGTGTCTTTCACAATATGTTACGGACATTTCTGTGCTATTCATTCAGTCCTTTTCAGCAAAACTGTGCAATGATTCAGCCTCTTTTCTTCTTTTTTTTTTCTATGACCAAAATATCTCTTCTGCATTTGAATGTGAATCAATAGAACACAAAATTAACCAAATGGGATAAAAGGTGATTATCTTAATCTGAAGGTTTCATGAAAGTAGACTTTATTTGCCTTCAACTCTAACAGATGGCATTGAGAGGCTGACATGATACTTTTACTTTGGAAATAACATGTCAATAACCTATTAGAATTAGGGTCCTGGGTATGACATTAAACTGCATCTGTGGTGAGGTTCCAGTTTTTGGACATGCAGTACTCCACTTTGCACCGCTTCCATCACCATTGCTCCTGGTCTACTTTGACCCAGAGTTGTAGTAACCTGTTAGGGTTCCATCTATGGGTTAAATAGAAAAATGTATTTATAAAAAAAGAATTGTGTATCCATTAAGAATTTATTTCAAAACTTTATTGGCATTAGATGACTCACTGAGGTTGATATGCCACAAAACAAAACAAACCAAACCAATACTTCACTTTAGGCTAGATGGTTGGTTGGAGAGACTCCATCTGATCAGTCAGCTGGTCATGCCAAACCCTAGCACCTATATGCTTGTCCCAACCCTTTTTATAATATATGTGCTAGAAGACAGTGGCCGAGGGTCTTGGTGTTCTGGGTATGAAATTAAACTGCATCTAGTGGTGAGGTTTCAATTCTGGACATGCAACACTCCACTTTGGCTCTTACTTAGTCTAGATGGGTGGTTAGAGAGGCTCACTCTGATCAATCGGCTGATGTCAATCCCTAGCATCTATATGATTGTCCCAACCTTATTGCCCTTATGGTAAACACCCAACCCTTTTTATCATATATTTGCAAGAAGGCAGTGGCTAAGGGTCTTAGTGTCCTGAGTATGACGTTAAAATGCATCTAATGGTGAAGTTCCAATCCTGGAGCTCTGGGGGAGTATGGAGTACCCCTTCATCGCCAGAGAAATACTTAGGCCATAAAGAATTTCTCATAGCATTCTGAAAACAATAGAACTGAAATGGTTTCAAAGTTTTATAGTTGTATTATTTTGAAAATAAATCTTATACGCTAAATGTAACAATTATTATGAGACAGAAGCCTCATTTGGCAGGGACTAAAAACATGCTGACTGCATCCCTTCAGAGGGGTAAGAACACTCAACCCCCAGGTGTATCTTTAGTATGACACTAAACTACATCTGCTGGTGAGGCTCCAGTTCCAGACATTTGAGTCACTCTTCAGTACCATTACTCACAGGTCCACTCTGACCTGGATTGTCAGGTCCCTTGTAATAGGTTTAAGCAGATTAATGTAGAAAATCATACTAGTTCTAATACCATCGAATGGTAAGCACAGGCAGCAAGACAGATTCGTATTGGGTTTACGACTACTTGCTGCCTTGTCTTACCAATTCGACGGTAATTGGAACTAGTATGATTATTCTACAATTAACAAATGAGTTTTAAAATGATATTTAAGAAAATTTGAATTCCCAAAAAGAATGAATAACAAAACATCTTCAAGCATGAAATAACCCAATAATTTACATGCTGTAAAATCTAACCAACCTATTAAATTAGGGGGGAACCTTTAATTTTCCAAAACATTCACTTAAAATTTTCCCAATACAATAGGGTACTGAAAAGTTCTTAGCCAAACCATGGAGAGAACGGCTTTGAGTCATAAAACACACATCTTGCAATGCAGTATACATTCGTACATATTACTGAATAGCAAATTTGATGCTCCATATTGTGACCTTGTTGTCACATCCTACCTTGGCATCATTCAATACACATCTCATATTAGCAAGAATATTGCACCTCCAGGCATAAGTACATAATTACAACACTTCCGAGCAAGATGTGACACAGGTCATTATTTAGGCGGACAGGTAAACAGGTTTAAATTCAGAGTTTTTCCTCTCTTGACTGGTTGCCCTAACCCAAGGTTAAAGAGCCAATCTGCCTGCTATCTTACTCTTAACTGAAGTGAAAGCAGGTAGATGCATACTTTCCAAGGGTATTAGCGCTAATGTGAAATGTAGACAGCCTTGTCTAGGATTTAAACTGGGTTGAGGAGTCATTTCTTATGAACTAGCCATTACAACCATGCAGCCTCCAGTTGTAAGTATTTAAGTTTTAATGTAATGAAATATATTAAATTAAAAAAGACTAATGCAAAATTAATAAGAATGCTAATAAACAGATTACAACTTATTTTTAATTGATTTCTATATAAATCATTCATAGGATTGATTTTGATATGTTGGAGAATAAAACAATAATATGAGAGATCAATAACATCAGTCTTATTTTATAAAACCTGGTTCATTAAAACCGTATTCAAATTAACACAAACCGTATTTATGTAAACCTTTTTTCTTAATATGTAAGACACAAATGGAGGGATTTTAAAACACACTAAAAATAACAATGGGCTGTTTTGAGGCAAACCTAACTCAGGTTTTCATGGAGACATCCATTGATAAGATCTATGTAAATAATGATTTGCCTTATAAATTATATACTCATTGATAAACTTATGCAATTCCTGAGGGTATTAGGATGTAGTTTAAGTTACAGACAGACACTGAATCTCCATTATAATAAGAGATATTGTACTTAAGAAGTCATTTGATAATGGGGGTGAGAATTGCCATTTATTCATTTATCCATCTCAGCGCGATTCAAGATTATAAATAAAATTATAAAGATTATAAATAAAATCTTCTCAATAAATGAAAGAAATTGGAAAGAAAAAAAACAAAACCCTAATTCTCTGGTTTTCAGCAGAAACCTCATAAATATATTGTTTAGAGCCTAAGCTAAGCCTGGAGATCCATATCCGAAAGAAACCTCACCACTGCAATGAGCACATTAAGCTGCGAATATTCTCCATTGTCTCGAGTTTCCACTGCTTTAAGGTTTATTTATCTATTATTGATTTATCTATGCTACGGGGTGATGCTATTCTCTGTGTTGCATAAGCGATGCAAATTCTTATTTATATTGTTTTCATTCTATTGGTTCCACTATAAGACAATGGGTAGTGGACCAAAATCATTGGTTAAACATACCCTGGTTACCTTCAGTCATAAGTTTAATTCAGGGTCAAGTAGTGCAAAAAAGTCATATACTCTGGCACTCTTGTCTTTTCTCTTTGACTTGAACCAACGAACAAATTACAAGGAATGACATTAACAGAAAAAAGATATCCTATTTATTTCTCAGTCTTTCATATTATTCAAGTATCTTCATATCTATCTATCTATCTATCTATCTATCACTGTTCATATCTAATTTTTGCCGGTCCTGTTTGTATCTATCTATTTATGTCAATCTGTTCATATCCACTATCTCTTGTTAGTCTGTTCGTATCTATCTATCCATCTCAGTCTGTTTGTATCTAATCTAACTGTTCATATCTATCTGATCTATGTTAGTCTGTTCGTAATCATTATCATCTCAGCTAGCTGTCATATCTATCTGTCCTATGTCAGTATGTTCATATCTAATCTATCTCAGTCCTGGTGCAATGTCTATCCTATTCATCTGTCATGCATGTCCCTTCTATTCATCTGTCTGTGTGCATATATTTATCTATCTCTGTTCGTTCTTCCTATCTATCTTCAGTCTGTTCGTATCTCTCTATCTATGCTCAGTCTCGTTCATATCTCTCTATCTATCTCAGTCTGCTTTCGTGAGTTCCTCTATCTTATCTCGTCTGTTCGTATTCTCTATTATCCTCAGTCTGTTCCGTATCTCTCTATCTATCTCAGTCTGTCGTATCTCTCTATCTTATCTGCAGTCTGTTTCGTATCTCTCTAATCTATTCATCTGTTGTATCTCTCTATCTATCTCAGTCTGTTCGTATTCTCTATCTATCTCCAGTCTGTTTGTATCTCTCTATCTCATCTGTTCATATCTATCTATCTATCTATCTATCTATCCTATGTAGTCCGTTCATATCTATCTATTTATCTATCTATCTTATCTTGTCAGTCTGTTCATAATCTATCTATCTATCTATTCATACACATATATATATATACTCACAGTTTATGCTTTGAAGTTTCCCCTGTCTAATAGAACAAACAATGTATATACATTAAACTATCTATTGGTATAATCTAGTGTCAATTAACTAATCCTATTTTATAATAATCATCAAGTATTCTTTGATACAATGTATTTGTATTTATTGCAATGATTCAAAAATGTCTTATCTAATATTCACTATTCATACTTATAAAACAGTTTGAAATTTACAGGTTATCACTACAACTGTAAAAATTGTTATTATATATATTTACCAACCCCCCCCCACAGGAAGTGGATACAAGGTCAATTCTACAGGTACTAAATCAGATTTTTCTTTCTCCTCACTGGTAGGCCTAACTATTGTCAGGACTATTTGCCCTACTATCTTACCCATAACTGGAGGGAGAATACGTTGGATGCTACCTTTCCTAAGCGGTATTAGTTGCTATGTGAAATGTAAACAGTCTCGTACAGGATCTGAACTCGGGTTGCTGAGTCCATTTCCTATGATGAGAGTCATATTTTTTGAATGAGCTATTCTAAATGTACAATGATTTAATGGGTTAATTCATTTAATTTAGCATATTCTTGGAAAACTAACCTACAATATAATACTTTGCAGTAGGAGTGTCCTGGTATGACCTAAACTACATCTGATGATGAGGCTTCAGTTTGGCAGCTTCTGGGGAGTGTGGAGGTATCTCCTTCATTGCCATTTACTCTCGGGTCCATTCTGGTGTTTAGTATTTTATTCAGGGTCCCATTTTGGATCAAAATAGATCTGTTTTGAAACTTATAATGTGGCCAGACAAAAAAGAATGATTATTTTCAATTGATAGGAATAGTTTTGAAACACCATATAATGTGGAAGAAAGTTACTTGATAAGTAAGGAAACTCACCAGAAAGCGAGCGACTGTAGAATGTTCCGCTGTTCACAATAGCAACACCGATGAGAAGTTAAATTCCATGATTCTTTTCTATATATATTTGTTTTGGGGTCATCAGTAGAGAATGTGCACCGTTTCGTATATGTTGTATAAATTATCAATATTAATAGGAATACTTAACATAATTAAGTGCAAACAAATTATTATTATTATTAAATAGGCACTAGGTACTTTGAACGCATATAAATGTGTATACAATTATTAGTAAATCAAATAGAATATATGATAGCATATCACCATCATCAGGCATGCCAACACCAAATTATTAAGTATTTGATATGGAAATGCTTGAAAAACATATAACTATAGACGGACAAACCAAAAAGTAACCATTTCAAAAATATTTAGAAACTCATAGGAAATTGTTTGTTTTTGTCAAATTTAAATTGTCATCAATTTTAAAAGTTTGAATATGTATCTATTTTCTACATAATTGGCCAATTTTCGGATTGATATAATTTGTAGCGGTTTTTGTATGCCCGGTCATACCAGTTCAACCATGTTGTTGAGAAGCGTTGGAACTTGTCATCATTTGACTCCTTTACAGATGTTTTTGGATATTCATGCATGACTACTTTACACTTTCATTAATTGGCAATTGAATTTAAATAAGTTTAATGCGCTTTTGCCTTCAAAACCCCTAAATCCACAGACTTTATAACTTGATAGTAACGCTTAATCGGAGCTTCAATCAGAAATGACTGCCAGGCGCAAGAAGAACATGGCAGCAAGGCAGCCATGCAAGACAGGCACATGTATACAAACAACAGTAAAACAGTCGTTGCCAATATCCACATAAACATTTTCCCTGTGTCCCAGCATTCAAAAGTAAGGTCTCTAAATCTTACTTTTGGAATTTATCCTCGTATGTGCAAGTTATTTGTCAATTAAGCAATAGTTGATTAAAACTATAATTGTTAACAAATGATTATTTAAATCATGAATGCTTGAAAACTATATAATTTTGCTTTTGTAAAGGAAGACCTGAATTGAACTTTAAATAACCCAATAACGGGTTGACTTGGCCAAATAAAACAACAAGTCAAACAATTGTTGTAGAGATCAAGATAAAAACAATTTTGGAATAATAATTACCTCTTAACAATCCTATAACCGTCACATTCCGCCTGGCAGAAAGTCCACATTTTGTTTTCCTAATCCACCCCACAAACGATAGGCCCTTTTGTTTAAATGTACATATTAACATTTTAGAAAGTCTTTATTTCAAAGTAAATACAACAGTTAACTATTAACTCCCTATTCCAACCCCAAATGATAGGCTTTGTTTAAATGTAATATAACATATTTAGAAGTTTATTTTAAGGTAAATAACAGTTAATTTAAATGAAAAAAGCCATTTTTAAACCATTTTTGATAAATCCTTAGAGGAATGGGGCTCTGGACTTAGAAATTCTCACCAACAGGATGTTAAGATTCAGCAAATACTTCTCAGTTCAAATTGTTTAACAGAAGAAAAGTACAAATTTAACAAATAGCTTTTATATCTGAGATATACTTAGGCCATAAAAAAATTCTCATAGCATTCCTGGAAACAATAAAACTTAATGTTTCTAAGATTTCATAATTGTTATATTTGAAAATAAATTCCTCACACTAAAATGTACACAATTATTATGATAACCGGACAACGAGGGAATCTATCCCCTTTTCACTAGTGCTAACCCACAGAGATTGGTTTTTGTGTCTGAGATGGACGTGCCACACCTAACGCATCAGCTTCCCCACTTATCTGGACAGCGATGGAGTCTATCCCCTTTTCACTAGTTCTAGACCAAGGACGATTGTTTTTGCACTAAAGGTAGGAGTTTCACATCTACCATCAAGCTCTCCACTTACAAGCAAAGATCCAAGCTGTGCTTCTCATGGGCAGTGTTAGTGAGGTCCAGTATTGAACCTGGAACCTTGAGTTCCAGGTTCAATACTGGAAACCTACTACAACTGCCCATGAGTAAGCACAGCTTGGATTTTGCTGTAAGTGGAGAGCTGATGGTAGAATGTGAAACTTCACCTTAGGTCAAAAACAATCTCTTGGTCTAGCTAGTGAAAGGGGGATGACTCATCGCTGTCCAGATAAGTGGGGACGCTGTGGTAGGGTGTGGCCACTCCATCTCAGACACAAAACAATCTCGTGGGTTCGCACTAGTGAAAAGGGGATAGATTCGCCTCGTTGTCCGGTTATCATAATAATTGTTACATTTAGTGTGTAGAATTTATTTTCAAATATAACAATTATAAATCTTAGAAACAATTTAGTTTTATTTGTTTCCGGATTTGCTATGAAATTTTTTTATGGCCTAAAGTCATATCTCAGATATAAAAGTATTTGTTATATTTGTTTAATTTGCTTCTGTTAAACAATTTGAATCTGAGAAGTATTGCTTACTCTTTAAATCCTGTTGAGAATTTTCTAGTCAGAGCCCCATTCCTCTAAGGATTTATCAAAATGGTTAAAAATGGCTTTTTTTTCATTTAAAGTTAACTGTTATTTACCTAAACCTAAAGAAACTTCTAATATGTTTAATATTACATTTAAACAAAGCCTATCTTTGGGGTGGAATAGCGTTAAAGTTAAACTGTTATTTACTTTGAAAAATAAGACTTCTAAATATGTTTAAATATTACATTTAAAGCAAAGGCCTATCGTTGGGTGGAATTAGGAAAACAATGTGACTTTCTGCCAGGCGGAATGAGGCGGTATAGGAATGTTAAGAGTTATATATTTCCAAAATTGTTTTATCTTATCTCTCAACAATTTGTTTTGACTTGTTGTTTTTATGGCACATCAAACCCTTATTGGGTTATTTAAAAGTTTCATTCAGTCTTTCTTTAGCACAGCAAACTTATATAAGTTTCAAGCAATTTCTGGATAATAATCATTTGTTAAACAATTTAGTTTAATCAACTATTCTTAATACAAATAACTTGCACATACGAGGATAATTCCAAAAGTAAGATTTAGAGACTTACTTTTGGATGCTGGGACACAGGAAAAATGTTTATGTGGATCTTGGCCAACACTGTTGTGTTTTTGTTATAGCATGTGCCCTGTCTTTGGCATGTGCCTTGCTGCCAATGTTCTGTCTTGGCCTGGCAGTCATTTCTGATGACAGCTCGCGGATTAACGTTACTAATCAAGTATAAAGTTCTGTGCTTTATTGGTTTTTTAAGGCAAAAGGCAATTAAACTTATTTAAATTCATTGCCAATTAATGAAAGTGTAAAGTGAGTCATTGCATGAATATCAAAAACATCTGTAAGGAGTTCACAATCGATGACAAGGTTCACGCTTCTCAAAACATGGTGAACTGGTATGACACGGGCATACAAAAACCGCTACAAAATTATATCATCGAAATGGCGAATTATGTAGAAAAATAGTACATATTAACTTTAAAATGATGACAATTAAATTATGACAATAAACACACATTTCTATGATTTCTAAATATATTTTGAAATGTTTACTTTTGGCGTTTGTCCTCCAATAGTTATATGGTTCAAGCATTCCAATAAATACTAATAATTGGTGTTGGCATGCCTTGATGATGGTGATATGCATCATATATTCCTATTTGATAACTAATAATTTATACACATTTATATGGTTTCAAAGTACCTATCCTATTTAATAATAATAATAATTTTTTGCATTTCTTAATTATGTTAAGTATTCCTATTTAATATTGATCAATTTATACACATATACGAAACGGTGCACATTCTCTACTGATGACCCAAAACAATATATATAAGAAAAGAATCATGGAATTTAACTTCTGTCGGTTTTTGCTATTGGAACAGGAACATTCTACAGTCCGCTCGCTTTCTGGTGAGTTTCGTTACTTATCAAGTAACTTTCTTCCACATTTATATGTTTCAAGTACTATTCCTATCAATTGAAAATAATCATCTTTTTGTCTGGCCACAGTTTATAAGGTTTCAAACAGATCTATTTGATCATAGATGGGACCGCTAATTAAATACTAACACGAATGGACCCGAGAGTAATGGCAATGAAGGAGTACTCCACACTTCCCAGACGCTCCGAAACTGAAGCCTCATCACAGATGCAGTTTAGTGTCATACCCAGGACACTCTACTGCAAAGTATTATATTGGTGTTAGGTTTCCAAGAATATGCTAAATTAAATGAATAACCCATTAAATCATTGTACATTTAGATAGTCTCAGTTTCAAAATAGGGACTCTCATCATAGGAAATGGACTCAGCAACCCAAGTTCAGATCCTGTACGAGACTGTTTACATTTCACATAGCACTAATACCCTTAGGAAGGTATGCATCCAACTATTCTCCCTCCAGTTATGGTAAATAGTAGGGCAAACTAGGCTCTGACATTAGTTAGGCTACCAGTCGAGGAGAAAGAAAAATCTGAATTCAGACCTGTAGAAATTGACCTTGTATCACTTCCTGTTGGTGGGGAGGGGTGGTAGATATATATAATAACAATTTTTTAGCAGTTGTAGTTGATAACCTGTAAATTTCAAACTGTTCTATAATATGAATTAGTAATATTAGATAAGAACATTTGAAATCATTCAATTAAATACAAATTACTTGTATCAAATAGAATACTTGATGATTATTATAAAATAGATTAGTTAATTGACACTAGATTTACAATAGATTAGTTTAATGTATATACATTGTTTGTATTAGACAGGATACTTCAAGCATTAAACTGTGAGTATATATATATATGTGTATGATGATAGATGGATGGATAGATAGATATGAACAGACTGACATAGATAGATAGATAGATAAATAGATAGATTATAAACGGACTGACATAGATAGATAGATAGATAAGAGATAATACGAACAGACTGAGATAGAGAGATACAAACAGACTGAGATAGATAGAGAGATAGACTGAGATAGATAGAGAGATACGAACAGACTGAGTAGATAGAGAATACGAACAGACTGAGATAGATAGAGAGATACGAACAGACTGAGATAGATAGAGAGATACGAACAGACTGAGATAGATAGAGAGATACGAACAGACTGAGATAGATAGAGAGATACGAACAGACTGAGATAGATAGAGAGATACGAACAGACTGAGATAGATAGAGAGATACGAACAGATATAATATATAAGAAAGACAGATAATGATAGATATGCACAGACAGTGAATAGATAGACATGCACAGACTGAGATAGATATGAACATACTGACATAGACAGATAGATATGAATAGAGTGAGATGGATAGATGGATACGAACAGACTAACATAGACAGATAGATATGAACAGATAGATAGATACGAACAGACTGAGATGGATAGATAGATACGAACAGAGATAATAGAGATAGATATGAACAATGACATAAATAGATAGATACAAACAGACTGGCAAAAATTAGATATGAACAGAGATAGATAGATAGATAGATAGATAGATATGAGATATGACATAGATATGAACAGACTGAGATAAATAGGATATCTTTTTTCTGTTAATTCTTCCTTGTTAATTTGTTCTTTGGTTCAGTCAAAGAGAAAGACAAGAGTGCAGAGTATATACTTTTTTGCACTACTTGACCCTGGAATTAAACTTATGACTGACAGGTAACCAGGGTATGTTTAACCAATGATTTTGGTCCACTACCATTGTCTTATAATGGGAACAATAGAATGAAAACAATATAAATAAGAATTTGCATCGCTTTATGCAACAGAGAATAGCATCACCCCAGCATAGATAAATCAATAAATAGATAAATAAACCTTAAAGCAGTGGAAACTCGAGACAATGGAGAATATTCCCAGCTTAATGTGCTCATTGCAGTGGTGAGGTTTCTTTCGGATATGGATCTCCAGGGCTTAGCTTAGGCTCTAACAATATATTTATGAGGCTTCTGCTGAAAACCAGAGAATTAGGGTTTGTTTTTTTTTTTCTTTCCAATTTCTTTCATTTATTGAGAAGATTTTATTATAATCTTTATAGATTTTATTTATAATCTTGAATCGGCTGAGATGGATAAATGAATAAATGGCAATTCTCACCCCCATTATCAAATGACTTTTCTTAAGTTACAATATCTCTTATTATAATGGAGATTCAGTGTCTGTCTGTAACTTAAACTACATCCTAATACCCTCAGGAATTGCATAAGTTTATCAATGAGTATATAATTTATAGGCAAAATCATTAATACATAGATATCAATGATGTCTCATGAAAACCTGAGTTAGGTTTGCCTCAAAAAGCCATGTTATTAGTGTGTTTAAAATCCTCCATTGTGTCTTACATATTAAGAAATAAAGGTTTACATAATATACGGTGTGGTTAATTTGAATACTGGTTTTAATGAAACCAGGTTTTATAAATAATTACTTGATGTTATTGATCTCTCATATTATTTATTTTATTCTCCAACATATCAAAATCAATCCTATGAATGATTTTATATAGAAATCAATTAAAATAAGTGTAATCTGTTTATATGCATTCTTATTTAATTTCATTAGTCTTTTTTTAATTTAATATATTTCATTACATTAAAACTTAAATACTTACAACTGGAGGTGCGTGGTGTAATGGCTAGTGTCAAGAAATGAACTCATCGACCAAGTTTAAATCCTAGACAAGGCTGTCTACATTTCACATAGCACTAATACCTTGGGAAAGGTATGCATCTACCTGCTTTCACTTCAGTTAAGAGTAAATAGCAAGGTAGACTTGGCTCTTTAACCTTGGTTAGGCAACCGGTCTAGAAGAAGGAAAACTCTGAATTTAAACCTGTTTACTAATAATTGACCTTGTGTCACATCTTGCTCGGAGTGTTGGTAATTATGTACTTATGCCTGGAGGGTGCATATTCTTGCTAATATGAGATGTGTATTGAATGATTGCCACAGGTAGGATGTGACACAAGTCACAAGTATGGAGCATCAAATTTGCTATTCAGTAGTATATATACTGAATGTATACTGCATTGCAAGATGTGTGTTTTATGACTCAAAGCCGTTCTCTCCATGGTTTGGCTAAGAACTTTTCAGTACCCCTATTGTATTTGGGAAAAATTTTAAGTGAATGTTTTGGAAAATTAAAGGTTCCCCAACCTAATTTAATAGGTTGGTTAGATTTTACAGCATGTAAATTATTGGGTTATTTCATGCTGAAGATGTTTTGTTTTTATTCATTCTTTTTGGGAATTCAAATTTTCATATATCATTTTAAAACTCATTTGTTAATTGTAGAATAATCATACTAGTTCCAATTACCGTCGAATCGGTAAGACAAGGCAGCAAGTAGTCGTAACTCAATACGAATCTGTCTTGCTGCCTTGTCTTACCAATTCGACGGTAATTAGAACTAGTATGATTATTCTACATTAATCTGCTTAACCTATACAAGGGACCCTGACAATCCAGGTCAGAGTGGACCTGTGAGTAATGGTACTGAAGGAGTGACTCCAAATGTCTGGAACTGGAGCCTCACCAGCAGATGTAGTTTAGTGTCATACTCAAGATACACTGGGGGTGAGTGTTCTTACCCTCTGAAGAGGATGCAGTCAGCATGTTTTTAGTCCCTGCCAAATGAGGCTTCTGTCTCATAATAATTGTTACATTTAGCGTATAAGATTTATTTTCAAATATAACAACTATAAAACTTTGAAACATTTCAGTTCTATTTGTTTTCAGAATGCTATGAGAAATTCTTTATGGCCAAAGTATTTCTCTGGCGATGAAGGGGTACTCCATACTCCCCAGAGCTCCAGGATTGGAACTTCACCATTAGATGCATTTTAACGTCATACTCAGGAACTAAGACCCTTAGCCACTGCCTTCTTGCAAATATATGATAAAAACGGGTTGGGGGTTTACCATAAGGGCAATAAGGTTGGGACAATCATATAGATGCTAGGGATTGACATCAGCCGATTGATCAGAGTGAGCCTCTCTAACCACCATCTAGACTAAGTAAGAGCCAAAGTGGAGTGTTGTATGTCCAGAATTGGAAACTTCTCCATAGATACAGTTTAATGTCATACCCAGAACACTAAGACCCTCAGCCACTGTCTTCTAGCACATATATGATAAAAGGGTTGGGACAAGCATATAGGTGCTAGGGTTTGGCATGACCAGCTGACTGATCGGATAGAGTCTCTCCAACCAACCATCTAGCCTAAAGTGGAGTATTGGTTTGGTTTGTTTTGTTTTGTGGCATATCAACCTCAGTGGGTCATTTAATGCCGATAAAGTTTTGAAATAAATTCTTAATGGATACACAATTCTTTTTTTATAAATACATTTTTCTATTTAACCCATAGATGGGACCCTAACAGGTACTACAACTCTGGGTCAAAGTAGACCAGGGAGCAATGGTGATGAAGCGGTGCAAAGTGGAGTACTGCATGTCCAAAAACTGGAACCTCACCACCAGATGCAGTTTAATGTCATACCCAGGACCCTAATCTAATAGGTTATTTGACATGTTTATTCCAAAGTAAAAGTATCATGTCAGCCTCTCAATGCCATCTGTTAGAGTTGAAAGGCAAATAAAGTCTACTTTCATGAAACCTTCAGATTAAGATAATCACCTTTTATCCCATTTGGTTAATTTTGTGTTCTATTGATTCACATTCAAATGCAGAAGAGATATTTTGGGTCATAGAAAAAAAAAGAAGAAAAAGAGGCTGAATCATTGCACAGTTTGGCTGAAAAGGACTGAATGAATAGCACAGAAATGTCCGTAACATATTGTGAAAGGACACAACATGAAAGAGACAAAACTATTCAGCATCATTTGCACAGAGTCTACATTTACCTTTGATAATAAAACCATCAAGAAGATTTTATGAACATATCGAAACCACAAGAGAATATTTTCAATCACGGACATTGTTAGAGGAAGCAAATTTGTTCTGATGTTCATCAATGATGGCCGTATTGCGTCTAATCAGAATGAATAGAAGCCATTTGCAAGGGTCTTCCTGGCTGTGTCCATAAAAACAGTATTAAAGAATTAGCGGAAGAATATAATCAGCACAAAAGTAATCTGCTAAGTGTAAATACGAGATTTGGACACTCGAGAAATTTTTTTAAGGAAATATTGCATTGCTACACTAGTAGCCAAAACTTTTATTTACAGGATGTTTGTTTATGTTAGGTAATGAAGTCAGTGTCTGATTTTGTAAATGATGGTTTGTGGAAATAAGTGTGCCAAGGTCAGCAGATTGATAGGTGACATTGTAATTAAGGTTTAGAATTAAAAGAAGTTCTGAGATTGTAAAGTGAAATCTATTAATATGAACATACACTCAGGCCATGATTACCCACATCAACCAAATGGTATGTCAAAAAAAAAAAAAATCCTACACTGGATTATTGTTTATTTGTTTAACAGTATATGAATTCTTATGGGTAATTTAATGCTAAAAATTTGAATACAAATAATTTGCACACAATTATATGGTTTCAAATATTACTATCTAATACAAATAATTTGCACACAATTATATGGTTTCAAATATTACTATCTAATACAAATAATTTGCACACAATTATATGGTTTCAATGAACTATTCCTATCTAATAATAACCATTTGCTTACACATATATGCTATCAAGTATTTCTATCCAACACCAATAATTTATACACAGTTATGTGGTTTCAAGCTTTCCTATCTAACACTAATAATTTTTAAACAGATTTATTTGACCTATAGATGGGTTTATTTATTAATTATGACCCAGACAGGTTTATTTTTAAAAAAAGAAAAAGAAAGTAAAACAATAACGACAAATATGGTGCAGAACAATTGAGGTCATATGTATTTTATAGATAAACAATATTTATGTTAACTGGATATATATCAATATAGATAATATGGGTGCTATATTTATAAATAAACAGTGCTCAATATTGTAGACAGAGCATTTATATCTAAGTTAGGGCAGTGTGGACATGGAGTCAACAGCACTTGGTTACTGACACTTTCTTGACAATGCGATTTTCAAACCAAGACTCGGTTTTAAAATCGAATAGGTGAGAAACTGTCATTAACCAAGCACCACTGACTCCACGCTTCCCTAACCTATATATATATATATATATATATATATATATATATATATATAATTATATATACACACACACATATACATATATGCATAAAGTGTTTCAGAGAAATTGATATTATTTTATAATTTAATAACTTGATCAAGTTTTGTTCAAATGATATCAAAACTTAATAGCATGTGTAGAAACAAATTATTGAAGTCAGTTAGTCTACTGTTGGTTTGAATAACAGCAACTAGCTAAGCACAACTGAAGCAGTGTCCAAGACAGTTGGTATTTATAGAAATCAAGAATGATCCATTCATGCATTTGGGTGATTCCATTCCTTGAGTTCTGATTGGCTGCTTGGTTTCAATGATATTGTGGAGTTTTATAAATACCCTGTCATTCCGCAGTAGAATTGCAACAAGACAGGTTTGTATTCAGTTACAATCGCTTGTTGCCATGTCTTACCAATTCGACGGTAATTGGAACTTAGTTTGAATATTCTTCACAACTCTGAAATCCTTATTTAGTGTTTTATATTTGTTTTTTTTTTCAAGTATAGAAATGCCATTCACTGGAAAGAAAAGACATTTAAACATAGAATTTGGAGTTGTTTCTATACAAGCTGTTAAAATTTGAGATCATTTGAATGAGAATTGGTCAATTATTAGAATATGAAATAATATCAATCTTTTAAATACCCTGAACATGTCAAATGATATAAATTTTTATATATATATATATATATATATAATATATATATTGCATTGAATTAAACAATGTGTTCCAGTTTTTTCAAATTATATTAATAAACAAAAACTCCAAATACTAGAAGCTTTATACATATAACAATACAAACCATCATTAAACAAAATTAATTTCCAATGCAGTACACACATTTTAAAATGCCTAAAGCACCTTTCCATCAATTCTTCTCGTTCAGCCTCCACATTAATATAATTTGAAAAAAAACTGGAAATATCACCCTTGATGATGGTACTTCGAAGTGCTGAAAGTACTCTTAACTTTGGTGGACTAATCACGAATTCCACCAAATATTAAAAAGTTGGCCAGAAAACTTGAAAAGATCACAAATAAAATTGTTAAACAGGAGATGTGTCTTTTGTTTAATTCAACATGCATAAATGAAAAAATGCTGCCCAAATACACACACATATATATATATATATATATATAATATGAATATATGATAAATATTCCTCATATTGTAGTTTGGGATCAAGCCATTTAAGTATAAAAGAAAAAAAAAAAAACAAAAACAAAAAAAAAACACTTACATTGTGTTTCTTGAAATTCAGAGATAAAAATATTTCTGTTAATTTTTGTGACTGCTTGACTCACCTGAAAAAGAATGAAAAATATATAAGTAATTTTCTTTGAAGAACTTATTCACATATATAGGAAATTAGAATCTGAAAAAAAAAATCTCATTAAAAAGTGTAACATTATCTAATCAATAACACTGACATAAAGAAGATAAAAAAAAACACAAATATTTTAAGAACAAACAAACACACACACTATACCAGAATTCCTTTCACTTTTTAAATGATGTACAAAGTCCATTTTCAAAATCTGCTGCTCAACAGATTTTTCTTAATCTTGTTCATTCTATTTCAATGGCAATTTTAACTTTGGGACAACCAGGAGACAGAGTAGTCATTACTAAACTTAGCTTAGGTTAGCACAAGGTTAGAAGTATAAGGCACCCAGTGAGAATCAAACTCAGTTGTAATGGTCTGCTAGCCTAGCTTACTAACCATTAAACCAACCATTCCCTGGGGAATCCAATCTGAACTGTAGGGTGTGTTAACAGACTTGGATGAGGTATTTAAGTATTTTAAATGCTTAGTCATTATATAGTGAATGGAACAGTTACTCAATGATGTGCACCCCCCACTCCCTGGGCTGCCAAACAGAGTAACCCCCACAGCAGAGTATCTGTTCCCATATGTGCAGTAAGGTCAAGTTTCATGAAGGTTCCCATTGTGTAATGGTTATCATTGTGGGAAATAGACATGGTGATACGAGTTCAAATCAAGGGCTAGGCTGTTTGCATTTCACATGGGGCTAATACCTTTGGAAAGCTCTGAATCTAACAATTCTCCCTTTGACTATGGGAAAATAGTATGGCAGATTGGGATTTTTAACCTCAGTATGGCAACTGGTCTAGGAGAAGGAAAACTCTGAATTCAAACCTGTTAAACTCTGCTTAAAAAAGTTGACCATGTGTCACATGTGCAGAGGGGCAAATAAATAAATATATGAAGGTCACACAAACAGTAAAGGAAATATTCAAAATTAGCAGGACCTGTGGGACCATCCAAATCACAGTATGATAACTTAATTATTATGTTTGATATGTTTACTATTGAGCTATTTCAAAATAGTTCAATACGTAAAAAGTATAATAATATTGATTTAGCTCTCACTATTTTTTTCTTTCATCTTTTCATTATGTTCAATTGTAACAGATTAGCATTATCGCTTCAACACGCACATCCCCTTTCTCAATCTTTCCTCTATTCTTTCTTTCTTATATATTTTCTGTGTAGCATGTCCTTTTTCTTCTCTTTCTTTCTTAATAATAAAATGGAATGGTTCATTATTTAGCTGAGGTGATGACACTCATAAGAAATAAGAATTTGGGAGATAAGCAACACCAGATAATCAGGATTTACATATTTTGATTTTTATCTTGATGATTTGGACGGTCCAATTTTTAACCTGAGGTTTTTCCAAGATGATAACGGCTGTATTCTTTAGGAACACTAGTATTATTATGTGAAGATTCCTAAGCTTTGTACAGCCTGCAAATATGACTGAGATAAATTTTCTTATCTTTTATTTATTTATTTTTTTGGAGAAAAATTGCTGTCCAATTGTAGTCACATTTGCAGAACATATTTAGCCATTTTACATGTGTTTCCACTTTAATTAAATAATTTTGTCTGATTTCATATGTTAAATCAATTATATAATTAACTAAGGAAATAAATTGTGGTCATTTTTCAAATAGCATTACAAAGCTTTCCTCGTTTTTCTTAGCATTAACAGACTTTTCTCAAAGGAATATTTCATGACACTGCAATTATTCTAACTATCCAAAGATAGCATCCACTGTAAATGTTGTTTATGTGGGTTGGTTTGTTGTTTTGTTTTACAGCATATAAACACTTTTGAGATCATTTAATGCTGAATCATTATTTTTTTTACTATTTGTCTGAATTTTTGAGATGAGGCTTGATAATTCGTATTATTTGTGTAGAAGCAATATTCCAATTACCGTCAAATTGGTAAGACAACACAACAAGGAAGCCATAACTCAATATGGATCCAACATTGTCACAAGCCTACTGCAGAATAACAGATTATTTATCTGGCACCATAACACCCCTGAAACCAAGCAGCCAATCAGGACTTCAGGAATGGAATCACCCAAATGCATGAATGGAGTATTCCTGCATTCCATAAATATCAGGTGCTTTGAGCACCAATTCAGTTGTGCTTAGTTAGTTGTTGTTGTTCAAACCACCCGTATACTAACTCACTTCAACAGCCACCACTATATTTAGCAAATATGATAAAAAGGGTTAGGGGGGTTGCCATAAGAGCAATAGGGCTGGGACAATCATATAAGTGCTAGGGCTTGATGTAACTATCGATTGATTGGACGGGACAAAGATTTTTGTGCTTCCATGTTTCTTCTTTTTCTTTAAACTTTCCCCCCTTCCCTGACTCCTGAAAGTTTCCCACCCTCGATGAGAGGGAGGGATGTTGATAAAATAAAAATGCAGATTGATAAACACATCCAGCTGCAACGGATACATAGTCTAAAAATTCAGCAGTTTGTGTACGTAATCTGAATAGGAAATTACTGACTCTTATTTGAATAGTGGATGGAATAGAGACAGCAAGAAGTTGTCTATGCCTCAATTCAAAAGAGAATGTTGCAGACAAAGAAAAGGAAGGATGAAAAGATATAAAAGAAAATCTATTAAAAAGAAAAAAAATAATTTTAAAAGAAGTAAAAGATATATGAAAAGTAAAACATTTTAGAAATTAAAGAGTTGGGAAACTGAGAGGGACAACAGCAAATAAAAATAAAAAAAGATTAAAAAAATAAAAGTTTCTGAGTAAAAAAAAAAAAAATAAAAGATGATTTTTTATTGGTTGTTGCAAAGTTAACTTCCTTTTTGTACAGAGTGTCATAGAAATGTGACAATAACATTCAACTATCAACATGTGGATGAAAACAGTTAAAAGGGGGCGGGCTTATTACACATGTGCAAGTGTCACAACTATAAGCAGAGTGAAACTTCCTTTAACATTACTACAACTACTATTCCTGTAATAGAGCTATTAGCAATAATAAGACCATGCTAGGTTCAACTTGAAGAATTATCCATATATATAAACCAAAAGTGTATCCATGAAATAATTTTCTGTCATTCAGAATATTCCATTCAAAGAGATAGCTGGAGAGAGAGAAAGAGCAATCTGTTGTTATTGCAGCACAAGGCAAGCACTTTTTAGGTAATGATTTATAATTTTTCTGTTATCTTACGCTTGAAAAATAAAATATTTTAATTTATTTATATCTGAGATTATTGGCTTTCAGATAATAAATGCCTAGAAGATGATGTAAGTAAGTAAAGTCGTCGGGCGGCCTAAAGTCGGTATCAGCCAATCAGCGAGGGAGTCTATCCCCTTTTCAATAGCGCTAGACCAAGGAGATTGTATTGGCGTCTGAGGTGGAGCACCACACCTACCGTCAGCTCCTTACTTTACCGCACAGATCCCTGTGCTACTCATACGCTGAGTTGGCGAGGACCGGTATCGAACTAGGAACCTTGTGGTTTCTAGCCGAATGCTCTACCGACTGAGCTAACTTTTCTTTTTTCTTTTTTTTCTTTAGAAGATGATGTACACAAACAGAATTATAGGGCATAATGCTTATATATATATATATATATATATATATTATATATATATATATACACACACACAAACACCACACATATAGTTACACACACATTCAAATACACATATCACACACATATGTGTATGTGAATTTAAATATATATGTATGATATGTGTGTGTGTGTGTATATATATATATATATATATATTTATCAAAACCTCCGCATGAACAGGATGTGGTACAAAGTCAATTCAGTTTTTCATCTCCTAGACAGATTGCCATATCAAAGTTAAAGAACACAGTATGCCTTATTATTTTCCGAAAGCTGGAGGGAGAATACTTTTCGCAAGGGTATTAGTGCTATATTAAATGCAAACAGCCTCATCCAGGATTTGAAAATGGGCCTTTGACTCCATTTTCTACAATGATAACTATTACATTACACACACCACCATACATATCTCTGAGGATTGCATAGATGAGAAACTGACAGTTACCAACCACAATGATTTTATGATTACACTACCATAACTTTTAGATATACATACTGTTGTTGAGACCTACCTGCAAATAAGACCTAGCATGATTTTTCTGGATAATTTTGATATAAGCCCTCCTCTTGAAATGAACCCTAATTAAGAGTGATAGACAGAAGAAAGAAATAACAGTCAACATCCCCCGAAAATAAGTCCTAGTGTTATATTTCAGAGTGAAAATTAATATAAATCCTGGGGATTCATAAATTCGGGGAAATCTTGTATTAAAGAGTAAAAAGATATTTCCACATCTCATAGTCACATGACACTGATTATTAAGTGAGAATCATTGAAACACCACAATTGAATTTATAGTACTCTCCTTATTTGGAGATAATAAAAAGGATTCATATGATCCAATCAGAAACGAAATTACAAGGTATTTTGATCTTGGGATTAATAATCGATCTTAATTAGGAAATCCAATAATGTTCAATTTTTCTTACAGTCATTTCAACCTGTCATTTGCATGAAAAGGCTCTCTTCACTATTTTCAATTAAATTAACTTCTCTTCAGTTATGGTCTTTCAATCATTCTCACCTGACAATTGATATTGTGAAACTGAATTTTTGGACACTAAGAATTTTTTTTTTACTTTTTAATATCATACTTACTCTACACTTTTTTATGAAGGGCCGGGTTAGCTTCAGTCGGTAGAGCGTTCGGTAAGAAACTACAAGGTTCCTAATTCAATACCGGCCCTTGCCAACTCAGCGTATGAGTAGCACAGGGATCTGTGCGGTAAAGTGAGAAGCTGATGGTAAGTGTGGGGCTCCACCTCAGATGCAAAAACAATCTTCTTGGTCTAGCACTAGTGAAAAAGGGATAGACTCCCTTGCTGATTGGCTGATACCGATTTTGGCCCACAGACGAATTTTGACTTTACACTTTTTATGCATTGGGTACAGTTTTATTTCTTACTGATTACTGCCATTTTAGGTTTTACAAACAATGGATATATCACACACACACACACACACACACACATATATATATATATTTAGATGTTGATAGGTACGCATTCTGCGTCCCTGATGCATAAAAATCTAAAAGGACGCAGTAAAATCGTATCCATGTGTCCCAGTGTTTTTCTTTTTTCTTCCTAAGCTAATTGTGAATAAATTTCAATTTGTAAATTTCAAACTAACTGTAAATACATTTCAATAGTCTCTTAGAAATGAATTACAGGATAGGTTACAAGGTAGGAGTTAGATGGCTTTAGTTAGGACCCATAAATTTTCATGGGGACTCATTCAAAGCAAATATGTGCATCCCAGGATGCACTAAATCAAAAAGCTATCAGCATCACTGTATATAATATACTAATCATATTAGTAAACCTTTGCAGTAAGAAAAGAACTTGGCAAATAATTTGTTAGTAAAAATATACTACAAAACTTTGCTTACGAAAAAAAAAATGAAAAAAAAAGAAAAGACCGAAAAGGTCGCACCAACTGAAAGTAATCGATTAACACTATAACACTTGGCCAAAAAAAAAGAAAAAAACATATATATAAGCTGCATGGATTGTCTAAAGCTAAAATGTAAAGAGTGCGCGATACCTAAGTAGAGCACATTGTAATGTTAATCCTAAAGAGTCAGATATACCTACTAATAGTTTCACTTACTAGCTCATCATCATACATGTGTGTGTGTGTGTGTGTGTGTGTGTGTGTGTGTGTGTGTGTGTGTGTGATTCTTGTAGCAGTTGACTGCAACAAAATCACCATCTTGCTTGTCTCGCTTCACAACTTGCAGTGTCCTCCATTAATGTGGCTTGCTTTTTATTGAGCAACTTGCTCATGCATACAAATCACCGATGGTCTTAAAAGGGGTTGTTCCACCCATGCGAAGTGACGGAATTGCAAATGGCGTCCGTGATGGCACAAATCAAACAACAAGGTTGCTTAGCATTGGCTCAGTTTGGACCCATCGCTCCCACTTCACTACAGTGTGATATATATACATTGTTTGTAAAAACTAAAATGGGAGTAATCAATGAAAAAAAAAGATATACATGAAAACTAAGTAACTCTTTATGGTTCCATATATTGAATTTTCTCTAAGAATTAAAAATTATATGAATTAACTTTCTTAACTCTTGTAGAATCTAGTGGTGAAGAGTAACACCTTCACTGCCATTACTCCCAGGTCTACTCTGACCTGGAGTAATAGTATCTGTTAGGGTCCCATCTAAGGGTCAAATAGATTGTTTTTCAAAATTATTTGAATATAATAAATGTGTATAAAATAGAAAAACAAAGTATTCTGAAAATAGATGAATTTATTTTTTATGGTGAAGTTGATGTTCAAACGTTTCGGTTTATCTTAAACCTTCATCAGAACAATACAAAAGAATGGAAAAACTTGTCTGAACAATGATGGATGTTTGTAATGACAGGAGTAAGAAAATAGGGCCAGCTTAGCTCAGTCGGTAGAGTGTTCGTCAAGGAATCACAAGGTTCCTGGTTTCAATACCGGCCCTCGCCAACTCAGCGTATGAGTAGCACTGGGATTTGTGTGGTAAAGTGAGGAGCTGATGGTAGGTGTAGTGCTCCACCTCAGACACTAAAATAATCTCCTTGGTCTAACGCTAGTGAAAAGGGGATAGACTCCCTCGCTGTCTGGCTGATACCGACATTAGGCCGCCCCGGCGACAACTTTATATAACATCATTTTAATTATAAAATGAAATAACTAATCGACAGGGTGGCCTAAAGTCAGTATCAGCCAAACAGCAAGGAAGTCTATTTCCTTTTCACTAGCACTAAACCAAGGAGACTGTTTTTGCATTTGAGTTGGAGCATCACACCTTTATATATATATATATATATATTATATGCACTAAGGTATCGTAAAAACAAAAAAAAAACAACAATAGAATTGAATAGTTCAGAAGTCTTTCAAAGTTGATTCTTAATCATATTCAATTCAATTTTAAAATAATTTTGTCTTCAGTTCACATGGCTTTCAATTCCTACCAGTCTGAATGTTTGTAGCAAGAGCAAATGAATAAACAGCCCGAAAGAAAAAAAAAAAGTATATTTTTCAAATTTATTTTCACTCTGACAAGTCATTAAGTAGAATGAATAAATAATTCAATGATAATCTGATAATTAAATAACTAAATTAAAAAAAAAGAAAGGAAAGTAAAAACAAAACTACATCAGAAATAAATGGTCTGTCTCACAAAATATATAAAAGATGTAAAGAAAAAAAAAGAAGAAAAAAATGGAAAAAAAAAAAAAGAGATCAACAGGGTGGCCTATCGTTGGAACCAATTAGACAGAGGGAGCATGTATCACTTTTTCATTAATGTCAGACTTGGGAGATTGATTTTCCATATGAGGTGGAGAACCACACCTACCATCAGCTTCCCACATTACTGCATAGATCCAAGCTGTGTTACTCATGCGCTGAGTTAGTGAGGGCTTGTATTGAATCCGGAACCTTGTGGTTCCTAGGTTGATGCTCAACCAACTTAGCTAAACTAATGTACCACAGTTTTACTACTCCTCTTTTGTGGAAAGTGCATGTTGAGAAATTCATCAGAGTATTGGGGCTTAGCAGACAGAATCCATATTTCAAAGAAGACGGATTCCAAATCCTGAGAGCAATCTTGACCGATTCCATCAGTCAATGTAAAATGCAAGATCTTTTTTGGTGTTCTTGCTAAAAGAATGACTAATTTAATTTAGAGCAATACTTATGTGGATACATTAGTACAGAAAGCTGGAATTCCCAGTTTTCCTGGTTTTATCGAACATGAAGCTACGCTAGGGAACAGCATGAAAAAAAAAATTGTTAAGCTCAATAAATCAGCTGATTTTTATGTAATCTGGTTAAGACCTTGAGAATGCTTATGGGTCAGTGAGGTATATACACTAATAGAAAAGGTAATGGAGTTCTTCTGGATTCCAGAATTTGTCAGAAAGCTTATATCTATGTACTTGAGTGGATGTATCTATCCAACCTCTCTGCCATGAGCAGGATATGACACAAGGTCAATTTTTAAGTGGTATACAATTGGTTTGAATTTTCCTTCTTGTCAGGCTGCCTTACAGTTGTGAACTAGCCTTTCATACCTGGTCTGTAAATGAACTGGTCCATTACTTGTTAATTGCTGTTTAGAGCAGTCAGAGAAACTTATGTAGACTTTTACAAGAACCGTTTATGTAATACCAATTCTTAGTCTGCTGCAAACTACTTATTTGTATGTACTAAGTAAAAAAAAAAAAATAAATAAAATAAAATAAAGTTGTTGTGGTGGCCTAAAGTCGGTATCAGCCAGACAGCGAGGGAGTCTATCCTCTTTTTACTAGTGCTAGACCAAGGAGATTGTTTTGGTGTCCAAGACAGAGCACCACACCAATCCGATGAAGACATGGGATTTGGTCTCTTTGATTAAAATATCATCATCACTCATCTTAAAATAAATTAGCTCCTCACTTTACTGCATAGATCCCTGTGCTACTCATATGCTGAATTGGCAAGGGCCAGTACTGAACCCGGAATCTTGTGGTCCCTGGTTGGATGCTCTACCAACTGAGCTAAGCTGGTATGTACTAGTATACCGAAACAGTCTAGGTTCCAGAATACAACACTTGGCAAGGCTAAAGAACTCAGTCTGCCCAACTATTTTATTCATACATTAAATATATATATATATATATATATATATATATATATATATATATATAGGATTTTCAAGATATTCCAGTGAATGGGCAAAATTAGATATTGGTATTATGATTGGGGGTGTATAATTTCTTCCCTGTTTTTGTATTAGTAATAAAGATATTATATAGATTCGAGGACAATATACAGAAAGAATAAAAGGATATTGTCCTGGCAATGAAAGCTTTTATGGATGATGTAACACTCTTTTCAGAGTCAGATCCCACATGAAACAGCCTATTTACAGGAGCTAAGCAAGCATGAGAACAAATCCCTTTTAAATGTCACAGTTTATCTTTAACTAGCAGAGCTACCTAGCATTACCTGGGATTTAAAAAGTTAAAGATAAATCTCTAATTATCTATATATTGATACTTTTGTTCCTTAATCTTCCGACTGTTATCATCTTGCAACACTCTAAGGCTAAAAATGAGACCGTCCAAATCATCCATGATGAAATACGAAAATGTAAGTCCTGACTATCTGGTGTCGCCTAACTGCCAAATCTTTATTTCTTATGAGTGTTGTCACTTTAGTTAAATAAAGGACCATTTTGTTTTTAAATTATAAAGAAATCAAACATAATGAAAAGAAGGAAAGAAAGAAAAAAGAGTGAGAGTCAGTTAAATCTGGATTATTATCCTTTTTACATATTGAACAAAAACGCAATAGCTCTGAAGTAAACATATCAAACATTGTAATAATTAAATTATCATACTGTGGTATATCCACAGCTCCTGCTAGAGTTTATCGATAAATTAATAAAAGTTCTTTATATATTCTTATTTTTGAGTTGTGTATTTTTATAATCATTCTTGTTAGTCAGTTATTTGCTTTTTATTATATTTTATCCTTTATTAATTTGTTTTTACTTTTTAATCATTTATTAAATTATTTTTAAAAATATATCATTGATTTATACCTTATTATATTTTTTTTTATTTAGCTTTTCTTATAGAAAATGGAGGGTAAACATTTTTTTTTAACCCACTCTCAGACAAAAATAGATGTTGATTTTATTAAACTTTGGTCTTTGCTGGTCTCCAATTTTCATTTATAAAAGAATGTGTGCTCAGTTGTTATACAAACGTATACAGCACCCCACAAGGAGGCAGCTGTATGGCCACTTTCCCCACATCTCCCAAACCATATGAGTAAGACAGACTAGGCATGCGGGACACTGCTGGAGAAGCAAGGACGAGCTCATAAGCGACATACTCCTGTGGAAGCCAACACATGGGCGTGCTAGTGTGGGCCGCCCAGCCAGGACCTATATTGACCAACTATGTGAGGATGCTAGATGCTGCGCAGATGAGCTCCCAGGGGGCAATGAATGATATGGAGGGTTGGCGTAAGATTGTCATGGATATCCATGCTACTTGCGCGACATGATGATTATATATATATATATATATATATAGTCTTTTTTTGGAGAATTGAAAATAAAATGCTCATTTATAGGTAGGTGTATAAATGAATTGGTATTTCCTGCATTTCTTAACAGGCGCATTGTCTTGATGAAAAGTGGCTAACATGCTGCTCGGAAACCAATAGTAACAATTGCACTTTAAATGTATGGTACACTATAATGAATATATATATATATATATATATATATATATATATATAAAGTGAATGGTCAGGGAAAGAAAGTTCTCCATCAATGAAAATGAAATCCCCTACAATCTGTGATAGAAGCATTAAGAACCTTGGATGTTGCCGCTCCAATCTTCTTACTGATTGCTTTTGCTGGAAAGATGTGATGAATCAAGTGAGAGATGGCTTATGCTTTGTTGATAAATATGATCTCATTGCCAAAGATAAATTGTGGTGTATATATCTTGGCTTAAGTGTGTGACCATTGCAGGTACATGAGATATCACAAGAAGTGAAACAATGAAGTGTTTAATTAGTAAGTATTTGAAAAAGTGGTCGGAAGTATCTATTTCCTTGACAAAAGTGGTATTATACAGCTTGACATTGTAGAATAATCATACTAAGTCCAATTACTGTCGAATTGGCAAGACAAGACAGCAAACAGTCGTAACCCAATACGATTCTGGTTTGCTGCAAAGACTACTGCAAAATGGCAGAATTTATGAAGCCTCAGAGGATCATACAAACCAAGCAGCGAATCAGGACTTAAGGAATGGAATCACCCAAATGCATGAGTGGACTGTTCTGAATTCCCATAAGTACCAGTTGTACTGACACTGGTTCAGTTGTGCTTGGCCAGTCACATTATTCAAACCAATAGTAGATTGACTGACTGACTTCCTTCAATAGACATCAAAGCTGAAATTATCATCAACTATCATTTGTTAAATAGTAAGTTGGCAGAGTGACCTATTGTTGGCATCAACCGGACAGTGAGGGAGTCTATCATCTTTACACTTTATTTTTACATGACTCCCTAAAGGCTAAAATCTGGTGATTGTTGTTGGCCAAGAAATCAGTCTAACTCTTCTGAAGAATTTCTTAGGGCAGGGGTGGGGAACATGCATTCTTCAACAAGCCTGTGTGGAAGGATGGGCAGTCGGAGAGGCCCCCTCCAAGGCTGCATTTGATTGCTTAGATGGATGCATTTTCCCCACCTATGCCCTAAGAAATTATTTAGAAGAGTTAGACTGATTTCTTGGCCAACAACAATCACCCAATTTTAGCCTTTAGGGAGTCATGTAAAAATAAATTAGGTGGAGTGGTTTATTTTCAGTATCAGCAGAATAGCAAAGGAGCCTATCCTCTTTTCACTAGTGCTAGACCAGGGAGACTGTTTTTGCATCTGAGGTGAAAGACCATTCCTACCATAAGCTCCCACTTTACCGCACAGATACAAGCTCTGTTACTCCTCTGCTGAGTTGGCCATGGCCGGTATTGAACCCAGAACCTTGATGGTTCCTAGGCCGATACTCTACTGAGTTAACTTGAATATATATAACTGTACTTTTCAGATCGTGTTGTCTCTTTTTGGAATGTAGAGTCTTCTGCTATAAATATATTTCTAAATTGTTGAAATCTTTTGCTATTCTTGAATTAGTAACGATGAACAAAATAGACACACTCTATTATAGTAGAAAATCTAATTTGTATTAAAAAAAAAGAAAGAAATATTTGAAAATGTCATTTTCAAGTTTATTCAAATTTATTACACATAGAATAGATTACAAATATATTACATACGTGTATGTTGCATTGGTCAACACCATAATGATGAAAACTGAGGAAAATTCATATGAACATGTTATTACATATAAAACTTTCAAAGAAAGAAAAACTTAAGAAGCTATCATCCCGTTATAATTATATTTCGACCAGAAACTCAAAAAATGAGTCTAGCCTCATCAAACAGGGTTTTACAAATACAGAGAATCTCAGAGAAAATATATCAACAGAATTAAATCTTCTCATATGCTTACATAAAAAAAAAAATTATGATAACAACAATAACATATTTGAATTCCAGGGCATGTAAAAAAAAAAAAAAAAAAAAAAAAAAAGGAGATACAAAATATACCTTTGTTTCCTGCCTGTCAGATTTCTCCTCAAACGAATAGATAAAAAAAAAAATATATATATATATATATATATATATGTGTAATAAATAACTAAAAATCTACATGGTCCTTTAAAGACTTTTTTTTGTTTACTGTTCAAATAAAAAATCCTGCATGACTCAAGACCCACAAGTGCCCAAACTTCCATCACATAACCAGTTAGAAAGGGAACATGAAAAATGCTGAAGGAGATGCAGAATCTACCTCTTATGATGAAGGAAGTGGTTGGTGTAGGTTTCCATACCTCGATGTTTGTGGTCAAAGGGAAATAGAAATATTGTGACAGAAGAAGTTTGTCATATTGAGAAGAGTGTCTTGCTATAAGCACATGGACAATCAAAACAGGATGCACGGACCAGGTGGGAATATATCAAAGACAGATGAATTACAAGGTGTGACATTAAACAGATGGACCCAGATAATAAGTCTTCTTAGAAAAGCTTTATACAACATCCTACCAATCATAGCTAACCTGAAATTTTGAAAGTCCCCAAAACTTGACTAAGGCATTGTGGGAAGACTGCTAACCTCAAACATATTCTCATTGGTTGTGGTTGGTTTGTCTTATGGCATATCAACCCTTTTTGGGTTATCTAATGCTGAATCAAGTCATTTTGATTCAGGTTGCTTACGGTGCATGTTGTTGCTTAAGTGGTCACCCAATTTCACTGGTTGTGAGTATTTACTGAAAAGTTACATAAGGCGTAGTAAGTAAAGTTAGCAGAGGGGCCTATTGCTAGTATCAGACAGACAGAGTGAGGGAGTCTATCCTCTTTTTGCTAGTGCTAGACTAGGGAGATTGTTTTGCTGAAGTGGAGTGCTACACCTATCGTCATCTCCCCACTTTATCACACAGATCAGATTATCTAAGCTGTGGTAGTTGCCAATAAAATTTTGTATAGAAAACAATGATTACATTTTGTAAAAAGGAAACATTTAAGGAGTTACTTTTCTAGATAAGTACAAGTAAAGTTGGAAGAGTGACCTCTTGTCAGTATCAGCCAGACAGAGTGAGGGAGTTATCCTCTAGACCAGGCAGATTGTTTTACTGAAGTGCCACACCTACTGTCATCTCCCCACTTTACCACTCAGATCAGATTATCTAAGCTGTGCTAGTTACCAATAAAATTGTGTATAGAAAACTAATAAATTTTGTAAAATTTTGTAAAAGAAGGAAACATTCAAGAAGTTATTTTTCTAAATAAGTTCAATTCTTTATTGTTTGATGGCTGCACAGATTGGAGTATCACTGTTGATTTGGAATGCCACATCTTTCCAGCTGACATAACGTTAACCAACCAGCATCCGTACCGTGTGATCTGGTCAATTAATTCACAAAAATTTTACATCATTGACTAGGCCAATCAACCTAAACTGGAAATGTATAAAGACCTGTTAGACCAATGCATACAAAATGACTAGACTAGTTACTAATTCAACCACTGCATATCCGATTAAACTTGGTTTGTTAACAGCAGCAAAAAAAAAAAATGGAAATACATGAAGAGGCTCCAAAATCAGGCACAAACTGTGTCTGTATGGATCTGGTATTCCCACACTGATGTAAAACCAACAAAGCCTGGTGGTATTGTATATTGCTGTGGAGCCCTGGGTTAGTCACAATGATGCTTGGCTCTAGGGTCATCATCTAATGTTGGTGGTAGTGCTGCTTTGCTGTAGCAGTTTTAAGAAATATATGCCTGCTCTCAGCTCCTAATTGGTGGACTGTGGGAGAAGACACTGCTGATCTACCTTCAGGGGTTATAGCGATGCAAAGTGGGTGTTTTACCTGGTATCATAGAGCCACCCCGTGGGAATGGCCATAGAGAGCGCAAACGGGGTTGTCCTTACATGATATCTAGAAGGGCTGTGATTGGCCGATTTGAACATGCATGTATGTCCCCTAATAAATTTCCAACAATGGGTCCATCTGTTTACATGAATAAGTAAATAAATTATACTGATTATATTGTTATGGTGCTTTTGAACTTCAAAATGTGTGTGTCTCTAAATAATTTGTAGTTATTGCAGAAGTAAAATTATTAGTCAAGTAAATCTGGTGTAACAAAAAAAAATGTGTCTTAATGAAATGAACGAATTTGGACAGTTGAAAAATTCACCAGTGCCAACAAAGCACACACAGAATTAAGAGCATGAGTCTGGAAAATCAACATTAAAAAAAATCTTGGCTTTTAATTAGGCTTGACTAGTTCCTCAGGTTGTAAATGAACCCTCAATCATAAATTAGGTTAAGGTTGATTCTATATATATATATATATATATATATAAACATTCATAATCTATATATTTATATTGTGGAGGTGTGTGGTGTAATGGTTACTGTCATAGGAAATGGATTCTGCAAACCAAGTTTAATTTCTGGACAAGGCTGTTTGCATTTCACACAGTACTAATACACTTGAGAAAGGTGTGAATCCAACTATTCTCCCTCCAGCTATGGGTAAATAGTAGTAAAACAAGGATACCATTAGAAAGGCTTGAAGGAGATTCTAAAGTTTTGTGGAGCTGTGGCTGAAGGCAATCAGGATTTCTCTAAATCTAATCTATATTATTTCAAGATATTTTCATATAATTTTAGTAAATATGTCTAATAAAGTGAAATGTCAGTGTTATTTTCATTTCAACATAATTGAGAGAAAAAGTTACCCATCGCAACCTGTGAGTGTGTATATATATATATTATATATATATATTATATATATACACACATTTATATATAATTCATAATCAATATATAAATAAAATTCATTAAATTTGGACCAGCGGGCCCTCTGCATGCTTACAACCGAACTACTTGTAGAAATAGCCTTCTTCTGCAAAGAAGTGGCAATCTATATATATATATATAAAATTCATGATAAATATATAAACAAAATTCACAATCTCTTTCTTTTTCTCTCTCTCTAAACATATTAATATTTAAATTCATAGTCAATATACACACACAAACACATTATATATATATATATATATATATATATATATATATATATATATATACATATATACACACATATATATATGTATTAATATACATAATGTACTCAATGTTTTATTTAATAGTCCATGTCCTCTCTTTCCTGTTCAGTACAATTATTCAAATGGAAATTTTGTCCCCACCCCCTCATCTGCAATACTCTAAACTCATTTTCTTTTTACTTTATTAATTATAATTATTAATATAGGTCTATTTTTAAAAATGTTGAATACTCTACACAATATAACAAACAGGAACACAATGAAAATATATATATATATATATATATATATATATGTATGTATATGTATATATTTCTTAGTGTGGAACAAGGTTAAATAAGGATTGAAGGATTGTGTTGCACCAATCTTTCAACTAAGGAGGGCCTGCCTGAGTACATTGACAAATTAGTATTGAATTTTATTATCACAGTGATAAATAATATATTCAGCAATGTGTCTTGACCAAAGAGCATCATGTTGATATAATCAGAGGATATGTCTCTTATATTCAGTAACATGAAGTGATTAAACATAAACAGTATGCATGGCTCGATTACACATTGTGATTATGTGGCCTTTGGTCAGGGAATACATATAAGGTGACCAATAATCATTTTCCAGTGAGAAATCCACACATTTGGATGTAGAAACCCAAGACGGGCATTTCCACCTCATCCCAGTCTTTGAAACATGTGGGTAGGGTGCTCCAACCACAAGGATTAAAACTGAGACTACATCTTTCTACTTCAAGGAATAAATCAAACTTTATTCCACAATGAATATCTACTGTGAAACTGCACTCTATACAACCGTGGAATTAAGCATCTAAAATGATTACACGAATCATAACAATTCTTAAAATGAAAAAAAAAAAAAAAAAGAAAGAAAAGGAAATACAAAGAAAAAGAACTCATATCTTGTTCAACTTCTCGTTCTCTTTTATTCTATCTATATACATATATAAAAGAAAGATTCTTTATATCTGTAAGACAGTCTATGTTTGTACAATGACTGAGTGCACATCCTTTTATAAAGGAAAATTTGGTGGAGACCAACAAAGACCAAAGTTCAATAAAATACACACCCTATTTTTGTCTTAGTGGTTGTTAAAAAACTTTGTACACTTCATTTCCAGTGACTTATTTCATTAAATAAGTTGCTGGAAATGGAATAGAAAATTATATTATAATTATTATATATATCATAATATTAGCACAAAAAATAATTAGATATGTTGGGGTGATAAGACTTTCAGACCAACCTCATGATCATTTTGATGGGCTTAGGTCTGTAGTATGTTTTTATTTTAATCGTCTAATTTTTTGATATAATAGAGTTAAATATGAAATGCTTATGAGGGTTGGATTGAACATTGTCAGAAGAAGGCCAGAGTGTAGATGACCAAAACATCATAAAAAAATAAATAAATGAAAAGACTTACAAAATAGTCCAATGAACCCCAAATATATATATATATATATATACATACATACATACATATATACATATATAACCAGAAAGACAGAAAAGGTTAATGCCTAGAATATTGTTAAAAAATAAAGCATCAGAGGATAATGTTGGTTGGTTTATTTTGTTTTACAGCATATCAACCTCAGTGGGTCATTTAATGCTGATAAAGTTTTGAAATAAATCATTTCTTAATGGATAATACAATTTTTTTATAAATACATTTTTCTTTTTAACCCATAGATGGGACCCTAACAGGTACTACCACTCCGGGTAAGAGTGGACCAGGGAGCAATGGTAATGAAGGGATGCTCCACATTCCCCAAATCTCCAAAACTGGAACTTCACCATCAGATAGAGTTTAACATAATTCCCAGGATATGTAGGACCTCAGCCACCGCCTTCTAGCACCCATATGATAAAAAGGGTTGGGGGCTTGCTATAAGAGCAATAGGGGATCTTGGTTGGTTGGGTTGATTTATGACATATCAACACTTTTCAAGGCATTTAATGTTAATTCAAATCATTTTTGATAAACAAAGAACTCAGGGTGCTTTCAGTACTTTTGCTTAAATGGTCACCCAATTAACTGCTTAACTTAAGTGATCTAGTTGGAAATGGTACTTTCAGAGTGATTTGAGACAAAGGGAAACTAAATTAAGGGTGGTGTGGGATTGGAAGCCAAATCCAGTAAAATATGGTAAGATCCTGGGACTACGAAAACAAGGAAGTCAAAATGTTGTTTAAAAACAAAAAATACCATAAAAATAGTCCAATTAAAAAAAAAAAAAAATTATTTTGTATATGTTGTAACATAACAGTGGTGACTAAATGAGGACTAACTAAACGGAGGTTGGAATTGAAATGGAATCTTTATAACATTAACAAAATCCAATATTTGTCAGCAGTGTGAAGAATGATACCACTAGCTGTAGTTTACCTGACTATCTCTAGTCAGCATAATACTGCTGTATTTATGAGGATTGGGACATATCCATTAATGTTCATAGGTAAGGGTATATAACAGTATGTTTGGTACCTACCCCACATGAAATATATGGTCCATTTTTACATCTTATAACAAAATATTGTTGTTTACTTTGCATTTTAGCTAAGATTGCTAGTTAATCTTTGTGCACATAACCAGATACTTTACTGCCAATTTGGACTGTTTGTATCCGAGAGTCGAAGATAATTTGCTTATTGTTGTTTTGATTGGTCTATTCTCCTGCCTTCATCAGGCAGACTTTGTTAGGTGAAGATTCTCATTGCTGGTCAGGTTTTATTTATAATGTAAATTGCTGGGTATGCATACTGGGCTGACTTCTGATTTAGGTCGGAAAAATTAAAACATAAATTTTTTTGGTGGTACCCAATGACAGTTTAACTACAGTCTATGAATTAACATTATGCGAATTGGGTTATGGTTTTAGGGGATTAAGGTTGTCTTTAATTATGTATTGCTTAAAAAAAATAAACAACAAAAAACCCAAATTACTATACATTTAATTAACCATTGAAATTAATTATTGAATCTATTATTGAGACAGTTGTTTGTGTTAGTATTGCAATGTATAATTTCAATTAAACTTAGTTTAAAAAAATATTTTTCAACATTAAATGTATAGTAATTTGGGTTTTTTGTTGTTTATTTTTTTTAAGCAATACATAATTAAAGACAACCTTAATCCCCTAAAACCATAACCCAATTCACATAATGTTAATTCATAGACTGTAGTTAAACTGTCATTGGGTACCACCAAAAAACTTTCCGTCTTAATTTTCCGACCTAAATCAGAAGTCAGCTGCATACTGTTAGGATATTCCTGTCCCCCCCCCCTTTGAACTGACCCTGTTTTGCTATGACTGAAAGTTTCAACTACATTATTGATTCTGGTTCCACCATTCTGTAAAATTCTTGAATTGGTTTATTTAACAGAATGGTTAACCTTATCTAATGCTGAAATTTGATTCATTTGTAAATGTTTCATTATAATCATAACTATTCATATTTTTAACATACCACAGATTTTTTCCCCATCAAGTTGCTCTTTATCATTTATTTATAATAAAAATAATAATTTGCTCATACACAATATCCCTCTCTAATATCAATTATTTATACACAGTTAGGGCCGGTTTAGCTCAGTCGGTAGCATGTCCACCAAGGAACCACAAGTTCTTGGTTTGATATCAGCCCTTGCCAACTCACCATACAGGGATCTGTATAGTAAAGTGAAGAGCTGATGGTAGGGGTGGTGCGCCATCTCCAATGCTATAATAAACAATCTCCTTGCTCTAGCACTAGTGAAAAGGGGTAGACTCCCTTGCTGTTTGTCTGACAGGGTAACTAATAATTTGAATACAGATAAATGGTTTCAAGTAACTCATAATAATAATCCTTTGTAAACAATTATATCTTCAAATAAGACAAATGCCACATATTCAGTTATATTATTTGAACTATTCCAATCTAATTCTATTAATTTCTCAAAAATTTGACCCATACATCTGACCCTAACAGATACTACCACTCGATGTGAGAATCAATTTGACAATGAAGGAGTATGTCACACTCTCAAGAGATTCAGGACTGGAGCCTTACCACTAGAAGCAATTTCAATTTATAACCCAGGGCACCCTTATTTTTTTGGCGGATGGGTTTTACTCCTCTGCAAGGGGATGTAATCAATATATTTTAATCCATGTCAGCAAGGTCAGGATATTCTGTATGTAATCATTAATGAAAGTTTTGATATATTTCTTCAATAAACCGGACCCATTACATCGATAATTACACAAAGAGCTTGTTAAATATAATTATGACTCATAAAATTTCAAGTTAAAGCTGTTGATCCTGTCAACTCCTTGCAGAGCATAGAGCTATAACCGCACCACATCAATGAGGTGGTTTCCAAGAAGGTTCATGGCGGAACTGCTAGCCCTACACCTTCTGGTTTTGAATTCAGAATTTTTCCTTCCCCCAAAACTGGCTTGCCTACCTACAAATATAAATAGGATATGGCATGACATCAAACTCAATGGTCACTGAAGGCAGAGTTTAAGTTGATCTACATCATAATTGTAGAATAATCACATTAAGTTCCAATTACCGTCGAATTGGTAAGACAAGGCAACAAGTAGTTGTAACTGAATACGAATCTAATCTTGTCACAATACTACTGCAAAATGACAGGGTATTTATGAAGCCTCATAACATCATAGAAACCAAGCAGCCAATCAGGACTCAAGGAATGGAATCACCCAAATACATGAATGGACTATTCTTAACTTCCATAAATACCAGCTATTTTGGGGCACTGGCAGTTGTGCTTAGCCAGTTGCTGTTGTTCAAACCAACAGCATACTGACTGACTTCAATAATAATGATCAAGTTTCAGTATGTATGTGTTACTGTTATACAACAAAAAAGGCACATTGTAAAGAGATATTTGTCAGATAATTGTCAGTTATCAAGTGCCGTTTATCTTCATGTCTCCGGTACTCTAACTTAGATATTGTTATATACCCTACCTATGAACATTACTGGGTATGTCCCAATCTTCATAAATACAGAAGTATTATGCTGACTGTGTAGTCTTATACCATTAGCAGTGATTTACATTTCATAATGCCGCTGGCAAGTATTCTATTTTGTTATAAATGTAGAATAATCAAGCTAAGTTCCAATTACCATCGAATTGGTAAGACACAGCAACAAGCAGTTGTAACTTAATACAAACCTGTCTTGCTGCAACCATACTGCAGAATGACAGGGTATTTATGAAACTCCACAACATCATAGAAACCAAGCAGCCAATCAGAACTCAAGGAATGGAATCACCCAAATACATGAATGGACCATTCTTGATTTCCATAAATACCAACTGTCTTGGACACTGCTTCAGTTGTGCTTAGCCAGTTGTTGTTGTTCAAACCAACAGTAGACTGACTGACTGACTGACCTCAATAATAAAGATACCATTTCATTTCCAACTTCCATTTGGTCATTCCTGATCTAGTAACCTTAGTTAGGTTACAACAGATATACATTCTCTATCAATGATATTGAGCACTATTTACTTGTAAACATACCACACTATATTATCTATTTATATATATATATAACAAAATTCAAATGATATGGCCCTAAACTTTCAAATAACCAGCATCTGCCTTGTAATTTAATTTATTTGATAAAAATACTTGATGCCAGAAAACTGTAAATCATTTGTATTAAGAAAAGTTATTTGAAGGTAAAATTGTTTATTAAGGATTGTTATTATTAGTTACTTGAAACTGTGTTTAAACAAATGAATATTACTAAATAGAAATAATTAATTGAAATCCTATAGTTAATATTATTAGATAGGAATGCTTGAAATCATACAACTTTATGAAAATTATTTGTATTGGGATAATTGTGTAAGAAACTGTGTAAGAAACAACTATACAAAAAATGTAATTATGAATGTACAATGAAGAACTCAATATCTGAAGAAATTGAGGTTAAACTTGATAATCGTTGTCAAAATTAAAATGGAAACTTATTTGCTGGTGATCCATGACAGTTTAACTACAGTGTATGAATTAACTTTTTTTCGAATTGGGTTACGGTTTAGGGGTTTGGGGATTAAGGTTGTTTTTAATTACGTATTGCTTAAAAAACCCCGCAAATTACTATACATTTAATTAAACATTGAAATTAATTATTGAATCCAACAGTAGACACATTAGTGTCACTTGTTTGTGTTAGTATTGCAATGTATAATTTCAATTAAACTTGGTTTAAAAAAAAATATTCTTCAACATTAAATGTACAGTAATTTGATTTTTTTTGTTGCTTTTTTTAAGCAATATACGTAATTAAAAACAACCTTAATCCTCACACCCCTAAACCATAACCCAATTTGCAAAAAAGTTAATTCATACACTGTAGTTAAACTGTCATGTATCACCAAATAAGTTTCTGTTTTAATTTTGACGACGATTTGCAAATTTAACCAAAATTGATTCATGACTTTTATTAGGGGTATTTGTGTAGTGTTACCACTTAATAAGCACTTTTGAATCTTCTTTTTTTTTTTGTTATCTGTGGTAAAAAAGTCAAACACTAAGTGTCTTATGTTTGTCAGCATAAAATCTTATTCTCCATGTTGATTGATCTAGGATTTAGCAAAGCAGAGAGAGATAGAGAGATACTGTTTACCTCAATAGGGAGAAAAGAAAAAAAGAAAGATGAATTTGGCTAACCACTTTTACTGGCTGCATGCATGTTGATACCTAGGCAGTCTCTCTTTCTACTTCTCTTTCTCCAAGAACTTGAATTTTTTAAATACCTAAATATTTTTGATTAACTAATAATTTTCCCTAATCGGCCTGTTCCATGTCACTGTCGACCCACAAATATCAGCTGGTTCTTTACTGATGTTCATAACGTGTAAACAACCATTTTATTTTCGGATGTTTGCATTCCAAAATATTTCCCTAACATTTTTAATTTGTAAAGTAATGTTTACACTCAGATTGTTTTCATTCCAAAATATTTCTCTAGCATTTGTTTTGTTTTGTTTTGAATCTAAAACTCAAATTAGAAATTACTAAAATGATTAATTGAGATACTTAATTATTTTCCATTAGCATAAAGTGAAATGCTAACAGCTTCATACAGAATTTGAACTCAGCTTGTCAAGTCCTTTTTTTACAACAATAACCATTACACCACCAATATCTCCTACTTAAAGAGTTGTCTATTGGTAGTCACGGGAACTTTCACACTTCCCTGCTACAGCAGCTGGTTGATTTATTTTCCTTGTAATGTCTATGATTTCCAAGTGTCATAAATATCAACTCTGCAGAATATTAATCACTATAAGGTGAAAACCAAGTTACTGCATTTTAGAAACATTAAACTATTATTATAGAAGAGAGACAACAACAAAAGTCAAAATAATAGAAAACAGGATTTTAAATAAAGAAAAAAAAAGAAAAAAAGAAATCTTCATTTAATTATTGGATGCTGGATGTGTGATATTTTGTCTGGGAGGAAAGAGAAGAAAATAAAGAGAAATCAATATTTCATACGCACAGGGTCATGAGAAATTTGTTTAAGAACAGGGCGAAAAGAAAAAAATTGACGACTACTTGATCAGGAGAAACCTGTTTGAGTGGAGTTTCCGAAAATTGATAAGGAAAAAGAAAAAAAACTGAAGGAGGCTATCAATAAATTTTGCAGCAATCAAATTGGGAATTATGAACAGAAAATCAGGGGGTAACTGGAATTAAAGAAAGACTAAAGAACTTTATCATCATCATCATCATGTCGCGCTGGCAGCATGTATATCTATAACTCTCTCTCACCAACTATCCCTATCATCATTACCTCTGGGAGGTCCTCTGTGCAGTATCCAGAATCTGCACAGAGCTGAATTACCTAGATCTTTGCTGGTCGGCCTACACTAGTGTGTCCATGCTTAGGTGCCCAGAAAATCAGGGGGAGCTGGAATTAAAAAAGGCTAAATAACTTTATCATCATCATCATCATCATCATCATCATGTCGTGTTGACAGTATGTATATCTATAACTCTCTCACCAACTATCCCTATCATCATTACCTCTGGGAGGTCCTCTGTGCAGCATCCAGAATCTGCACAGAGCTAAATTACCTAGATCTTGGCTGGTCAGCTTAGACTGGCGTGTCCATGCTTAGGTGTCCACAGTAGGCCATCACTTATGAGTTCTTCCTTGCTTTTTCAGCAGTGCCCAGTATGTCTTGTTCATCTTACTCTGATGGTTTGTGTAATAGAGAGCAAGTGGCTATACAGCTACTTTCTTGCAGGATGCTGCTTCTATGATTAGTTAAAGACAACATCCAGTATCCTTGCGTAGTTCCCATCTAGCTTTTTCTTTAAGTGTTTTATTAGAGTTCATTGACATGGCTACAGCTTGGAAGAATTTTTATCTTATCTGTGAGATCAGATTTCCAATCTGTTTATATCAGTCCATGCTTTTCCTATGAGTATATTGACATCACTTATGAATATTTTGCTATAGTCTGATATCCAAGAATAGAAATTATATATATATAATGTAGAAGAAAAAAATGAAGAGTTCCAAAGGATGAATTATTTATATCTATATTATATTTATAAATAATTCATCTTTTGGAACACTGTGTTTTTCTATTTTTCTACATAATGTCGGATTTATTTCCCCATTTTACTCCCATATATAGATATATCTAGGTATATATTTATTTACGAAAACCCTCCATATGAGCAGGATGCAACTCAAAGTTAGTTTTTAAGAAAAGTTCAACAGGTTTTGAATTCAGAGTTTTCCTTCTCCTATACAGTCTACTCTATTATCTACTCATAGCTGGAGAGAGAATAATTGGATTCATACCTTTCCCAAGGGTATTAGCCCTATTTGAAATGCAAACTACTGAGGTTAGGTCAAGGCCCATCCCAAGCCCAGATCTCAATTAAATCTGTCTCTGGACTCATGTTTGTGTAAGAAAATGCTCCTTGTCATATTGCAAAAAAAAAAAAAAAAAAAAAATTCTTTGAAGCTGAGGTTAAGTCATGATCTTCCAAAGTGCATATCTCAGTCAAATCAAAACTCTTTGAAAGATAATAGTATTTGATAATTTGCTTGAAGCATTGTTAAGTATATTATTATTTATTTATATTAAGAAAGCAATTACAATGCGTATAAAAAAAATCAAAATAATGTCCAGTGTCTAATCAATTTTGAATAAACTTCATCTTCAGAGACTGTTTTTGAAGACGCGGTCTTGAGTGTTTTTTGTTTTGGACGTTATAAACACGCGTCTCATGGGTTGTTATAATGCCACGCGGAAGAGCCGTGATATCTGTTGTTCAATCAATTTCAATCCTTTTATTTATTTATATATTTATCTATTTTTAAAATTTTTATTATATATATATATATATATATATATATATATATATATATATATATATATGTGTGTGTGTGTGTGTGTGTGTGTGTGTGTGTGTATTATGGAATGTGTATGTTAACTAATTATATATTCAGTGTTTAATTCTAACCTACTGTTTATGTGAGGGTGTAACTTAGCTATTAATAAACTTTCTCTAATTCTGAGATTACCAACGTTGCATATTATTGTCTCTATTTTAATGGAGAAATTATTGTCCTTATTTTGCATTTGATTAGATGTTTATGGAATGAGGATGCACGTGTGTGGATATGTTCTTTAATTCTAATGTGGAGGGGTTTGATTGTACTTCCTATATGGAAATTTCTATATAGGAAGTACAATCTATCCAAAGTCCATATCTCAGTCAAATCAAAACTCTTTGAAAGATCATAAACAATAAGATCCAGTGAATGGAATGCCAGTGACCAATTCATGGAAGAAATTGCAGGAGGAATGGGACAGAATCACACCTGACCAATGTGACAAATTAGTGAAGTCATAGATGTGAACAAGTAATTAAAAGCCATGGCCTCTACGACACTTTATTAATATTCTGCATCAATGTTAAATCAATGTCAATCTAATTTACATGTGTATTTAGAATTTTGTTCTCTAATTTTGAATGTGACACTTTTTGGTATTATACAGGTTTTGTTATATAAATCCTTTCTCTGAAGCAAAATGTCTACAAATATTTAATTTCTTTAGATTCTGAGGATTGACTAAACTTAAAAAAATGTGATATAAAAACGTTTTTTTAGAAGAAGAAAATGAAATAATGCTTATATTTATTGAATAATTACTGAGTGGCTTTTCTAGTCTTCTACAATGCTATGCAAGAATAAAAATTATCTATAAAGTGTATATATATATATATATATATATATATATATATATATATATATATATATACACACACACACACACATGTATTTATTTACTCAACCCCTCCACATGAGCAGGATGCAACACAAGGTCAGATTTTAAGCAAAGTTTGACAGGTTTTGAATTCAGAATTTTCTTCTCCTAGACCGGTGACCATACAAATTAAGTGCCCAGTCTGCCCTGTCTTATTTTTTGAAAATGCAAAAACAGAACGTTTTATAGAAAAGCATTTACTTACTTATAGAGTGAATGGAAAGGTAGAAAAAGCCAAATCCAAAAATGACCAAAAATTGTATTGACAAT
>CM042142.1:40721962-40881962 GCA_023376005.1 Doryteuthis pealeii
ACAAGTGACATTTCATGGAGTAGATGCAGTTTAGTGTCATATCCAAGACACCCTTTTTAGACCATATGACCTTTAGGCACCCCTTTTTGATCTCGATTAAGAAAGGACATGTCTTTCATTTACACCGTCAATATCCGGTTGTTTGTTAGGGGTTACGATTAGGGTTAGTTTTATAAATTTTTTAAAAAAATCTAAAAATCGTCTGTTAAAACCGGTGCAAATGAAAAACATGCCCTTTCTTAATCGAGATCAAAAAAGGGTGCCTTAAGGTCATATGGTCCCCTTTTTTTATTGTGGGGTGGGGTTCTTACCCCTCAGCAGGGAACAAAGATGACAGAAAATTGCAAGCAAATATAATGGTATATAACAATGGAACAGAATTGGTACCTTGCCACCAAATGTAGTTTAATGTCATACCCAGGACATCCTTTGGGTGGTTGGGTGGGGGGTGATCTCCCTGCAGAGAACGTAATGAGCATAGTCTAAGCCCTTCTGACAGGGTGAGTGTAATAGTCATATTGTTTCAGTAACAAGTAGGTTTTTCAGGTTAAGTTGCTAACCCAAACCACTGGTTTATAATTCAAAGTTTTTCCTTCTCCTAGACCAGCTGCTTACAAAGGCTAATGGACTTAGTCATCTCTACTATTTACTCATAACTGAGGGAAAAGAAAAGGATTCATGCCTTCCCCAAGGGTATTAGCATTAAGAGAAATAACAGCCTCAGGCAAGTATTGAACTTGGCTCATCGAGTTCATTATACATGAGTATAACTATTACACTACATGCATTTTCCCAGCAATGAATAAAGTAGTAGCTTGACTTATGAGTTTAATTTGTCCCACTTCTAACTCAATTTCCTCATATATCAAATCAATTTTCCCCTTTGAAATAAACTTAAATGTTACTAATCTTTTTCAACCTCACAAAAAAAAAAAAAACTAATTTTCTTATGCATTTTTATTAAGAAAAATAGCACTGAATTGTATAAAAACATAATGAAATAGAATGTAATGAATTATGTGCTGTCGTACGTTTTTATGTTTATCTTTTTTATAGCTAATATTTTTCTTTGGTGCAATAAATTTGAAACCTAATTTTTTTTTTTTAGTGAACTTTTTAACATAAGCATATCTGAAGCTCGCTTGTACCTTAAATTTTAACTCAAAACACAAAGCCAACATACCAGCCCAGTGACAGCTCATAACTTGGGGCACTCATAAGGCAATGTGCCACTGTATTCATAATTAACAGCTGATATGTTGTTAAGTCCTTTAAGATGTTTCAAAATATCTTGAGATTTAAAAGAATACTATCTCTAGACTTTTTAATATTTTCAATATGTCAGCATGAAATATACTGAACTCATGATAAACATCCACACTGTCACTAGATCATAAGAAATATGAAAGCCTATCTTATCAGATTTGAAGGAACATTTACATGCATATGACAGTAAAAAGGTGAATATACATCTCAATCAGAATACCACCTAATGGTAATAACTGGCATCTGCCTATCATTATAGCTAACCATTATCAGAACAAGATGGTTTCAAGAGTAGAAGATGGTGGAACTGAAATTTCTTCATCTTGAATGGGATCAAAAAATATTAGTCTTTCATTTTTTTTCTCTCTCCAGAAATCAAGAACAAATCAGGTCTTGTATTTTATTTCTTTATTTATCATTATTAATATTTATTTTATTCTTTCATGGCTTCCATAATTTCTGTCTTTTCTTTTTTTACTTCATCTTCTTCTGGAGTTATTATTATTATTGTTGTTGTTGTTGTTGTTGTTGTTGTAGCAGCAAAGATCCTTTTGATATAATTACATTGGCAGTGTGAAATATCGATTTTTTTAAGTGAGTTATGTGCTAGAATAATTCCAATCTTTTTTGGCTTGGGGCTCAGCAGTTGAGCAATCAAGAACATTTGAATCAGTGGTGAATGTTGTTGTTATTATTAATATTCCAGAAACCTCAAGAATAAACGGCTTAGTCAAGATCAAGTGATCAATGTAGAAGCCATTTTCCAGGAAACTAAAAAAAAAAACACATATACATACATACATACACATACGCACTTGCATAATCAATGACAGGATAGTTTATATATGGATCAGAACTTCTCTCTATGATCCGAATATGGTATCTACACATGGAAATCCAGCAGTTATTTTAAAACCAATCCATATCATAACGTTAGGATTTTTCTAAGAAAAAAAAAAAAATAAAATAACATGTCATAGTCAGATTTTTGTTGTCACCGATTCCATAACCTGATTTGGTCATAAGGGCACAACTCATGATGCGTGTCTTGGGCAGAAATAGCCTGGTGAAGCCCATTCCTCTCCAGGTTAATTCTTTTCACAATTCTATTCGAATGATCTTCTTAGAGAATATAACAACTTTCCAATCAAATCCAATAGTAATTTATGAGGAAGTGCGTCACGGTCTCCTGCCTCAGAAATTGCTACATGGTGACTATTAAAATAACGTCCCCAGCTATGTCGTCTCAGATTTTCTTTTATTCATGTTTGTTTAATGTCTTGTTTCTAGTTTAAATAAACAAGAATTATGACAAAAAAGAAGCGACACCCCACAAATACATTTACTTGTCGAAAATATCTATCAATATCCATTTGTTCATATCTATCTATATTATTTTGTTTATCTATCTATCTCAGTCTATTCCAAACTATATATCCATCTTCATATCTAAACAAGAATTACGACAAATTACGATAAATGAACAAGAATTACGACAAATTACGATAAATGAACAAGAATTACAACAAATTTCTATAAATGAACAAGAATTACGACAAATTACGATAAATAAATAAGAATTACGTCATAAAAGAGAAGCCTCCCCTCGAAAATACATTTAACGCCCTAAGTTGGTTGTTTTCTTTCAAGTAACACCGACATAGCTGGGGACGTTATTTTAATAGTCACCAGGTAGCAATTTCTGAGGCAGGAGACCGGGACGCACTTCCTCATAAATTACCAATCCAATTTTCCACTTAATAAAAATCTTTGGAACCCTAACAAATACTATCAATCCAGGCCAAAGTCGAGCTGGGAGTAATGGCATTAGGAGGTAATCCGTACTCCCTAGATTTCTAGAGCTGGTGCACCACCATCAGATGCAGTTTAGTTTCAAGCAATTATTTTTTATTCATTCATAATCATTTGTTTGCACTCAGTGATATGGTTTCAAGTAACTAATAATAATAATCCTTAGTAAACCACTATAGCTTCAAGTAACTATTCTTAATACAAATAATTTACACAGTTATATGGCGTCAAGTAAGTATTCCAGTACAAATAATTTTCAAACAGATCTATTAGACCCATAGATGGGACCCTAACAAGTACTACCACTCCAGGTCAGAGTAGAGCTGGGAATAATGGCAATTAAGGAGTACACCACATTCCCCAGATTTCCAGATCTGGAGCATCACTGTCAGATGCCATTTAGTGCCATACTCAGGACACTCCTTTTTGAAGAGGATCTTGCCCCCCTCTGCATGGGGGATGGTGCATTCAGCATATTCTAATCCCTACTGACAAGGTGTGAACACGTTTCGGTTGACCTATTCTTCAACCATCATCAGGTGATAATTAATAACAAAAAAAATGAAACAGAACTCATGTGCCATAAAATACACAAAAGAATTCAGCTGTCTTGAAGCCATATTCATCCCAAATCTATTTGAGAAATAAAGATGGTTTTGGCATCTGAGGTAAAGCTCCACACCTACCATCAGCTCCTCACTTTACCGCAGAGATCCCTGTGCTACTCATACGCTGAGTTGGTGAGGGCTGGTATCGGACCTTGTGGTTCCAGCTGGACGCTTAATACAAATACAAAATAACAATGCATCCTCTTGTGCTGAATTTTTAATTCACTTACTTGCGAACTATGATATCATTTTTATCACTCAGCCTAATTTGTTTGTGAAATGAATCTTAATTGCAAGATAATAAGCATGAAATCTTTTCACAATAGAACATGAAAGAGATGATAAAAACTTCCAGACACAGGGTTGTTGAGATTTTCTACTTCCATACATGCACACACAGAGCTACTTGTAGCTGTCTTGATATGATGTCAATGAATATAATAATATTAAAAATTTAGACCACAAATGATAACATTAGCTTTTTATTAAACTGTACTTTTTCTACAAGTTCATTATTTGAAATAAGTATCATAGACTATATCTCCAAGTAGTGCAGCCATACAGTAGCCCTTACATTGCTAGAGCTTGGAAGAACTTTTGCTTTATCTTATCAGAGAGATCAGATTTTCATATGATAGATAATCTGCCAATAGCAGTCCATGCCTTTCCTATCTTTCATAGTCTGCATTAGTAATAGAGTGTACAGGCAAGATATCAGGCTGATCCCAGGTACACAGCTGGAGAGTAACACTGTTCTTAGTGTTATATACTTGTTGGTATATAATGGGGAGAGAGAGTAGAGAGATGGGATGGGAGAAGGAGAGAGAGTAGAGAGATGAGATGGGGAGAGTAGAGAGATTAGATAATGATGAGATGTGTTCTTTTCTGCTTGTTCTTACTTGTCACTGCCATCTTCTTTGTTGGGCTGATTTCTTCCTTCTAAGCTGGGTCATCTGTGCTAATTCCTTGTTGAATAATTAAGCAAGACTCTGTTGGTTTTTTTTTTCTTTATTAAGAACCCACAGCCCAAAAGAGTTTCTAACTGTGCTGTGAGAGGCTGGCATCTTGGGAACGATGATCTTAAACATCTACTCTTGTTGACTGTCGAGATCTAACCAACTTTCTTTTCACATGCTTTTCCTTGGCAGAAGTCGGGGGGTCAAGTAAAGATCATTACCTGCCAATCATAACTATAATGGTTAACGGTAACTTTCTATTTAACCCCTTCCGATTTTGAATCTTCAACGAACAATTCAAAAATCTAGCTACACTTGCATACATAATTTGTAGGCTACCTATGATATCATGTAACCTTAGCCAGAGGGCACAGATACCATACCTATTCTAGACAGAACTGCTGAAATAGTTGAGGTTTGCAGTTTGGTGAAGAAAGATAAAAATATATTATCAGAAAGCCTTGTGATGAGTTGAGCATTTCCATTGGATCAAGTTAAGCCATTCTTACTGAAGATTTGGAGATGAGATTATTTATAGCCAAGTTTGTGCCACAGCTTCTGATGCCAAAGCAGAAGGAAATTTGGATGTCCCTGACTGCCGATTTTGATTCCGAGTGCAGAAACTAATGCTGATTTTTGAAAACCAACATTATCATCAAGTCTGCTGAGAACACACATTCCCTTGACACACTCTCTTGCAATCTGTCCCTATTGGCCATCACATTTTGATAAGTCCTCTAGATGGCATCCAGTGTCCATACAAAGGTGATGAATGTAAATTTTGGCTGGTTAGCCAACACTGGTGAGTCCATATGTAGGAGTACATAGGAGAATGTCCCTTATGAGTTCATCCTTGCATCTACAGGAGGCACCTATGGTGAAATGGTTATTATCATAGGAAATGGACACAAATTCAAATCCAGAATGAGGGTGGTTGCATTTAAAATAGTGCTAACACTTGGGAAAAGCATTAATTCAACTATTCTCCCTCCGGCAAACTGGGATCTTTAACTTTGGTATAGCAACCAATCTAGAAGGAAAGACTTGAAATTCAAACCTGTTAAACTCTACTTAAAGATTGGCCATGTGTCACATCCTATCATGGGGAGGAGAAGGGACGGCAAATACATACAGTTGTGCTCAGCATATTTTGCTCATCTTACTTGGATGGTTTGTGAGATGGGAGGCAAGTGGCTGAACAGTTTTTTTTTTTTTTTTTTTCTTGTAGGGTGCTGCTTCCAGGATTTGTTCAAAACAGCATTCAGCATCCTTGTGTAGTTCCCATCTAGCTTTTTCTCCAAGATTTTTTTTGTTAGAGTTCAATTTTTAAATAAAGTTATATAAAACTGTTCTACTATATTTCCGACTCAATTATGATAATATTTCTTGTACGTGAAAGGAAAGAAAAGTTGCTTCATAAACTGCAAGGTTTTAATTCTATATTTCTAAAGGACAAACAAGAGGAAATCTCTAGTTAACAGTCATGTGACATAAGTTTGGAAAATGAAAAGCAGCATAAAGTGGATGAAATTATACACAAGCCAAATACACACCACACAAGGTTTATCATAATTCCTAATATGATTCATAATATTGACAAGGTAATCTCAATACTGAAGGAGATCTACTTGTTCTGATTCAATAACAGTGCCTATTTAGAACATCTATTCAAGCAGCTAGACAATTCATTTGAAATAGAAAATCTAGTTGTCTATAAGTAAGCCACCAGAATAACATTATGCATTTAAAAGGCATCAACTCAAGAATTTACTTGTACATTTTGTAAAGCAAAAATATTTTAACCCTATGGACAATTAGAACATTATATCATTCAAAAACACATTGTAGAGATTTGCAAAGAAAATAAATTTCTTTTAAGAGACAAAAACCATGACAATTATATAACTATATACATCTATGCAAACTGGTTTTGTAAGATACTTTTTATTATGAAGACTAGCAACCAAATTTTGTAAATATAGTCTACTTAAATGACAGAAATTTTTGCAAAGGTCACCTGTTGACAGATGACACAAATAATGCTGTTTTTGCATCAGAGGTGAGTGACATACCTACTAACAGCTCCTCACTTTACTGCACAGATCAAATGTGTGCTACTCATGTGCTGAGTGAGGGCCAGTACCTTGCAAGGTGGATGCTCTACTGACTGAGCTAAACTGGCCTGAGTTAAAGATTTGGCAATGTATATGCCATCATTAGTCTTTATAAACACTGTACTTCTCCTTGATGGTAAAAAAAAACAAAAAAACAAGAAATAAATATTACATACAGTTAGATAAAAACAGAGTTACAATATCTAAATATACTAAAAGTGTAATTAAAAAAATCAAAAGATGATATTGTTGTTACATTTTCCTTTCAGAATGGAGAGATGACATGTCAATGTTGCCTACATTTTGGTACTCATTTCTGAATGGAGTGATCATGTGTTGATAGTAGAAATATTGGACCTTGACACCATTAGGCACCCCAGCCCAAAAAGGAAGTGAATTTTGCTTTTCACAACAAAACAGCCAATCAATAAAAACCAGTAACATTTTTATACTAAAATAGTTTTTGATTTTAATTTAAAAAAAAAAAAAAAAAAATAGTTATTTCATGTTGTTGTCATTATGAAAAAATTCATTTTGCACTAAAGATAAACTAATATTGTTATTTTTTAAAATAAAACTTAAAACAAAAGACATGTTTATTTATTTTTCATGTGCCTCTACGGATAGTTAATATTAAAAAGTATTTATTTAAAAAAGAATTTGCTAGGGTTAGGGTTAGCAGTTGGTTTATAGTTTTATAATATTAAAAAAAAAAGCATCTAAAAATTGTCTGTTAACAAACAACCGGATTTTGAAGGTGAAAACCAAAACATGTCCTTTTGAATCTAGGTCGCAAATGGGGTGCTTAATGGTGTCTTGGTCCAAAATATTTTGTATACTTATCTCTTGATGTTTTAAACTCTAGATCTTAAAATGCATTGGTATGGTAAGGAGAAATACATTGCCAAATCTTAAAACTAGGGCCAGTTTAGCTCAGTTGGTAGAGCATCCACCTTGAAACCACAATGTTCTCTTTTCAATACCAGCTCTCGCCAACTCAGCACATGAGTAGCACAGCCTGTATCAGTGAGGTAAAGTGGGGAGCTGATGGTAGATATGGTGCTCCACCTTAGACACAAAAACAATCTTCCTGTTCTAGCATTAATGAAAAAGGGATAGACTCCCTCGTTGTCTGGCTGATACTGACAATAGGCCACTCCAACATCTTTTTACTTAGTATTAAGATATTGCAATTATTTATCTTTATCTAAATGTGTTTGATATTTTATTGCTTGTTTTGATTTTTACTGTCAAGGAAAATTATGTTGTTTAAGAAAACTAACCCTTCCCACACAGGAAATACATTGTCAATTCTTAAACCCCTGATATTGTGAAAGAAAAAGCACACTTTCGCATATGTCAAATAAATTACAAAAGATTGTTGAAAACTTGATTCCCTGAAAAAAAAAAAAAAAAAAAAAAAAAAAAATTATTTTTTCAGTTTCAGTGTCTTTGGAAATGTTTTTTTATCTAGTCCTACAAGATGACAGAGAAGACAAATTTTGCAGGTGATTTTTTTATTATATTTTTTATCAATTTAGAAGCAAATTTGCCTGGGAACAAAAACTAGTGCTGTGGCTTATAAGGAAGAGAAAATTTTCTACTTTGTTAAGCAATTCCTTCAGGCAATTAGAATGGCTTTTCAAGTTGTAAATGAAAGCAAAGTATCTCCTGCCAGAGGTGGAAGGAAAAATTTTAGTTGCTGAATGAAATCAGGAAGTGTTCATGCTAAGGAAATTCACAGAATTTGTAGAAAAAAAAAAAAGAATAGAAGAATGGCAAGAGATGTTTAGAAAATGTTTTACAGAGAAAGAATCTTTTGAAAGGACACTCAGACTTATACAGAATTCAGAGGGGAAAAAAAAATTCTCCCTTCACCAAGCAAAAGTATTTATTAATGTATATATATATATATATATATATATATGTTAGCTGACAGTCACCAAGTACCATTGACGATGTCTATACTATCCTAACTTAGATATATATGCTCTATAATTGATATTGAGCACTATATATATATATATATATATATATATATATATATATATATATACACTAGCAGAAGCACTCAGTCCATAACTGGACTAAAAGGGTTTTAGGAAGACCAGGGTGTGAGAGAGAAAGGGGGAAGAGAGGATTAAGAGAAATAAATTTTAACAATAAAAGAGCTAAGAATTAACCTATTATAATATTCTTTTATTTTAGGAATTGCTTTTTTTTTTGTTTATATTTAAAATATCATTTAAAATTTACCCTAAACTCATGAGTGGTTTGAAACAATTTTATTTTTCTAAAGGCTAATTTTTGTACTTATTTTGAGGTGCTCCACAAATCAATTGATCTTTAATTATCAATTATATCATTTAATCAGTAAACTCAAAAAAACTAAATTTTGTACTTTTTATTCATTATAAACATATTAATGTATATGCACAATTTTAATGCTCGTCTATTTTCGATAAGTTGACATGTACATACCAAAACAGATGTTCTCCTATATATATATATATATATATATAATTTAAAAAAAACAAGAAATGCAAATGAGACTTGACATAACTTAGAATTGTAGTTAATAATATCACTTAAGATTATTTTTTGTTAAAAATATCTGATATCAACTTTTTGTTTAAAACTTTCTTTTTTTTTGAGAAAAAAAACAACTGCATCCTGGGTATGATATTAAACTGAGGTATTTGGAGTATCCCTTCATTGTCATTACTCCCGGGTCCACTCTCACCTGGAGTGATAGTACCTTTTCAGTTCCGTCTATGGGTTAAATAGATAAAAAAAATGAGTTTTAAAAAGATATGCTTAAAAAAAATAATGAATAAAATAAAAACATCTTCAGTATAAAATAACCCAAAGGTTGATGTACTGTAAAATCCAACCAACCGAACCAAACAAAAAATTCCAATAGGTTTCACCTGACAGCAAAAGGTGAACAATGCATTTTTATAGTTTCCTGTCCATTACTGAAATACTGAAGCCATTGTGATAGAATTTATCATTATCAATATAAATAAGTTTATATAAACAACAATGAAAAGAAAGTCCTAAACAAAACAACCTTCTTTCTTAGAATAATAATCATTATTATACATATAATAGAATTATTCTGTCAATCATGCTTCACTTAATTTCTTCTTCATTTTCAATCTATTTCTAAGAGGAAATCATTAGAAATGCATTTCATTCACATAATACATATAATAGCTTTATTCTATCAATAATCCTCACTAATGACAATTTATTTCTTCCTGATTTTCAATGCATTTCTATAGTAATGGATTTACCCAACCCCTTTTGCTATGAGCAGGGTATGACACAAGGTCAATTAGTCAGGCAGAATACAGCTAGATTGAATTTTCCTACTTGTTGCTTTACTAAGGCTAAAGAACCCAGTCTGCCCTACTATTTACCCTTAACTGTATTTCTGTAGTAGAATAGTTTGTTAATACAAGAATTACTCAAGCTAAATGGAAGAGTGTAAGTGAAGTCGGTGGAAAGAAAGGATAACAATTGAAACCTTTAATATATGTTAACATATTTCACTGTTTTTATTATCAATTTTGTATATCCTACATCTCGGGATATAACATATGCCAAAATCAGTCTTTTTTTTTTTTCAAGCAATTATATGATTTCAAGTAACTATTCCTATTTAATAATAACCATTCATAGATAATTTATATATATAAATTATAGGTTCAAGTAACTATTCTTAATACAAATAATTTGCATACTCTCATGGTTACTGTTTGAGAATAATTTATAAACAATTATCTTAAATTAACTATTTCTATCTAATACTAATAATTTGCAAGCCTTCATATGGCTTTGAGTAATTATTCTTATATAATAGAAATATAATTTGTACACTGTTATATGGTTTCAAGCATTCTTGGCTAATACTAATTTATACACAACAATTATGTTGTTTCAAGTAATCTTTTCAAATGTGCAAATTATTTGTATTAGATAGGAATACTTACTATAATAAATGTGTGCAAAAACTCTTAAGAAACTATTATACAAAAATATAAATATGAACATACAATGAACATGATTCCCTCACCTCTGAGCATAAAATAACCCTAGACAGATGACATCCTGTTAAAATCAATTAATTGTGAATTAATAATATTCTAAGTAGAACATTATTAAAAAAAAACTATACAGTTAACTTGGTGTTGTGGCAAGAGCACTTTGCATAGTGTAGTGGTTAAAAAGTCCTGATACTTCAGGCTTTGTGCCCCACGGTTAGGATCTTTCACCATACTAAGCTTACCTTATTAAATATTAGGAATGAACTGTTCTTGGCATGGACAGGATACCATTTGTTTTGTGTGAACATATTTGTATCCAATTGGTACCATGACAAGAAAATCCGATTACTAAACTAACTCCAGTCTTCCACAATATGGCATTAACAAAGACATTGTTTTGATTCATCAAATCAACCACTCAATTTCCGACTGTTTATACACTTTGGTCTTCAGCCAAACTAAAGTAGCAAGTGATATCATCACAGTAGCAGTGTGCAAGTAATCTTCTTTAAACTATCCAAGACAACTCAATGGAACCCAATCTGCCCAACTATTCCTATCTACAATTAAATGTAGTTTGCAAACAATTAAATATGGTTTAAATACAGTCAGTCCTTAAAATAGCACAGTTTTTTTTTAAAATATTTATGTATAGCTGCTATTGGTGTTCCTGAGAAAAGAAGTGAGATTATGGATACAGTATATTTGCATTTGTGTATCAGATAAGCAACAGTACCTTCAGGTCAGTTTTTTTTTTCTCACTTCTTTTCTCAGGAACACCAATAGCAGTAAGATTGCGATACCTAATGGGTTAAAAGGGGCTCTTTAGCCTTGGTCGGCAACCCAACAAAGTCAAGGAAAAGTCTGACACAAAACCTCTGCTGCCTTTCAACAAAAGCTAGGGGAGTAAACCTCGAAAACAAATCAGGAGACGTTAGCAGCTTCTAATATTGTATAAGTACTCTAGAGGCACCATAGGAAATGGACTTGGTGACAAGAGTTCAAATCCTGGATAAGGCTGTTTGCATTTCACATAGTGCTAATATATTTGAGAAAGGTATAAACTCAATTATTCTCCCTCAAGCTATGGGTAAATAGTAGGGTAGACTAGACTCTTTAACTTTAGTTAGGTAACCAGGCCAGGAGAAGGAAAACTGAATTCAAACCTGTTGAACTCCGCTTGGAAATTTAACACCCTGCTCATGCGGAGGTGGTGTGTGTGTATATATATATATATATATTATATATATATATATATATATACACATATAACTGAATATATACTTAAGGATCCCAGAAATTCAGCTTAATATGGCAGAGGTCATCAAGGATCCAATGTTGTAACCATTGATCTCTTGATCTGGATGCCTTTGATTAAATGGCAAATGCTGAAAAGAATGTCTGGAAGCGAATCTTTTATAAAGGAATTTGAGAAGAGAAAGTGATGAATGTAATACAAGGGATAAAAGAACAAAACAAATAGAATGAATCCTGACTGGGAAACTCCTAATTTGATTAGAATTGAGATGCTGTTGATCGCTAAGTTCCCGAGGAATAAAGTTTCATTTTTACAAAGTAGAGATCAAAATCAAATTGAATTCAAAGTATTGCTTTCATTTTTAAATCTCAGGGGTTGACTGTTTTCTATAAAAGTGTCGGTTGGTTGGTTGGTTGGTGGTTGGTTTTTGTTTTATGTCACATCAACCCTTTTGGGTCATTTAATGTTGAATCAAGCCATTTTGACAAAAAGTTACAATATTTCAAATTTAAAAGTGTTAAAATGTTTCTGTGTTTCAAGTCTTAAAAGTGTTGAAAAAGGCAAAGTAAATTATTTATGATTGACCTGAAGATTTTATCAAAAGTATGTATGGAAGGTAATTGTACATGATTTATACACTTGTAGATTTTAAATAAACTTATTAAAATCAAGAGAGAAATAGCAATTATGTTCTTCCATATTCTCCAGGGGTTGACTGTTTTCTATAATGGATATCATTTAATGTCAATTCAAGTCATTTTGATAAGTTTCTATGCTTCAAGTTAACCCTTTATCTACCACAGCCATCCACATTAGCCATGTCCCAAATGTTTGACAAGTTAGTATCATATGGCTACGTATTACTACTGAATAGAAATGTATTTATTTAATTGATTTCTCTTTTTTAGCTCTAAAAGCTGATGATCTCGGGCATTTTCGTGTGGTCCAGCATTTTGATCGTCAGGTGGTTTGGGGGCTCTGGTAGATAAAAGGTTAAAAGTGTTGAAAAAGACAAAGCAAATTATGATTGACCCAAAGATTTTATCCAAAGAATCTATGGAAAGTAATTGTAATTGTTCATGATTTATACACTCATAGATTTTAAAGAAACTTACTAAAATTTAGAGAGAAATAGATATTATGTACTTCCATATTTTTTAAAGGGGATCATGAATTGGCAATTTATTCTGCTTGCATATAAAGTTGTCAAATATCAAAAGTGAATAATTGGATTTGTATCTTGACAGATTTGAAGAAGGGTTTTTTTTTTTTTTTTAAATTTTGTTACAGAATTAAATGTTCACTCATTCAGAGATGCTGATAGATATATGTCCCGTGTCCCCGATGCACAAAAATCTAAAAGAACGCAGCAAAATCGTATCCATGCATCTTGTGTTTTTCTTTTTTCTTCCCTCACCATTTCAAGCTAACTGTAAATACATTTCACTAGTTTCTAAGAAACGATTTACACAGGATAGATTACAAGGTAGGGGTTAGACGGCTTTAGTTGTTTCTCCAGATCATAAAAAAAAACCCTACAATTTATTAAGAAATTTTAGTTGGGACCCATAAATTTTCCTTGGGACTCATTCATAGCAAATATCTATGTCCCAGGACGCACTAAAATAAAAAGCTATCAGCATTACTGCTCATTTGATACTAACATTGCCTAATTTCAGAGATCACTTTTATTTAATTTTAAGAGGAAGAGAGAGAGGGGGGGGAGTTCTCAAAGTAGTTTTGACTAATGAGAAGAGTACCCCTTTGGTTTGAATTCTGAGTTTTTCTTCTCCCAGACGAGTTGCCATACCAAGGCTAAAGAGCCCAGTATCCTCTACTATTTACACATAGCTGGGGGGGGGGGAGAATAATTGGATTCATACCTTTTCCTTTCATACCTGTGAGGAATTCAACTGCAGAGGTCAGTGGGATACTCAACTCATTGAGACCAGTGAGGTGCTCAACCCATAGAGTATAGAGAATAAAGAACCTAACTATAGAGGTCAGTGAAGATCACCATCTTTGTATTATCAAACGGTAATGACAATTATAATAATAATAATAATATCCTTTCAGCTAATATATTAGGTCTGAGACCTGTCAGCTGTTCCTTATAAATATTCATCTTAATTCCACAGAATATTTATAATCTTTCCACACATTATCTAACATTGTCTTGAAGGAGTTTAGAGTTGGGGCATTCACTATTGATGATGGTAGTTTATTCTATGTATTCACCACTCTGTTACTAAAATAATTTTGTTTTGCATTTGCTTTACAAAATTTTTTAAGGAGTTTTAATTTCTGTCCCATGGCATTGATATTTTGAGCAATGTTTAGTAGGTCAAAGTTTGTTGAATAAAAACCATGTGTATATTTGTAGATTTCAATTATATCCCCTCTTGTACGTCGATAAACCAAACTTGGTAAGTCAATGTTCTTAAGTCTTTCTTCATATGAAAGGGTTTTTAAATCATACACTATCTCTGAACTCTAAATTAGTTACAATTAGTTAATAAAATTCAAGAAGTCTTCCACTAACTTCTTTGGTACTGTGGAATTTCCTTAAAAGGACAAATAGTACTGAGTCATGAATACATCAAAGTGGGTAATTTCCACAACATACATAATTGGCTCACCTTCCACAAATATCTCCAAAAGACATCAGATTATTCTCACTTACACCACTTTGTGAAATGGGGAGGTGATGCCCTGAAGCTAGAATCTTCAGGACCAGTTCACCTTGTTTTTTTTTGTTATTTTCTGTAAACTGCCTGAAGACAATAATAAGGCAGAGGGAAATGAACAGATAATGCACACTAGTCCCAGCCTAACAACCCCAGGGAATGTGGTTGTCTGTCATTCACTAATATAATAGTTGGTTTCTATAAAGACGAGAAGAAAAGGATGAAGAAAAATACACGAAGAAAAGATAAGCGACTAAAAAGAAATGGAAGAAGAAAATATAAAATAAAAGAAAGAAAAAGAAAAGAAAAGAAAAAAAGAAAATAAAAGAAAAAGAAGAAAATACAAGAAAAGAAATAAAAAAGTAAAAGAAAAAGAAACGGAAGAAGAAAACACTTAAAGAAAAGGAAGAGGAGAAAAAAATAGAAGAAAAAAAGCAAAAGAAAAAAAAATGGAAGAAAAAATAGTTAAAGAAAAGAAAGAAGAAAAAGAAAAGCGAGAAGAAAATAGAAAAAAAAACCTAAAGGAAGAGAAAATACAAGAATAAACTAAAGGAAAGAAGAAATGTAAAGAGAAAAAGAAAAGGAAGAAAATACAAGAATAATATAAAAGAAAGGAAAGAAAAGAAAATATGGAAAAAATATAGGGTACTCAGTGAGAATCAAAGTCACTAACAATGGTCTGCTAGCCTAGCTCTCTAGCCCTTACACCACACAAGGCTCTCTTTAAAAATCTGAGTAGCTTAGATTTTGTAAAAGACTGAAAGTACTGGGTATGTAAGTAGTAAGTAAGTTGTCAAGGCGACCTAATGTTGGTATCAGTCAAACAGTGAGGGAGTCTATCCCCTTTTCACTATTACTAGACCAAGGAGATTATTTTAGCGTCTGAGGTGGAGCACCTACAATCAACTCCTCATTTTACTGCACAGATCCCTGTGATACTCATATGATGAGTTAGCAAGGGCCGGTATCGAACCAAGAACCTTGTGATTCCTAGCCGAACACTCTACCAACTGAGCTAAACCGGCTCTCAAAATCACAACTCGGTAGTAATTGATTTTCAAGACTAGTTTGCTTTACACCGTTGCTCCTTTGCAATCTTCAGCAATGAGGATTACATACAGAGTTTGGTTATGGTTAGTGTTGCAAACGTCATATGTCTGCAGAAAAGTATGCTAAGGTCACCTATTGACAGCTGACACTACTTCAACAAACTCAAAATATGAATGATGAGATTGTGTGGAAGTACATCAACCAAATGATGTGGCATGAAATGGCTTCACTATATATATATATATATATATATATATATATATATGATTTCCTCTGACTGAAGACTGTGACCCCTGCCACCTCCTTCAGTGCTCAGACAGTCTGACTCTCTCTCTTTTGTCCATTTCTGTCTCTAGGTCTTTGACTTCTCCACATGACCAAACCTGCAAGCCTATATATATGAAGGAGGTGGCAGGGGTCAGTCTCTCAGTCAGAATTAGTTGCACAGTTGAGCACAGATCTGAGAGAAACATTTAAGAAATGGATGCTCAAAAACTTGTCTCAAGTTTGCTTTAAAAATTTACTGTCTCTTCAAAGTAAAAAAAATAATATGGTTATCTTCAAGATACGAACTCCCAATTTTTTGTCAACTTTTTTTAAAAAAAAATTTTTTTTTTTAAGGAAGGCTCCCGTCACGTTAGCAGCAGGAGGAGCCAGCCTCATATGCTCTTTTGATCTGCTTTTTTCAGAAAAATAAATTTGTTTTTCATCTGAATTCTTTAATTTTCTTTTACAATTAATTATTTTGGTCATTTTTCAGATAAATGAAAGTTCTCAAATGTTATTATTGAAAAAAAAAAAAAAGAAAAGTTCATTCATTGTTAAAAAAAAGTTCCTAGACTAAATTATTTAAGAATTCAGATGAAAAAACAATTTTATCGAAATAGTGTACTAGGCTGGCTCCTGCTGCTAACATACCAGACTCAATAATAATCTATTTGACAAGCTAGCTAATAAATATTTCAGTGTGAAATTTGATACAAAACCATATTAAAAGAGCATGCAGTGAGAATTGGACTCATAATAATAGTAATGGCATACAATAGCCTTGTCTGTATCCCTGCAGATTGGGTAAGAAAAAAAAGGGGGTATCTGGGGTATTAAACATTAAACTGCATCTGATATGGAGGCTCCAGTTCTGAAGATCTAGTGAGTGTAGAGTACCCCTTCATTGCCATTACTCTTTGGTCCACCCTAACCCGGAGTGGTAGTACCTATTGGGGTCCCATCTATAGGTCAAATAGATCTGTTTGCAAATTATTTGTATTCGATAGAACCATGTGTAAAAAAGACCTCCCAAAAAACTCTTTAGGAAATAACTATACAAAAAATGTAAATATAAACATACAATGAACACGATTCCCTAACCTCGAGTCATTAGATAACCCTAGACAAGTTGAAATGAGAAGGAAACTGAATTCAAACCTGTTAAACTCAGCTTAAGCAATTCACCTTGTGTCACATCCTACTGATGCAGACAAGTTGGTAAATATATATATATATATATATATATATATATATATATATATATATATATGCATAACATGTATTGCAGAATTTTAAGCACATTAACATCTTGGGCTGTTTTGAGGCAAATCTCTCTCAGGTAGACTTTAATAGAGACAGTGTTATTAAACATTATAGATGCTAATTAAGATTAAATAAGATTTATTTAATAACAATTGAAAACTTAAATAACTAAGGGAATTGTGACATTGGTGGTGACATAATATTGGTGACACAGACAGACAGATACATAATCTCCAATATAATACGATATAAATATCAACATTTGCATATTCTATAAAAAGATTCCTTTATCTATGTATCTATCTATCTAACTGTCCTCATTTTGTTGTCAATTCTATTTTGAATATTGGTATAGAAATTGAGCAAGTAATATCCTAATGTATATTATTTATCTTTTTATCTATGTTGCTCAATTATGTGGGATTTTCTATTATGAAACCATTTACTTATGTCTGATAACATTTCAATCCTCCTTTGCTTTCAAGCAATTGCAATCATTTATCTTAACATCATCTTTCTCTTTTGCATCAATGTTTTCATCTTTTTCTATTGCAGATTTCCTTTCAGCCATCTTTTTGACAAAAATGAAAACATGACTGAAGCGAAACTGATTGTAAATTGCCACATAAAGTGCATGTCTTTGAAAGTCGTTCTTGGCAAAATATTTGCACTTTCAACAATTTAAGAGCATTTAATAAAGTTGATTTATACTTATTTTCTTATATAATTTTTTGCCTTCTAAATTTTGTCAATTTGACATAATAAAGATAGTTCTCTTTTCCATTTTTGACTAATATTTTCTATCTTTTTTCATTTCAATCAATTTCTTAAACTACTTTAAATTGAAATCTATCAAAATTTGTCTGACTTCTGCCATTTTCTTTTATTCTTTCTTTTTTTTTTCTTTCTTTTATTTTCTTCTCATTTTTTTCTTTTTTTTTCTTTCCTTTCTTTTATTCTTCTATTTTCTTCTTCCCTTTTCTTTCCTTTCTTTTATTCTTCTATTTTCTTCTTCCCTTTTTTCTTTTCATTTCTTCTTTCCTTTCTTCAAAAACATTTAGAAGTGGTAGGATTATTGAAAGATACAATATGTAGATCATTACATAAGCTTCAAAAACATACAGAAAAGCTCAGCTTGGCAGGGACCAGTATCAAACCAGGAAGCTTGTAATTCCAAGCCGGGTGCTTTACCCCCCTTATGTGTAATACATCTACCATTTTTTATTCCATGTATTTTTTTTTTTTTTAAGCTTCTAATTCTCATATAAAATTTGTCCTACTCTGAATAAATGGATTTTTATTGGTGGGTTAATTTACTGTTGGCTTGAACAACAACAACTAACTAAGCATAATTGAAATAGTTCCTAAAGCAGCTGGTATTTATTGAACTCAGGAATACTCCATTCATGCATTTGGGTGATTCCATTCCTTGTGTCCTGATTGGCTGCCTGGTTTCTGTGGTATTATGGTGCTTGATAAATAATCTGGCATTCTGCAGTAGGCTTTCAACAAGGTAAGATCCTTATTTCGTTATGGCTTCCTTGTTGCCTTGTCTTACCAATTTGACAGTAATTGGTATTCTTCTACAGCTACAAAACATCTAATACTTATTTAGCTTGAACATTTTTTCTTTGTTTTAGATGTTGTTGAATTCTATTAACAAAATTGGGCCAAATGGCCTGATATAAAAAAAAAAAAAAAATTATGCACAATATCTTTTTTATATTAATGCTTTTAATAATTGTATGAATATGATAGTTTGGTCAAAATATATACTTTTTAAATATCAGGAAAAAAAGTCTATATGTATGTATACACATGAGGAAGATTGCAGCATCACTTGGAGTAATTCACATTGAAAAAAAACAAAAAAAAAAAAAAACATATAAGAAAAAATGGAGAATATAAAGTGACATTCAAATGATTATTTCTTTTTATGCTAAGAAAGCAATAAAAGGAGGATATTTCCTTTTTTTGTTGTCTTTTACGATGCATTTTGTGGTAAATATATTTCATTGAAATATTTTTACAACATTCAAGAACTTATAGCAGTTAAAGAAAACATAACCAACAACAAAATGTACATGAATAATAAAAGGGGAAAAAATGATTTTATTATAGTCAGATCTATGATATACTTTATGAGAGAAAAATAAAAATCCATTTATTCATGCAGAGTAGGACAAATTTTATATGAGAATTAGCTAAAAAAATTTTTTTAAAAATACATATAGTAAAAATGGTAGGTTTATTATGCATAAGGGTGGTATAGCTCCTACCTAGGAATCGCAAGTTTCCTGGTTTGATACCGGTCCAGCACATGAGTAGCACGAATTGGATAATCTGATCAGTGTGGTAGGTGTAGCTCTCCATTGTAGCAAAAACAATCTCCCTGGTTTTGCGATAGACTCCCTCGCTGTCTGACTGATACCGACAATAGGCCACTCCGCTAACTTCATTTTCATAAGTTTTAAAAGTCAGTGGGACTTTTAAGTAGACTTGTATTGATGGAGAATACAATATGTAGCATCGACCAAGGAACTACAAGGTTCCAGGTTCAATACTAGCTTCACCAACTCAGTGCATGAATAGCACAGCTTGGCTCTATGTGGTAAAGTGGAGAGCAGATGGTAGGTGTGGTGCTTTACCTCAGATGCAAAAATAATCTCCCTAGTCTCACCCTAGTGAAAAGGTGATAGACTCTCCCACTGTCCAGCTGATACTAATAATAGTCTACTCCATCGACTTTACTTACTACCTACTGATTTGGATATTTCATTATAAATGAGATTACATTACTTTTGAATGCATATGGTAATTAGATGTTGGTGGGGAAAAAAAATTTTTTTTCTTTTTAAGCTGCCATACTTTTAAATTATGGAAGACTAACAAAAGAAATAAAAATGAAAATAAAAAAAGGCAAAATTAATTTTGGTATAAATATTTAAATTCTTTAATAGATTTTTAGGAAATTCTTAAAAGTGAGCAAAGTTTTTAAAAGTTTTAGAAAAATAAAAACGAAAAATCAATCAATTTGTAACAACTAAATAAGGAGGGGAGGTGCCTGTGGTGTATGTATGCTTTGGTGAGGACTGGTATTGAATCTGCAACCTCGTGGTTCCTAGTTGGATGCTCTACTGACTGAGCTATATATATATATATATATATATATATAAATATAAGAAAAAAAAGATTCCAGAAAAAGATTTTATATAATGCCAATCTATTTTTCTCTCAATAAAGTCAAAGACCTATTTCCATAAAGTAAAGAATAAATGTACCAAGAAAATGTTTGTGAGGAAAAGTAATTGGACAGTAAAAAGCTAACTACAAGAACAAAATACTTTTATTTTTGGTTAAAATGTTCAGATCGTATCCAAGATAAGTCTAATGAACCGAATCCAATGTGTTTCAGGTCGCTCACATAATCTAACAAGTATCTGGGAATTGTGCGGGGATAAAGGAAGATGTTGAAAGTTCCAAAATTATTGGAATAATTGTAAAATTAACCCCTCCTTCCGCCCAATAGACATGTAATGTTTATTATAAAAAAAGATCCATTTCCATAATAGCTGCTTATTATTGCCAGATACAGACTGTTAGTTTACACACAACCTTTGACCACAATGATTAGAACAACCAATGAGAGAAGGTAACACATTGATGGAACAGCAGCAGCAGCTGCTGCTGCTTGTTGTTGTTGTTGTTGTTGTTTTATATTCTTGATTGGCAGTTAAGTGTGAAATAAGACAGAAATAAATTTGAAAGATTTTGATATAAAGAAAAAAAAACAAATTTTGAAAGTAAATGATGATGGCAAAAGGAGATTGGTTCAGATATATTACCCAAATATAATTACAGAGGCTGGTTGGTAGGATTTTACAGCATGTCAACCCTTGTTGGGTTATTTTAGGCCAAACATTTATTTTTCATTCTTCATGAGCACTCAATTACTTTTTCTTTAAACACATTTTTTTAAACATTTTTTTTCTATTTAAGTTGAATAGAAAAAAATTTAGTTTAAAAAAATGTGTTTAAAAACCCCCATAGATGGGACCCTAACAGGTACTACCACTCCGGATCAGAGTGAACCTGGGAGCAATGGTGATAAATGGGTAATTGCAGAAATGCTACTTAGCATAGTGGTTACCTTCTTAAGAAATGGAATTGGAGATTTGAATTCAAATCCTGGATGAGGCTGTATTCATTTCACTTCATACTAATACCCTTGGGAAAAGCTTGTATCTATCTGCCCCCCACCCACCTCTTATGGGTAAATAGAAAGGTAGACTAGGTACTTTAGCCTAGGCAATCAGTCTAAGAGAAGGGAAACTGAATTCAAACCAGCTTTACTCTGCTTAAAAATTGATCTTGTGTCACATCCTGCCCATGGCAAAGAGGTTAGGTAAATACATACCCAAATATAATCAGAGTATTCGGTCATTATTAAACAGTAAACTAACTAAAAATAGTTAAATACTCTAAAACATAAAACTTTACTTGGATCTAATCTTAGGGTCTAATTCAAAGCTGATTGCATTACACTTCAGACAAATTCCCATGAGAGAAGCACGAATCCACTTCTCCTCCAAGCAATTGGTAAAACAGCAGGGCTGACTGAACCCTCTAGCTATAGCAACCAATCTAGGAGAAATGCAGCTCTGAATTCAATTATGAAGGGTCCCAATTTCTGAAATGACTTAGCCATTTCCTTTCTATTCTGTTTTTTTAATAATACTGTTTGGGTGAGGTTCCCATTATAGAATTTAAGCAATATTTCTTCTAAGCGTAATTAACTTTTTGTTAAGTAATGGTTAACAAGCTAGGGACATAATTGTGAGCCTTGCACTAGTTTAGGTTCAGTAAATAATTAAATGCCTCACTTTGGAATAGTGGTTAGCAAGTTATTCTTACCAACAATTAATACACCAAATAACACCACCATCCTAATCTTCGGTTTTGGTTCCTTTGTTTAATGGTGTATCAACCTCTATGGGTTACCTAATGCCAAAGCCATCCTTTTAGAAGCACACTAGTGGTACTATTTATTTAACCCAGAGCTGAAGGAATGAGGGATTAATACCTTTCCATAAGGGTATTACTCTGAAAGTCAACCTAATAGTGCAGTTGGTTGGTTGGTTGGTTAAATTTCACAGCATTTCAACCTTTGTTGGGTTATTTTATGCTGAACCCATTTTGTTTTATCATCTTTGATGGGTATTCAAATTTTTCAAAACTCATTTTTTTTAAACACATTTTTAAACTCCTGTTTTTTCTATTTAACCCATAAGACCTTAATAAGTACTACTACTCCGGGTCAGAGTCGACCTGGGAGTAATGGTGATCAAGGGATACTCCACACTCCTCAGAGCTCCATAATTGGAACTTCACCATTAGATGCAGTTTAAATTGCATGACTGGAATTCAAACTTGCTTATACAATGTTGCAGTCCAGCACATTAGCCACTACCCCACAGGGACTCTCCAAACCTTAACCACTTTAACTTCAACAGTTGACTTTAAATATTTTCATAATATATTTTCATGCTCTTTCAAAAAGCACAGAAAAGTAGCACTACAGACTTGTTAGAAATTGATTTATCATACAGTGATTTATTAAAACGACTGTCTTTGCAGTAGTTATAGTCATGTTTCAGGCATTCCAGCTGAAAATTAAATTATATCAACCAAAATGAGAACAACAGTTTGAATGAATTGGTGCATCATAAAGATAATTCCTTATCTTAGAAATACAGACAGAAATTAATAATCAGTCTGATACAAAATCAAATAATAAAGAAGCAGCTAATTAATCAGAATAATATCAGCCACATTCATTCTAATCATCATTTCCATCTGTATCTATGACGGCATTCACCCTGGGTTGGCTGAGTTGGCTCCATCCAACAAATTCATCATATCCAAATGAAGGCAGACCATGCATAGCAATCCAACACAATTGATGATATGAGTATCAGCCATTCACAATTCCATCAATGAACTCCATAAAGGCTTCGGCTCAAGATCAGCTCAGCATCTTTCTTAAGTGTTTTGAGCCAAATTTTCAGTTGACCCCCTTGATGTTTCTTCCAGCACTGAGGTGGTGATGGATTCATGGATGATGTCACCAAGTTGTCAACAAAGAGCCTGACCAAACCAGTGAAGATGTCTCGTAAGTAGAGCCTGCTGAAGGAGGAGATTCTGCATCTTGTCTAAGCAGTGGTATTAGAGATGAATTGCTGCCATTGAAACACGAAGGATGTGGCAAAGGCAATAATGATCAAACACCCAAAGTAGAATTTCCATGATATTACAAATAGTACTTTAATATATAAGTATATTTTACTTTAATATATAAGTACCGTATTTGACAGCATATAGGTCGCACTTTTTTTCAAAAATTTTGGCTCAAAAAATTGCCCTGTGTCTTATACATTGTAGGTGAAGTTTGAGACCTCCCGTATTAATTTTATTATTATTTCCTGCTATTGAGATGTCTTGTGTATGCTTATTGCTTGCCTGTATTGCCAAATTGCTTTTATACAGCTATGTTTCTGCTTGTGTAATGCACAGCTAGACTGTTTTCAACAATATATTCTTAAATACACTCAAAAAATTTTTTCCTGAATCTGACCTGCTGAAATGGTGTGCATCTTATATGCCGTCAAATACAGTATGTCAAAGTTTTGTCATGAATTTCTGTAATATGCCTGGAATATTTTAAATTAAAAATAGGTCAGAAAATGTCTTTACAAACAAAAAATTGCAGTAAACAACTAAACTGTATATATTTATCCAACCCCTCTACTAGAGACAACATGTAACACAAGCTCATTTTTTTCAAGCAGAGTAAAGCTGGTTTGAATTCAGTTTTCCTTCTTCAAGATTTCTTGTCTAGCCAAGACTAAAGAACACAGTCTAGCCTACTATTCATCCATATGTGTATGGATGGGGTTTGCCGGATGGATTTCCAAGGATCAACAATGTGAAATACCGAGTTGTGAGTTTTCTCCTCTTTTATTATTATCTTGTTTTATATTTGAAATATATTGGGATATTGCTCTACATTTTCATGCACTGTAAAGATTTTATGAACTAAAGATGCTTTTTGCATGAAATTTTAAGTATATATATATATAGTTTAAATGTTGTGTATTTTGGCAGCAAGTTATTTTTCAGGCATGTGTTATTGAATAAATATATATATATATATGTGCGTGTTTCGTATTGGAGAAAGGAAAATAAAGTGCTTGATAACAGGAGGAGGCAGAATATGTGGATGAGTAGGGCAAGAATGACTTAACTGTATATATAACTGACTAAAAACTTTGATGTTTTTATATTCAGTTGTCTTGAGGATAGGCAGCTAATATGCTGTGCTGCTTTGAAACCAATGGTAACAAGCGCTTTTTAATTGTGTGCGTATGTGTGTGTGTGTGTGTATATATATATATATATATATATATATATATATTACCCATAATTAAATGGGATATTGTGAAAAAAGCTCCAGCCAATAAAGGAGGTAACTTGTAATAACTGCAGATTATTTCAGGGAAAAAAAATTATGTATTCTGGAATATACTGAAAATGAAGAAATTGTTGAATAAAAACACTGAATTGATTTCTAAGTGTAGAAATATAAATCAATTTCTTCTGTGTCATTTACCAGCTGATTGATTTCATAATTCATTTTCCTGTATTTGGATTACTCTGATTTCTAAAATCGATAAATTATTTAAAAAAATTTTTTTTATTTCTTTTATTGAACATGTCACATGTACAAACATGATGCCACATAACAAATTCCTCAAAGATAAATACGGTTGATTAGACATGTTTTCTCATATTTCTATTTGACAATTGATTGTATAATCCACATGATGCATTAAGTAACAGACCTTAAGAGTACATAATTGGGATATTTTAAGTTTTAAACTTGCTCTGCTTTGGTAGCATCAAGCACTTTTTATTCACTTTTCTTATTTGCATTTTATTTTTTATAATAAAATATATAACCAGATTCACATATTACACACACATACAAACAGGTGACCAATTGAAATAAAATAATGATTTATTTAAATGTAGTTCTTATAAATAGTAAATGCCACATAATCTTGAAAAATTGTTCACTTATCTTGAGTGGTAAGACACATTTTATCTTCTCCAATATCTTATATAATAATTATATTAATTCAATGCTTCAATAAAAAGTCCTGGGAAGGTGAAGAAGACTTTTCCATTAGGGACCTCTGTTAAAAAAATTTTTTTTTCTTTTTTTCTTTTAAGAGAGGTACTTTGGAAAATATTTTTTTCATTTATTCCATTCATGTTTTATTATATTCATTGATTAATTTTTACATTAATTTTTAATTATATATATATATATATATATATATATATACACACACACACACACACACACACACACACACACACATAGACACACATATACGCACAGGGAGCTTCAAAAGTAACTTTGTAATTGCTTCCAATTTTCGTTAAAATAAAATAAATCATATGATTAAGCTTCAATCTTATTTTTACTGCAAAAAGATTTTTTAAAATTCTCATGTGTGCATTAGATACTCCAATTATTATTTATTTACTAGCAAATATATGCACCCTCCATAGGGTGCAAGTATTTAAGTTTTAATGTAATAAAATATTATATTAAATTAGAAAGGCTAATGAAACTAAATAAGAATGCAGATAAAAAGATTAGAAACAGAAGGGGGTATAATTGAAAAATATCTGAAACTTATTCTTCCATCACTCTCCTCTTCCATTGATAAATTTACCTAATTTAACTATTTAGTTAAAATAGGAAGTAAAGAATAAAATTACAGTTATTTCTTCTTGTTAATGGATTTCTTTTAAGATTTATCCCCAGATTTTGCTCATATTTATTAAGATAAAACCAAACAATTAGAAATCAATAATACTAAGCACATATTTATTGAGATCAAATTTTTAATATCAATATGCAAATTAGCCTTCCCATTCACATTGTGAACCACTGTTTTGTTGTACATATAAATACAATTGCATGATATTAGTATGTAGATATGGTCAACAGTATTAATAATGTAAAACAATTCTATTAATGATTGAGGTTTAAATAAAAATAAAATATGGAGAATGTGATGTAAATAACTAAGGGAATTGTGACCTGAGTAGTAATATAGTTTCAGTTAAAGACAGAAAAACACACAATATTCATTATAATAAGATTTGTTTTTTTTTTTACCTCCTTTATACTTTTTATATCTTCCAATCAGCCTAAAAAAAATATACAAAAATCTTTCCACACAATGTATATAATATCAACATACACATCAAATTATGTTAAATATTTAATCCGATAATCCCCCAAAGTAAAGTAAAGTCGTTGGGGTGAACTGAACTTGGTATCAGTCAATCAACAAGGGTGTCTATCTCCTTTTCACTAGCACTAGACCAGGGAGATTGTTTTTGCATCTGAGGTGGAGTGCCACACCTACCATCAGCTCTTTACTTTACGACACAGATCCCTGTGCTATGCATACGCTGAGTTGGCAAGGTCCGGTATTGAACTAGGAACCTTATGGTTTCTAGCTAAACGCTCTACCGACTGAGCTAACCCGGCCCAAATCTCCTTTTATTTTCTTATTCTTACCATTATTTCCAAATTCATCCAATTTAATCTTTAAATTTTCTACACTATTGCTGTTCTTGATCTGATTAAGAAATTTGTTCCAAAAATATATTACTCTATCACCAAAAAAAAAAAAAAACAATTGGTTAATACAATTAGTTTTTGAAATCTGCTTTGACAGTAAATTTCCAGTTTGAGGAAAAATTTAAAAAAATATCACCACAATAATTAGAAATTCCATTAATCATTTTGAAGGTTTCAATTAAATTGCCTCTCATTCTTCTTTCTAGTAAAGTAGTTGTAATATAAATGAACACACACAGCTGGGCTTGAGAAAGCTTTATTCTACTTAGAATACAGTTGTAGTTTCTTGGGAGTTTATATACTTTCAGAAAGTTAAAGATTTACACAAAGGGGAGGTAATAATAAAACAGGGGAAGTAACTCTCAATTATTACAGTAAAAGTAAAGTCGTCGGGGCGGCCTAAAGTCGGTATCAGCCAGTCAGCGAGGGAGTCTATCCCCTTTTCAATAGCGCTAGACCAAGGAGATTGTTTTAGCATCTGGGGTGGAGCGCCACACCTACCATCAGCTCCTTACTTTACCAGACAGGTCCCTGTGCTACTCATACGCTGAGTTGGCGAGGACCGGTATCGAACTAGGAACCTTGTGATTTCTAGCCCAACGCTCTACCGACTGAGCTAACCTGGCCCCTTATTACAGTAGTTAATCCTAATTCTTCCAATCTCTCCCAGTAAACTGATCTTTTTATTTTTCTTATTAGTTTTGTCATTCTTCTTTGTATGCCATCCAATCACAATATTATAGTTTAATTTCGATGACTAGACACTGGAGCCCAAGCCTGAATACAATATTCTATATGAGGTCTTATTAGGGTTTTATATATATCTTTAAAATGACATTTAACTCCCTTGAAATAATATTTCTCACCATCATCTAGCCAATCATTTCATTTACCCCCGATGAAATAGACAAAATATGATTGTCAGTTTTAAATATATCATCAAAACAAACTCCAAAACCTTCATTTACTCTTTTGATTTCCCTGTTGCTTAATTTATATTCAACTTTGATATTTGTGGATCCAATATGTTGTACTTAATATTTTTCTATGTTAAATCTTAATATGCAAGTATATTTCCAATATGACCAATTTATCTAGATCCATCTGTTATTTCTTTGGATAATGGTACTATTTCTCTGAATTTTTCAGATGAGGCTTGATAATTTGTATTATTTGGATCACTCAGACTATTGTCCTTATCTTTATTGTTATCTGTACAATGTTTTGGCCGATGTGCCCTCCAGCCTTCTTCAGGTATTTCTTGTCAGACTCGGGAGCCTTCTCGAACTTGGGAAACTTCTTGTCATAATCGGGAGTCATCACAAAATTTTGAACCCAACCCTTTATTTGATCTATGGGGTTATCCTGTTCTCATTCCGCTAACCATACCTGGGTACAAGTGTTAAGCTGTGTTAATTATTATTCTATGTTACTGTAGCCCTTGACCAGGATTGAACCTGCAGTCTAGAGGTAACTGTCACTTAGAACTGTCTTAACCCAACACCTAGATACATAGATAGCACATTCATTCTCTGGCCCCATCAGGAAGATGTTCAAATACTAATGGATCATGTGAACTCAATCCGTCTGTCTATACAGTTCATAATGAGAAGGAACAAGATAACAAATTGTCCTTCCTTTTTTTGTTGCAATTGTTAAAAACTATTCAAAATAGCCAAATTATGAATCAGAAACATTAATGTTATATATATATATATATATATATATATATATATATTTCCCAACCCTTCCACATGGCCAGGATGTGACACAAGGTTAATTTCTTAAGTGGAGTTTAACAGGTTTGAATTCAGAGTTTTCCATCTACACTGCTTACCTAGCCAAGGTTAAAGACCCAGTCTGTCTTACTATTTACCCATAGCTGGGGGGAGAATAGTTGGATGATTACCTTTCTCAATGGTATTAGTACTATGTGAAATGCAAACAGCCTCATCCAGTATTTGAACTTGTGTTGATGAGTCAATTTCCTACGACTAACCATTACACCATGCACCACCATATTATATAAGTCATGAAAGTATACAAATATTTTGCTATCATTATTTTTCTATAGTTGTGTTTTTATTTCTTTGATTTTAGTGTGTTTTGTGTTTGTTTATTTTTATTTATTTATTTATTTTTTACAATTATCTGCATTATTCGGACTATTGTCCTCATCTTCATTGTTATCTGTACAACGTTTCGGCTGATATGCCCTCCGGCCTTCTCCAGGTATTTCTTGTCGGATTCGAGAACCTTCTTTTCGGACTTGGGAACCTTCTTGTCGTAATCAGGAGCCATCACGGAACTTTAAACCTCACCCTTTATTCAGTCTACGGGGGTATCCTGTTCTCATTCCGCTAACCATAGCTGGGGTAGAGGCGCTAACTGTGTTAATTATTATTCTATGTTACTGCTGCCCTTCATCAGGATTGAACCTGCAATGTTCGAGACACGGCTGACTAATCAGCGCAGGGCAGCATCATCAGTTATGTTATTAACTGGTTTCATAGGGGGGGGGGCTTTCAGGTCTTCCAACATAATACCCCCCTCAGCCAGTCAGACCCTGTTAGAGATGATCAAACTCGCTACCTTTTTCTCTAGGATATCTATAGGAGAACTGTCTTAACCCAACTCCTTTATCCACTAGGCCAGGTGTCCAATTTTTTATTTTTTTTATTTTTGAGGAGGAGGAGGAGGAGGAGGAGATCAGAAAAATATCCAAATAATTTGATTATTAACCTCTGACCTATTTTTCACTCATGTTGAATAAACTGATTATCAAGTCAGACAATAAAATTATAGAATTCCCATTTGAAAATCTTTTTGATCCTTCAATACAACTATTACAAATTAAATCAAAGTTCGCTGATAAGAATATCACAAATCCAAATAATCATGTTAACAAACTTTTGTTTTGTGAATATAAGTCGAGTGAATTTCTCTTGTAAATGGTTACTGGTTTATATATTTGTTTATAGTAACATGTGCTTACAGCATAACCTGGCATATTGCTGGTGGTGGTAGTGGGGTGGTAAGAGACACTACAAGTAACCTCTATTACCAAGAGAAATGGAAAAAGAAATATAGCATGACACCCCCATGCGGTCATGGAGATAAATTGGTAAAATCTGATTTACTTAACAATAAAGAAACCATTTTTTTATGCACAGTAATGGAAGTTTTATGCCTAACCAAATCTATATATCACTAAAATAAATTGTGTGTATGTATCTGTATCCCAGTAAAAACAGCATAGTGAGTATAGAACTAAAATCTGAGTTGCAAGTGAGCTTCAGGTACGCTTATGTTAATAAGTTCACTAAAAACATTTTTTTTAAGTTTCCAAATTTATTACGCCAAAGAAAAATATTATTTATAAAAAACACACAAAAAAATAAAAAACATATTACAGCACATAATTCATTACATTATTCTATTATGTTCTAAAACAATACAGTGCTATTTTTCCTATTTAGAAAAATGTAACAAAAATTTTTTTAGGGTATCATGGAGGGGCATGCCAGTTTATCTAAATAGGAAAATTGATTTGATATACAAGGAAATTGAGTTATGAGCGGAATGAATTAAACTCATAAGTTCACATATCACTGTAATCTAAAAGAAAAAAAAATTAATTATTTTATGAAAGTGTAAATATTCAGGAATCAAAAATGGTACAAAAAATGATGAGAATTGAATTAAAAATTCTTAGGAAACTTGCAGACACTAAAAGATTGACTGATTGATTTTAATGACATGTCAGGTTATTTTATGCCTAGAGGTTAGAGTATTGTGCATATTGTATATTTACACTTTTTGTGCAGGTTTTTTTCTTAAGGGTTTTTGCACACAGTTAAATGATATCAATCATTTCTATCCAATATAAACATTTTGCACACAGTTGTATGGTTTTAAGTATTTCCATCTAATACAAATAATTTGCAAACTGAATCATAGAGGGGACCCTAATAGGTACTACCACTCAAAGTCAGTGAACCTGAAAGCCTTCTCAGAGTATCTTAGTTGGAGCTTCACCACTCATTTTTAAACATTTTTTCAAATCCTTTTTTTCCCTATTGAACCAATAGATGGGACATGGAGTGGTTGTACTTGATGGGCCTAACAACTACTACCAATCTGGGTCAATGTAAGCCTGTGAGTAATGGCAATGAAGGGGTACTCTACACTTTCCAGAGCTCCATAATTGGAACCTCGCCACTAGATTCAGTTTTACCATAAGAGCAATATGGTAGGGACAATCATCTAGGTGCTAGGGCTTGACATGACCAGCCAATTGATTGGAGGGACCTCTCCGACCGCCTGTCTACCCAAGTAACGGTGCATGCCATGGACTACTCTGCAAACACCAAGGGTTGTCAGCTACGACCGACATGTGGCCCAATTGGAAGGATGTTTTACTCAGCAGAGGTGCTGTTGGCATATTGTATGGCCTCAGCCGATAGAGCTAAATAAATAAGGACACATGTTTAATACTTAGCTCCTTTTAATTGTTACTATTTAGGGGTAAAAAATAAAATAAATTAATATTTTTTATTACTTTAATACAACAGTCATTTAAGAAAAACAAGCAATTAGGAACTGAATTTAAGTTTTTGTCATATGTACAAAACAGTTTTTGAAAAATAGAATTATATTTCAGAACACTCAAAAGTTAAGGATTGCATTTTGTTTAAATTCTATAAATTATTTTCCTCTTATTCTCTCTCTTACCCACTCACTAAGTGGTGTTAACATTTTTATAGTCAGGTCATGGACCGGGTACTTTTGCTAGTATATATATATATATATATATATATATATATATATATATATATCACTGAATAAGTTCAGAGATAATGTCAACTGACCAACATTGACTATTAAGTCGAGCAAAGGCTTTGAAATGAGATTTTCTGAAGAATTAAAACGATACGACTTATTGTGTGTGACTTTAAGATTCAAGTCATTATCATCTGTGGAGTTTGAAGAATGAAAGATGTCAAACCTAAGATTGATTGTGTCTGTATTTTTGATGTGATTGAAGCCAAGAAGATTCCTTGAACTTTGATACAAACATTTGCCAGATTTATGATACAATAATAATTAGATGTCTTAATCAGTTGTCAGTTTCCTATCCTTAACTTTTAGGGAGGATCAAAGATTACCAAAATGGAATCAACTATTTTCTATGTTCAAGACTGAAATGTCAAGAGACATCAGACCATTTTGAATGAGAAAAAAAAAAAAGAAAAGAAAAAGAATTGAGATGTAAGAGAATTAATAGATTCCTCTGATTAAGAGACAAATAGTTCTATTAGGTAGAATTAGATTGAGTTCAAGAGATTTTAAAAATAATAATGTCTGGAGAATATCCAGAAATCTTGAATATCTCTAAAACTACAGTTTGGTTTCTTTGTTTAATGACTTATCAACCTTGTAAGAGAACAGTAGGTAGAGTAAAGTCGGCAAAGTGGCCTATTGTCAATATCAGCCCGACAGTGAGGGAGTCTATCCCCTTTTCACTAGTGCTAGAACAAAGGCTATTGTTTTATCATCTGAGGTGGAGAGCCACACTTACCATCAGCTCCCCCACTTTACCACCCAGATCCAAGTTGTTCTATACATACATCGAGTTGGCAAGGGTTAATAATATTGAACCTGGAAACATTGGTTCCTTGGTGGATGCTCTACCGAAAAAATATACAAAATATCCAACAACATCATGAATTTTATCAAAAAACTGGAGAGTCCAATTAAAAAGAGGAGGACAATCCCTGGCAGAAGAAAAAATCCAAAGAGGTATTTTCCAAGGAAACTCACCATCACCACTACTATTTATTATAGCAATGATGCCACTCAATCATATACTCAGAAAATGCACAGGAGGATACAAATTCACTAAGTTTCAGAAAAAATAATCAGTAATATGGAAATCCGATCTCACTGACAAGCTAAAGCGACATTTCTTCCAGGCGGTGGTTGTATCAATGTTGCTATACGGATGCACCACTTGGACCCTAACGAGGCGCCTTGAGAATAAGCTGGACGGGAGCTGCACAAGAATGCTGCATGCAGTCCTGAATAAATCGTGGAAGCAGCACCCCACGAGGAAACAGCTATATGGCCACCTGCCCCCATCTCACAAATCATTCGAGTGAGACGGACAAGACATGCCGGGCACTGCTGGAGAAGCAAGGATGAGCTCATAAGTGACGTTCTCCTGTGGAAGCCAACACACGGACATGCTAGTGTGGGCCGCCCATCAAGGACCTATATTGACCAACTAAGCAAAGATGCAGGTTGCTGCGCAGAGGACCTCCCTGGGAAAATGAATGATAGGAAAGGTTGGCAAGAGATTGTCATGGATATCCGTGCTAATAGCGCGACATGATGATGATGATGTACATGGATGACATAAAATTTTTTGCAAAAAATGAAAACGAACTAGAAACCATTAGAATATACAGCAGTTAACTGAAAAAACAGCAAGGGTACTATTTAACCTATGGCTGGGGGTGAAACAGAAGTTTCCTACTTTTCCCAAGGGTATTAGTCTGAAAGTGAACATAATAAATGTAACTAGAGTTTGAACTCACTCACTACATCATCACAGTCCAGCATGTTATCCATTATGCCATGGTCTCCCAGTCCTTCCCAGTCTAAAACTACTTGCAAATCCCTTATACAACTTGGGAACCAATCAAAGGGGACCTAATGTGCAAGCATCAACATATACACTTCTGTAGGTTGGCTGGTTGGTTTTATGGTAAGTCAACTCTTGACGGATTATTTAACACCAAAATCTTTTTCTTTTTTTTTTTTCAAACAATCAAATTGTTTCAAGTAACTAATAAAAATAATAATCATTTGTAGACAGTTATATTCAAGTAAGTATTCTTGGTACAAAAAATTTTACACAATTATTTAGTTTTAAATAACTATTCTTATTTAAAATAGTAATTTGTCGGGACACAATTATATGATCTCAAATATTCCTATCATCTAATACTAATAAATTGCTTGCAGTAATATGGTTTTAAGTATCATCTAATTTGCACAACGTTGTATGGTTTCAAGTAACTAATAATGATAATCATTTGTAAATAATTAAAGCTTCAAGTAACTATTCTTATTAGAAGTAATTTGCACACAGTTATACAGTTTCAAGCATTTGTATCTAAAATTAATAATTTTCAAATGGGTCTATTTGACCTGTACATTAAAACTCACAGGTCAAACCGGACCTGGGAGCAATGGGTACTCCATACTTCCCAGAACTGAAGCCTCACCACAGGATGCAATTTAGAGTCATACCCAGAACAGCCCATTTTTGGGGGTCAGGGGACTTACCTCTTGACAGGGGATGCAGTCGGCATATTCTAAACCATGCCAGTAAGGTGCTCTTCTATGGGATTACTCAGTCATTAGTGAGATGCCAGTTAGTGAGCCTGTGTCTATCATGTAACCATTGCATTGAATCCATATGCATGAAGATGTTTGTCCATCTAAATTCTGGTATAAATTTGCTCAGTACTTAAATGAGTAACCATTTAGGAACTGCAGGTATTGTAAACAACCCGAGGCCCATGTGCTGGACTAAACAAGGTTTGGTAAATAACAAATTTTGCTGAGAGCACCGGGTTAAAATTCTGGTTGCCATTTTAGGCATTTAGTTCTTATTTTGGTAAATCCAAGTCAGTATTGAGATTCGGTTGAGTTGGTTAATCCTTATATTCCTAGTCTGTAATGTTCCTTGAAGTCCGAGGTAGAAAAGAGTGTAGTATCAGTAGATCTTGTAATCCTAATCTTGTAGTATTCCTTGAAATCCTAGGTAAAAAAGAGTGTAGTATCACTAGATCTCCTTGTAATCCTAGTCTGTAGTGTTCCTTGAAATCCTAGGTAGAAAACAGTAGATCTCCTTGTAATCCTAGTCTGTAGTATTACTTGAAATCCTAGTAGAAAACAGTGTAGTATCACTAGATCTCCTTGTAATCCTATCCTAGTATCAGTAGATCTCTTATAATCCTAGTCTGTAGAGTTCCTTGAAACCTTAGGTAGAAAAGAGTGTAGTATCAGTAGATCTCCTTATAATCCTAGTCTGTAGAGTTCCTTGAAACCTTAGTAGAAAAGAGTGTAGTATCAGTAGATCTCCTTATAATCCTAGTCTGTAGAGTTCCTTGAAACCTTAGGTAGAAAGAGTGTAGTATCAGTAGATCTCCTTATAATCCTAGTCTGTAGAGTTCCTTGAAACCTTAGGTAGAAAAGAGTGTAGTATCAGTAGATAATCCTAGTCTGTAGAGTTCCTTGAAACCTTAGGTAGAAAAGAGTGTAGTATCAGTAGATCTCCTTATAATCCTAGTCTGTAGAGTTCCTTGAAACCTTAGGTAGAAAAGAGTGTAGTATCAGTAGATCTCCTTATAATCCTAGTCTGTAGAGTTCCTTGAAACCTTAGGTAGAAAAGAGTGTAGTATCATAGATCTCCTTATAATCCTAGTCTGTAGAGTTCCTTGAAACCTTAGGTAGAAAAGAGTGTAGTATCAGTAGATCTCCTTATAATCCTAGTCTGTAGAGTTCCTTGAAACCTTAGGTAGAAAAGAGTGTAGTATCAGTAGATCTCCTTATAATCCTAGTCTGTAGAGTTCCTTGAAACCTTAGGTAGAAAAGAGTGTAGTATCAGTAGATCTCCTTATAATCCTAGTCTGTAGAGTTCCTTGAAACCTTAGGTAGAAAAGAGTGTAGTATCAGTAGATCTCCTTATAATCCTAGTCTGTAGAGTTCCTTGAAACCTTAGTAGAAAAGAGTGTAGTATCAGTAGATCTCCTTATAATCCTAGTCTGTAGAGTTCCTTGAAACCTTAGGTAGAAAAGAGTGTAGTATCAGTAGATCTCCTTATAATCCTAGTCTGTAGAGTTCCTTGAAACCTTAGGTAGAAAAGAGTGTAGTATCAGTAGATCTCCTTATAATCCTAGTCTGTAGAGTTCCTTGAAACCTTAGGTAGAAAAGAGTGTAGTATCTCCTAGTCTGTAGAGTTCCTTGAAACCTTAGTAGAAAAGAGTGTAGTATCAGTAGATCTCCTTATAATCCTAGTCTGTAGAGTTCCTTGAAACCTTAGTAGAAAAGAGTGTAGTATCAGTAGATCTCCTTATAATCCTAGTCTGTAGAGTTCCTTGAAACCTTAGGTAGAAAAGAGTGTAGTATCAGTAGATCTCCTTATAATCCTAGTCTGTAGAGTTCCTTGAAACCTTAGGTAGAAAAGAGTGTAGTATCAGTAGATCTCCTTATAATCCTAGTCTGTAGAGTTCCTTGAAACCTTAGGTAGAAAAGAGTGTAGTATCAGATCTCCTCATAATCCTAGGCTGTAATATTTCTTCTGGCAGAAAGTCCAATTAACAATTGATTCAAGGATACCTGACAACGATCTTAAATGCTTTTCTGTGCTTGTTTTTGATTAGCCAATTCTTACCATGTGTTCCTATTGCTGTTGGGAAAGTGCTGATTTAGCATACATAGTCAGATGATACAACACACCAGTTCCTGTCAGATTAGCAAAGTTACAGAACAAAGAATTTACTCAGTACTTAGATGGGGAACCACTTAGAAACCAGCAGGTATTGTAAGCAACCTGAGGCCCATGTGCAAGACTAAGCAAAGCTTAGTAAATAACAATAAAATAAAATCCTAAAGAAAAGGATTATTGTATAAAGTTTTAGAAAAATTTCAATGTGTGTCAAGTTTTGATGTTGAATAATTTTCTTGTAGAAATTACCAATTTCATTAAACGTCAGGTTATGTGGATTGTTTAAGACTGGTGGTTCTCAACATTTTTTAACCCATTTTTGGATCCATTTTCTTCTTATATATATATATATATATATATATATATATATATATAATATAATAAATATATATAAAGTTTTACATATCTATTTATATGGTGACAAAGGAACAGTCACAACCATTTTGGTTTCATGCATCAACAATCATACATTTCATCCAATCATACACATCCTATGTCAATTGAATTTTCTGTAATTTTTTGCAATTTTTCGATTTTCCTTGCATTTGAAACAAGTTCACCTGACGATTGTTGACGCATGAAACCAAAATGGTTGTGACTGTTCCTTTGTCACCAAATATATAGATATGTAAAACCTTTATATATTTATTTATTATATTATATAACAGCTCTATTTTATATTGAGCACTCTACCAATAATACTGCATTTGGCACACTGTTCCAGTAAAAGCTGAAACAGTGACAATCCCACACTATAGTATATATATATATATATTATATATATATATATATATATATTGTGAACCCCATAACGACATGAAGGCTCCAGTGATCGACAAGAAGGTTCCCAAGTCTGACAAGTAACACCTGAAGAAGGCAGGAGGGTACATTGGCCAAAAACATTGTGTATATAACAATGAAGATGAGGACAATAGCCTGAATAATCCAAATAATCCAGACCTCATAGCCATTCCACACACACAAAAAAAAAAATTCTTATATTTTTCACAAATAAAAAAGTAAATTGTGATTTTCACCTTTGTTTGATCTAGGTAACTTTAAATTTACGACACTGTCAAATGTAAAGTTTTTTTTCATCTACTTAATTGACATAAAAAAATTCATAGCTACATGAATATTTCTACTTTTAGTATCTCAATACGCCATAGATTACTGTAGAAATTCAATTCTCAGTAATAACAATTGTTTTGAAGTAGAATTACTCTATGGACCACTAAAATATCACTGTAGACCCTCAATTCAGTATTTTCTTTGTGTGGAACCCCAGTAATGGTCCATGTGAATCCCAGTTGAGAACCACTGGTTTAGACTAATATTCTTTGTTTTGTTTTCTCCAGAATGTTTCAGCCATATACACTCAGGCCTTCCTCAGGTGTTTTTTTTATGTTCCGGTGTGTTGTGAAATCTTGTTTTGAGAGGAGCATGTGCATTCACATTCTTTTATAGAACATCCAGTTTGCGATGCTCATATTCCACCCCCTCCCACCCAGAACAAGATCAGACAACTTTTTTGGGGGGAAAACAATAGATTACAAAAGAAGGCTGGTAGGTACATAGACAAATTGTTCACTGAGAGGGGGAGGGGAAAGAATAAAAAGACAAGAATTTAGTCAGCCACAGACAATGATTGCATATAAATATAGAAACGAAAAAACACGTGAGCATTTCTCCAAATTTTATTACAGGTGGTAAAAACACACTTCCTCTTAAAATTTAAACAATTCTTAAATTTTTAGGTTCCAGATTTATATATCCCAACACAAAATTAAATCCATCATCTTGAATGCGTATTTGAATTTACTTAAGATTAAAAAGGGGATGTAATACAGCGGGATTGCAGTAAATAAGATGATAATGTGCATAGGTTTAAAAAATGCAGTGCATCTGCAGTACTCGGTAGTTCTCCCACCCCCAGTTGTGCTTGGTTGGATTTTATGGCATGTCAGCCCATGTTGGGTTATTTTATGCCGAAGACATTTTGTTTTATTCATTCTTTATGCGTATTCAATTAAAAAAAAAAAATTAAACTCAGTTTTCTTTAAACTGTAGTGTAACCGGAAGTTCTTATTATGATGAACAAAAGTAAAGTGACAAAAATTAATGGTTTGCACAAGGGATTGTGCAGCCTAGTAAAAAAAAAAAAAAATTTAAATAAAAATTTGTACATTTTCGACCAATCAGAGACGTTCACACCCAAAAAGAAATTTACAAAAAAGATTCAATTTGGAGCCTACTTTTTCTTATAAATAGCGGAGTTTTCAGACCCCAACCAGAAAGAAATTATTATCTAACTAAATCCACGTCACTCTAACGTAAGATAAAATCACATTCTCTTATAAGAAGGTATGAGCATTTATATCTTTCTATCTCTCTCTAATCAGCCATTTAAGAGATAAGCAATTTACTTGCGCCTGACTGTTTTGTGACTTTGAATTCTTACTTTTTCTTTCTCACTTCAAAAACTTATAACATCTTTTTCTTACATGTTATAATGAACTTTACAAAGATTACTTTTTGTACAAAAGACTGATGAAAGAACTTTACTCGGTATTCTGCATTACCTTTTTGTAAACCTTTTCTAAATACAAGTTGTTTGTTTTAAAACTGAGTCTTGTTATTTATGCCATGTGCCTACAATGATTGAATGTTTTATGGTGTCTTTTTTATGTTTGAATAATATTTCATGAATTTTAACAATAAACTGGTGACCTCACAATGAATATATCAAACAACCCTATACTAAATCACCATAAAATAATTTTTTAAGCTCATTTTTTCTATTTAAACCATAGATGGTACCCTAACAGGTAATACCACTCAGGATCAGAGTGGACTTGGGAGTGATGGTGATGAAGGGATACTCCATACTTCCAAGAGCTCCAGAATTGGAATGTCACAATTAGATATAGTTCAACATCATACCCAGGACACCCAGTTGTATGTGAATTGTAGGGCAGATTGTTTAGGTAACCAATCTAGGAGAAAGAACACTGTAATATTTACCAATTTTTTGCACAAGTAGGATGTGACACAAAGTCAATTTCTTAAGCATAGTTTAACAGGTTTTAATTTAGAGTCTTCCTTCTTCTAGACTAATTAAAGAGCCTAGTCTGTCCTACTATTGACCTAAAGATGGAAGGAGAACAGTTAGATACATACCTTTCCCAAGGGTATTAGCACTATGTGAAATACAAGCAGCCTTGTTCGGGATTTGAACACGTCTTGCTATGTCCATTTCTTACAACAATAACCATTACACCACACACCTCCACAAATCCAAAGCTGTAGTCCACTTAAAAATTGAACTTGTGTCATATGTTGGATAAATACATACTTTTTATCTCACACTCTAATAGTTTTTGGTATTAAATAACCCACAGAATTATTATACCATTAACCAAACCAAACTAAACCAAATGAAGTTAATGAAAATTATTTATACCAATTTGAAGATATTAAGAACTTGAAACAAAACTTTTATCAAAATGACTTTTTTGGCATTAAATGATCCAAAAAGGGTTGCTATGCCATAAACCAAACTATGTACATAGATGAAAATCATCATCATCATCCTTCAGGATGTGGAAACTTTATTTTCCATTATATATTTCAACACTTTACGACTTAAGACAATAAAAATAATTACATATACAGATCATAATGTGCATAGATTCCAAAATAAGGAGTGCATCAGCAGTACTCAGTAGTTCACCCCACACCCACACACTCTAGCTATGGGTAAATAGTAGGGTAGACTGGGTTCTTTAGCCATGGTTAGGTTGTTGGTTGATTGTATTTTGTTTTACGGCATATCAACCCTCCTTGGTAAGGTAACCAGACTCAGAGAAGGAAAACTCTGAATTTAAAACCAGCTGTATTCCTCTGAAAATGAGCTTGTGTCACACCCTGCCCATGATGGAGGGGTTGGGTAAATACATACTCAGACTCCATGTGCATAATGTATAAATATCAAAATTAGCATCATCTTTCAATGGGCTGAAACTATATTTTCCATCAACATTCTATGATATTTCCCTTTGACAATAGCAGGGAGAGACAAGTGTATGAAAAACATTAGATATGATATAAAGTCTAATTAAATAGTATTATCTGCATTATTCGGACTATTGTCCTCATCTTCATTGTTATGTATACAACGTTTCAGCCGATATGCCCTCCAGCCTTCTTGTCGGATTCAGGAACCTTCTTTTCGGACTCGGGAGCCATCACGGAACTTTGAACCTAACCCTTTATTCAGTCCACAGGGGTATCCTGTTCTCATTCCACTAACCATAGCTGGGGTAGAGGTGTTAAGCTGTGTTAATTATTATTCTATGTTACTGCTGCCCTTGATCAGGATTGAACCTGTAATCTAGAGATAACTGTCACTTAGAACTGTCTTAACAAGTCCGACAAGAAATACCTGAAGAAAGCCGGAGGACATATCGACCGAAACATTGAACAGATAACAATGAAGATGAGGACAATAGTCCAAATAATGCAGATAATACTAATCATCAAACCTCATCTTAAACATTCAGATAAATCTAATTAAATAACTCAATTCTTGAAAGGATAAGGACGAGAGATTATCAGCCAAAGAACCCAGTGTGCAACTCAAGTAGTACTATTTATATAAAAAGTAATTATATTATATATTTTATATATATATTTATATACTTGGTACTTAATATTTGCCTAGGATAATTTGGGGATAAATTGATATTGTTATTATCTGACTTATGATGCATTAAAGTATTTCAAAGGCATAAATATATGACTGAGATTCTAGAGATGAAATCCAACCAAAATTCATCTCCATTGTTTGTTTTGCTCTTCCTATAAATCAACATTTTAAGTTAGATGATCACTTCTGATGAATAAAATTCTGCTGAATCTATAAATTTTCCACAAATGTTTTGGCAATGTCTTTATTCATTTTTCTTTATCAATTTTTTTGATCAGTGACAGAAATAAATCCTTTAATTCCACTTTTGACAAGGCTAATTAGACAGTTTGCGCAAAACAAAAATCTATGTTGAAGATAAAAATAAAGCAAGTCTAACACAATTATAAACTGCAGCAATACAAGGTGTGATCAAAAACTAACAAAATTGAAGCTTTAAAATTGTTTCTAATTTCAAACTTTAAATAATAAACAACTTATATAATAAAGTGATGATGACTAGATGAATCAGTGTCAAATTTTACCAAAACACAAGATTAAGCAAATACAGTAACTTATATAGTAAAGAGATGAGGACTACATGATGAACGAGATGACTTACCTCCTGCAAAGTAAATCTTTCTGGCATGCCAGTTTTTTGAATAAGTGTTTGGTCACCATTAACAAACAGATTTATGGGTATGTAAACTTGTTTATGCAAATCATGCCCACAACGAAACTAGATATAATTTTTTCATAGGGTTTAAAACTTAGTGACTTATTGATGTATTTATATATATTTATATAAGCTAAAAATAAAAATAAACTTTTTATAAGTTTGACAAAGTGGGGACAAAATGAAGAATTCTACATTTCAATAAATTTCTTTTTTTTTTTTTTCAAAAGATAGTTGCTTCTTATACCAAATTATATTAAAACTAGAGGAAATATCTAAACACAAAAAAGTGAAAAAAAAGAAAAAAAAAAAAGAGATGCATTTTACAAAATGTTTTTAAAAAAGTGAAAACACACAACAAAATCCTCTAAAAAGAAAAAAGATGAAAAAAAACAAACAAAAAAAAAACAAAATTAAAACCAAAACAAAAACAACAAATCAACAGTATTTTGTCTGCTCAGCAAGACAACAACATTGTAAAGAATTTTTTTTTTCTTGAAAAACAAAACAAGTGATATCTAATTTACAAAAATCAATGAGAGGGGGTGGGGGATCAAAACGGCATAACAATTTGTGTTTTTCTTATATTTACTTCATTACAAAAGGCTTGATTTTAGAACTTCTTTATTTTTATTCAACATATTTGCAGGTAAAATACTAATACTTCAGCTCTGTCTGTTGTTACACTTAGTCATGGGGTGACAGTATCTCTGAGTCTTAATAGACCCTGGATCTATCCCTAAATTCAGATGTTTGGTTTGGTTTGTTGGATTTTATGGCATGTCAACCCTTAACGGGTTAATTTTTGCTGAAGACGTTTTATTTTATTCATGCTTGATGTGCATTTAAAAAAATGTTTGAATTCATTTTTTTTAAACTTATTTTTTCTATTTAACAGATATAGTTTGGACCCTAAAAGGTTAAGTTCAGATGTAAGCATGAGCAAAGTTGCATAAAAGAAAGGCTGTCAGCCATCTAGGAAGTCCCCCCCCTCTTCAATGCCACCAGTGCTGTGGGTGACACAGCTTGGTACTACTTATAGTACTGTGGGTACAATACCAGGGTCATCAGGTGTCTGCAGGTGACACTTTGTAGGCTTTTGTTTGTTTGTTTGGTTGGTTTTTACGACATGTCAACCCCTGTTGGGTTATTTTATACCAAAGACATTTTGTTTATTCATTCTTAATGTCTATCAATTTTTTTAAAACTCATTTTTTATATTTAACCCATAGATGGGACCCTAACAGAGGTTTGAAGTGAGGAGTTGATGATATTATGTCCGGCTCATTTTGAGCTTTAAATTGTACATATATTTAAGTAATTAATATCCAAAATATTTGATATTTTGGATACTTCCTTGTACTTAGGCAGGAGAGCTCAAAGTACATGTATAAATGAATTTCAAGGATTAATATTCAGATATTCACAGACCAAAATACGATCAAATAAAAGGAAAAACGTTTTAGTATTCATCAAATGATAAATTCATTTCAGCCTGTTGGCCTTGTCAAATTTGACTGAGAAAAAAAATCCTTGAATTATTTTTTTTGCAATCAAATATGATGAGGACAACAGGCCCAAATTTCATTTAGTTGATTATATATATATATATATATATATATATATATATATATATATATGAGAATTATTCAATGAATGAAGTGAATTTTACAATATAACAATTCACATTTCATTCAGGAAACATTTTTGGCTTTTTTTCAATATAATCTCTCATTTTTTAAAACACATTTTTCAATTAAAAAACAAGATTTTGTATCATTTTAGCATATAAATCTTTGGAAGGTTTTAGTCTTTTTCTCATAGTGCTCTTCACTTCAAGTGAATGAATAAGACTGGATTATATTTTAACTACCACACTTTCCTTGCTTAATTTAGATGGGCATTGTTGATATTACAAAGCTACCCCCACACACACACTAAAAGTAGTTCATCTATTCAATTGAGCTAAATCTATCTATAGATATACAAAGGGCAGTTGTGAGTATGTCCAGAAGAAACTACGAAAATAAAACAATTAATGACAATGTAAATATATATAACATTAAATATCACCAATTCTTGCTTTTTGTGCAAAAATTATGAAGATTTGATTTATATTCAAAGATATTTAAAAATGAAAATATACATAGAAATAGTATTATTCATATTATTCGGACTATTGTCCTCATCTTCATTGTTATCAGTACAATGTTTCGGCTGATGTGCCTCCGGCCTTCTTCAGGTATTTCTAGTCAGACACGGGAACCTTCTTGTCGTAATCGGAAGCCATCATGGAACTTTGAACTTAACCCTTTATTCAGTCCATGGGGGTATCCTTTTCTCATTCCGCTAACCATAGCTGGGATACAGGTGTTTAGCTGTGTTAATTATTATTCTATGTTACTGCTGCCCCTGACTAGGATTGAACCTATAGTCCAAAGATAACTGTCACTTAGAACTGTCTTAACCTAACTCCTTTATCCAGATGAGGAAAATAGTCAGAATAATACAAATAATACTAATTATCAAGCCTCATCTCAAAAATTCAGAGAACATAGAAATAGCATTGAAATTCTACTTAAAAATGTGAGAAATGAACATTTTGAATTCAATATACATAGAAATAGCATTGAAATGTCCAGCATTTGTAAATCTCAATATACATAGAAATAGCATTGAAATTCTACTTAAAAATGTCCAGCATTTGTAAATCTCAATATACATAGAAATAGCATTGAAATTCTACTTAAAAATGTCCAGCATTTGTAAATCTCAAAAGTAAACAAATCAACATACCAAGGTGTTTTTTTTTTTTACCCCCATCCCTACCAAGTTGACACTGAGTAGCCACTTCTAGTTGTTAATATTACAAAGCTAACCCACAACACTAAAAGTAGTTCATCTATTTAATTGAGCTAAAAAAAAAAAATTGTTCTGAAGTTCTAAAAAGTTAAACAAAAATGTCTGAGTGTTTAAACATGTTCAAAACACACCGTGTAATAATGTACATAAATCTTAATTGGAGAGTCTGTCTCAAAAATCTGGGAGTCATTTTAATGGGATGAATGTAAGGCATTTTTATCTTATTTATTTTTTGTGTGTTACTGTTAACAATATAACCTCTGGCTGGTTGGCTGTGAATAGTTACTTTCACATGGTAATAGTAAGCGTGTCTTATTGAAGAATGTCATTCCTAATGAGAGAAATTTTTCCAGTGAAGTTAGATAATGAAGCTCGATGAACAGTGAAAACGATGTCAGCTTGAGGGAAGTTAAAAATATATAAAAGAAAAAAAAAGAATTAAATTTGGCAATGATAGAAGTGGGTAGAGATGTTACACAGAAAATGAAAATTGAAACAAAATATTTATGATAAATGATAAATAGGAAAGATTTTGTAAAAATGAAAGTCCTTACAAACTGCACGCTTTGGGGTTGACAGATATGTATGATAATGACATTACGGCAAGTAACTTAAAAATTTTTTTGGAAAGTCTCTCTCCTGAATTTTGCAAGTTGAAGGAAAGAGTTATTTCATTTGGCTCTGGCAAGGTTGATTATAGAGGTAACAGCTCCTTTAATGCCTGGACAGTTTTGGTTGGTGATTTTGTTTTACAGCATAACAAACTTCTGTGGGTCATTTAATACCGAATCAAGTCATTTTGATAAATAAAGGACTTAGTTTGCTTACAGTACTTGCTATTGCTTAAGTGGTCACCCAATTTTGAAACAGTCCAGCATTTTAAGTATTTCTATCTATTATGATTTATTTATTTCTATCTAACCCAACAATTCATGTTTGGTTTATTCAATTTTATATCAACCCTTTATGGGTTATTTATTGCCAGAATTTGATTAATCAATTTTGATCATAATCTTAACTATATTTTCATGGAGATTCCCCCCTCCTTTTTGAGAATGTTGGTTTTATGGCATATCAAACCTTTTTGGGTCATTTAATGCTGAATCAAGTCATTTTGATACTTGGTTTCTTACAATACGAGCTGTTGCTTAGATAATCACCCATCTAATTATTGAACAGGCTCATTGCTGCTTAACTTTGGTGATCTAGCGGGAACCAGTGCCTTTAACATGACTGTAAGCCTGGACAGTTTAAGTATTTATAAAGGTGGGATTTGGCCAAATGTTCACTAACCACCTTGTTAGTGAGCATCACTCGCTTCTTAATCCTTGTGGCATGTCAATGATGAGGTACTCTGGTGATAGGACAAATTACAGGTGTCTTATTGTGGTGTCTTGAAGAAAGTTGATGGAGACAAAGATGAGAGGAAGAGATGACAAAAAGTTCATATGGAAAAAGCAAGAGAAAAAACCAGACATGTGGTCACAGAAAAAATACCACTCACTTTATTATTGGTGCAGAAACCTACCTCTGGACCAGTCTCAAAAGTAAAGAGACAGGAAGTGTTATTCAAGAGTCAATGAAAGAAAGATCTATTGTTCTACAAATCATAGCCTACCCCCTAAGAGGAGGGCAGTTTCAATAGCCATAAAATTAAAGTCAATCCTTGTCACTCTGCCAGTTACTAAATAACAGTGTGACCCTTTTCAAAAATCCCCAACTCTTACATGTAACTCCTATAATAAAATCACAATAAACACATTTATGTTACACATAAAATCGCACCGATTCATCAGAAATCATTCCCTTAATTCCAGGCACTGACTTCATGTTCCTCCCAATTTTCATCATATAGAATCATATTTCAATACTCAGTGAGTAGGGCCAGTGTGCAAATAAAACTGTTGAGAAGAAGGCCACAAAATTCTCCTGATGAATATACTAAATTAGAAAGGTTAATGAAAATAAATAACAAAGCAGATAAAACAAATTGAAACAGAGGGGAGTATAACAAAAAAAAAAAAAAAAATAGAAGGGAAACTTATTCTTCCCTTACTCTCAACTTTCATTGGTAAATTTTCCTAATTTAGATATTTAGTTAAAATAGGAAGTAAAAAATAAAATTACAGTTATTTCTTCTTGTTAATGGATTTCTTTTAAGATTAACCCCCGTGAGATTGTTGCTCATATTCATTAAGATAAAACCAAACAATTAGAAATCAATAATACTAAGCATATATTCATATATAAAACAAAATACATAACAAATCAATAGCAATCAAAAGAATCATGGAATTGAACTTCTCGTCGGTTTTGCTATTGGAAAATGAGGAGCATTCTACAGTCTGCTCGCTTTCTGGTGAGTTTCCGTTACTTATCAAGTAACTTTCTTCTTCATTACTTATTTTTTAATCATCTATTTCAGTAAAGTCCATCTAAGAGACACAATGTTCCGGGTTCAATACCGCCCCCCACTCTCAGCCAACTCAACACACGAGTAGCTCAGCTTAGATCTGCACGATAAAGTGGGGAGCTGATGGTAGGTATGATGCTGCACCTCAGATGCAAAAACAATCTCCCTTTCTCGAGGTTATTTATAATAACATATGTGAAATGCAAACAGCCTTGTCAAGGTTTGAACTTATCTCACCATGTCCATTTCCTAAGGCAGTGAAAAGGGTATAGACTCCCTCACTGTCCGGTTGATGCCATCAATAAGTCACTCTATTGATTTTACTGCTAGAAATATTTAAGTTTGTTAGTGCAGAAAATGCCTAAAGAGTAATGGCAATGTCAGAGGGCAGCAATAAGAACAATTGTAATCTTATCTATCTATAGTTCAAATACAATTGATTTTTACTTTATTCCTGTATTTTAACTCCTTACAGAATTTCATGCATTTCTCTCTCTCATTTATGTATGTATGTATGTGTGTGTGTGTGTATATATATATATATATATATATATATATTGGTTTGGCGGTTGGTTTTGAAGGCTATCACAATGCAAGTATAAAGAAAAAGGTAACTATGGTGTTGTTTGTTAACCTGTAATATTTTTTTATCAATTCTTAATATTTTGAGATAAAAAAATCTCTTTTACAGAAGATCTCCGAAACTGAAGCTGTTGTTAGTGACTGTCTCTCTCTCTCTCTATATATATATATATATATATATGATGAAAAGTCAGTTGGGTTTTTCTCCCGGTTAAAAATAGTTGCTAAGTCTAGCCACACTGAAGAGATGGGAAAACCACACACCTCCACATAATAATATAAGGTAATACCTGAGCATTAATTAAGTGTGTCTCACATTCACTTAAATAAAATTCTTTGGTCTAGTTGTAGGAAGGATTCCTACTACCTCATCCAGGATTTGACCATGTCTCACCGTGACCATTTCCTTAGACAGTAACCATTACACCACACACCTCCATATAATAATATAAAGTAATATAATATTTGAACATCTATTGAGTGTATCTCACACTCACTTAAAAAAAATGCTTTAGTCTTGATGTAGGAATAATTCTACAGACTTGTCTGATATTAATTGCCAGATTCAAGATAACAACAAGACACCACATTAAAGAAAAAAAGAAAGATAAAAAAAAAACCTGTCATAATGCTTCAATGTAACTAATTTTATTGCTTAGCCTAATGTCATTAGTAATGAGTCTTAAACTCATAGTCAATCATGTATAATTAATTAGTGTCAACACCTTTTGAACAGGTAATTTTGTATTCATTATCTTCATATATTTATAGAAAGTAAAAAGAAGAAAATAGAATCTTTGTTCACTTATTTCATACTTTCATCTGTTCCAATCTGTTCATCACCAAGATAATTCTCTCTTTTATCAGGTTCGGTTTATTTGTTTAATAGCATATTGACTCCTTACAGTTTATCTAATACCTAAATTCGATTCATTTTTAAATGTTTAATTATTATAATAACTATATTTCCAATGTACCATTGCACTTTTTTATTTGTCTATAATTTGTACAAAGTCATATGATATAAACTATTCCTATCTAATACATATAATTTGCACAGTTTTATGGTTTCAAGTAATACTATTTAATACTAATCATTGTTGTAACTCAAGTATTAGAAATAACAGAGAAATAGTGGGAAGAAACACAAGTATTAAGGATAGGGAAAAGGTTTAATAAGCAAAGATACAAGGTGAACAGAGTAATTAGCAATTGCTAGGTTGAATTAACAAGTCCCATGAGATCTCATTTCTCTCTTCCAAGGTTTTTTCAGATATTATTTACAAGAAAACAAAAGAGGATTCCATTCTCATTATTTAGGTACTATATGACAATCATTTGAATTTGACCATTAGATGAGACCCTAACAGAAATTCTGGGTTAGAGTGGGCCCGGAGAAATGGCAATGAAAGGATACTCTATGCTCTCCAGAGCTCCAGAAGTGGAACCTCACCACCTGATGCAGTTTAGCATTATATCCAGGACATTCTTACCTCTTTGCTGGATTAAAAGGGAGGATCAAAGTGTAGTATCTGTTCCAGTTTCTATGCTCTGATTCTTACCTAATCCACCCGGCCTCGGCTGGGGGTCCAGGGTGCTTCGGCCAGTGGACCGGTAAAGTACAATTAATAGTGTCTATCCCAGGGGGCCATCCCCCCAAATCGATGCAATTTTTATGCGCCCACATAAAAACGAGACCTTGTGTCCAGTCCTCATAAGTGGGATGAGCAGGCAAATACTCTTACCTTTTTGCTGAGGATACAGTCAAAGGATTCTAATATCAGCAATTATATGGTTTCAAGTAACTATTCTGATTTAATAATCATTTGTTTGCACACAGTTATATAATTCCAGATATTCTGATCTAATACCAGTAATTTACACATAATTATGTGATTTCAAGTATTTCAAGTAATTATATGGCTTCAAGCATCTAATGATAAATTTCTCTTTTCATGCAATCACATTTGGTCTTAAATCTTTTTTTTGGGGGGGGGGGTTAAGTATTTCTATCAATTACGATTTCTTATTTATTTCTATCTAACCCAACAATTTATGTTCAGTTTATTTAATTTCATATCAACCCTTTTGTGGTTATTTATTGCCAAAATTTGATTAATCAATTTTGATCATAATCTTAATTATATTTCAATGTTCCATTACATTTAAAAAAAAAAAAAGTATATTTTATTTGTCTATAATCATTTGTTTGCACATAGTTATCATATCATATATTTCTATTTGATGATTCATACACAATTATATGGTTTCAAGTAATGATTCCTGTTTAATAATAATGCTAATAATCCTTTGTTTGCACAATTATATAGTTTTTCAAGCATTCCTATCTAATACTAATAATTTTCAAACAAATCTAATTGACCCATAGATGGGATCCTAACAGGTGCTACCCCTCCTGGTCAGAGTGAACCTGGGAGTAATGGAAATGAAAGAATACTCAAAAGAGCTATAGAACTAGAACCACACCACCAGTTGTAGTTTAGTCAAACTCAGAGCATCCCTTTTTGGTGGGAATCTTATCACTCTGCAGAGGATGCAGTCAAGATATTTTAAGCCTCATTGACAAGGTGGGTTTTATCTGAACTTTGAGAAAACTGGAACAAGACAATAGAAATGAATATCAGGTAGAATTTTAATTCTATATTCCTCTTCAAGGGAGATAACTGGTGTTTCCAGATATGCAAGCGAAAATATTCTCAAACAAGTTTGATCAGATTTTAACCAACAAAAATTTAATGTTCAAAATCTTTTATGATCTGATCAGTTTAGAGTTTAACCAAATATATTATCTCCTTCACACAAAGTTGAATATTTTTTCTTTGTTCTTTTTAAGTTATTAGCATAATTTTGAAAACTGCCTAAAATTATTCAGTTTAATAATTCATTTGCATGAGGAATCAATTATCATCCAATCAAAGCAATCTGTGAAATAAAAATATTCATAGTAAAATAATTTTAAAAAGTTATTCTACTCAAGATTTTCACTTTTCAGATTGAATGGATTGGCCAACAAATGTCACCTCGTAAAAATCATTATGTTCAGAGAAATTCAAAAGACATTTTTTCAATAATTCTCAGATTCAAAATAAAATCAGTCAGAATTTAATCAGTGGAGTGTACTGAAAAATGTGTTCATATAAGCAAATAACCTGGTCTTTGGTGTGTCATGAAATAAGTATGTTAGATTTTACTAACTAAAATAGTTCCTTCAGCATATAAGGCTACACGGTAACATTACTACGCGACGACCACTGGTGCCATAAGAATTGGCGCGTATTTCATTTTTCCTTTGTCTTTGTTTCCTTGTATCATTCTGTTCCATTTAGTAAAGTAACGTGTAAGCACGTGTATAATATACCTCCGTTAAAATACATCTTGTTTTCTCATTCTACTAACACTATGAGTAAACTAACCCACACCACTGCAAGTTGTCATAGACCTTTAAGCTCAACAAAGTAAGGTAGAAAGAGGTAGTTTATTCTGGACAAGAATATGGTATATGGTTGAGTATGCCAATACAATAAACAGTTAATCATTAAGTTGCTCTTTCAGTATAGAGAGATTGCTGATTAAATAGTCTTAGACTATTTTATCTTTTGGGAGTGTTCCATTTTCTACACAATAATTTTAGACAAAAATTAATATTGATTTAAATGAATAATAATAATCTAACATATAAATAATAAGTGTTTATGTTTACCATTATTAACTTCCAAGTTTAACTTTCAGTATAAGAGAGATTGCTGTTTTAATAGTCTTAGGAAGTGCTATATTATTTATTGTGGACTGCAAATTGAATTTTGCATATTTGAGGAACAGATTTTTAGTCAGAGTCTTTCATTTTTAATTTCATACAGATTTTTTGTTGAGTAGGCAATGTGGCATGTATTGCTTACTCAACAAAATATTTGTACATACAAAATTAAATTGCTTAGGATTGTGAGTCATCAAGAATTGATAGAAGTATTAATGGTAGGAGAGAGTTCTTATATTCACATATGAATGCATTAAAAATCAGAAACAAAGAGTCTGTTATTGGGTTGGAATTAATACAAGTATGATAGACAGACAAAGATTATTAGATGTTTAATTCTTCTACTTAACTATGACAATATTGCGGTCATTGATTTACAGTCATAGACTGTGACTATTTTACATTAAAGATTTTACGCAAACAGGACATATGACAAATTTGAGATAGAGCTCCAAGTGAAAACTCAATGAATTAATGTTCCGTATTTGACAAATGAAAACAATTTGCCAGCTTAATTCATAAATAATGGCTGTTAGGTGAAAGTGTTTCCTGGAGCAAGGTCTTGATGGATTTTGGTGACCAAGTTTGTAGCTCTTATTAAATTTTATATATGAAGGACTAAGAGAGGGGGGAGAGGGGGAGGAGAGGAGAGGGAGGAGAGAGAGAGAGAGAGAGAGAGAGAGAGAAGTTAATTGATTGCTAAAAATAACTTCAGAAATAATAAGTAGTTGCTGTGTATACTTAAGAGAGTGAAGATTTGTATATAATATTTATCAATGTGTTACAGTAATGGTAGAATAGAAATTTAAAAACAATGATAATTCTGAATTCACAGGGCTTTAACCTTTCACTGACCTTATGGCTGTCCTCTGATTGGTCAGTTCGGTTCATGGAAGTTGGAGGTGAACTTGGAATTTGGTAGTTCTCGATTAGGTTTTCAATGAGGAGACAGACATGTCTCCAAGATGGCTATTTCTTAGGAATGTGATGGTTAACTTGGGCTAAATAAAAGATGTCTGAAAAATACCTAAATCTTTGCATTCATTACTAAAACAACGAACATACATGAAAAAGTCCCAAGGGAGTGGACCAGAAGAACAGAGAACCAGCCCATATGCCCAAATACCTAGACAGAATAGATGACCCAGCATCGTAGTAGATAAGTACAATGTTATAAGATGGTGAGAAGAAGCAAGGGGCTATATAACATATGGTCTCACTACGAAATTAAGAAAAGATTCTGTTATGGTAATATAAGTCATTATTCAAGATCACTAGAAGCAAACGTGACTTGTGTTATAATAACAGAATTTCTCATTTAGTGGACTCAAGATTGTTAATAACATTGTCCAAAGCTGTGTTCTCAGTTTCAGAATTGACAAGATGACAAAAGTTATTTACTAAGCTTTGCTTTTGTGTGGCACAAAGCTTAAACTATGGGGCTATCCAGTGAGATTCAAACTAACTAGTAATTGTCTGCCTGTCTAGTTTGCTAATCATTACATAACATGAGACACCCAACCAACCAAAGATTAATAATGCAACAAATAAAAAAAAAAGATATTTGTTTTTTCTGTATTTTATATTTTCATTAATCATTGGCTTAATTTTTTTGTCAATTTCAAATTGTACAATTATTTTAAAATAATTGTAATTTTAGAAATGTATTATATAAAAAAAAGAAGCTATATATATATATATATATATAGTCATCCACATACAGTAGTTTTACCATATCACAGCTTTACACACACACACACACACACATATATATATATATAATATATATATATATATATATATATATATATATATATATATATATATATATATGTGTGTGTGTGTGTGTGTGTGTAAAGCTGTGATATGGTAAAACTACTGTATGTGGATGACTATTATATATATATATATATATATATATATAAGTACCATGTGTACTTCCATGTTACTATACACTGCACTATAAATACAATTGATTGTCACCTTTTCTCACAATTCCATCTGAGAATTATTCACATTACATGAAACTTCAAGTGATGGATTTCTTGTGTTCATAATTATAGTATCTTTATGGTTCTATACAAGCTACAATAAATAGCATTGAGCAATTTTTTATTCAACATAAATACTGCCATCAGGATACAAAGAGCTTTTCAATGGTCAAATAAGAACTTTTCAGAATAAAATTGAATCAAATCATAGTAGGTGGTTTATATTAAGGTTTGGGTTGATCCATAAATAACCAAAACATGGGCTCTGTATTTGGTTACAGTCTATCCCCTTTGTCTGGTAACTGGATGCTAGTTACAACCTTCCTGTGAAAAATATGTTGATTCTACAGTCATTATCTTTGGTATGGCTGCAATTATATAAGAAATGAAATCTTTCAGTTCATCAATTTTCTGCTGCTTATGTTTAAAGACTTTAGCCTTCAGGTATATCAAGGGGAAGTAATGATAAGGGGGTAGTTCAGGTGAGCAAACTGATCATCAGTTGTCCCCATATGGTGAGATGATTTTGGTTTGGTTTGGTTTGGTTTGTTTTGTTTTACGGCATATCAACCTCAGTGGGTCATTTAATGCTGATAAAGTTTTGAAATAAATCAATTCTTAATGGATAATACAATTTTTCTTATAAATACATTTTTCTATTCAACCCATAGATAGGACCCTAACAGGTAATACCACTCCGGGTCAGAGTGGACCAGGGAGCAATGGTGATGAAGGGGCGCTCCACATTCCCCAAACCTCAAGAACTGGAACCTCACCATCAGATAGAGTTTAACGTCATTCCCAGGACATGTAGACCCTCAGCCACCGCCTTCTAGCACCCATATGATAAAAAGGGGTTGGGGCTTGCCATAAGGGCAATAGGGTTGGGATGGTGAGATGAGTTTCAATCCCAAATTCATGATGTTCACCATTCCATGCCATGATGGCAACTGAAATGGCATGACTGATGTTCAAAGACATACCTCCCACCCACCTACCACTACTAGCACCTATGCAATGGCAATTTTAAATCTAGGAGATCATTCTGCCAGAACCTGTTGATGATTATTATTTTTTATTTTTGTAATATATTTAATTAGATTTTCATAGGTATAGATATGACACAAATCTTATAAGTGCTGGGGATTGGCACTTTGATTCTCATCAGAACATACAGAGATGCTACATTGAGGGGAATTGGATTACCGTATTTACTTGTGGATAGGTTGCACTTTTTTTTAATCATAAATTCTGCCAAAATCAGTGGTGCGACCTATCCATTTGACATAAATGTAAAACAGCACTACTTTAATTTTTATCTATCATTAAGTTATAATGATCAGCAATTGCAATGACACGAAATGTGTACAATATGCATTTGAAAGTTATGAAGTCTTTCGTATACACAAAATATATATATCAAAGATTCCTACCGACTCATTGCTTGAAACTGACCTGATGCTGAGTTGACTGTTACACTTTCTTTTTTTTTTTACCCAGGATCATTTATGATAATAGAACTAAAATATGCAACACTTATTCAATATGTTTGCATTATGCATCACAGTCTATGGCAAAGTGTTCTAGATCTAATATTTATAAGCAAAGTCTTGAAACAAATCTGAATATTTGATAAGTCTTATGTTAGAATAGGTCATGTAACTAGGCAGATTATAATGCGACCTATCTTCGGGTCAATCACAAATACCCACTTTGACAACCCCAAATTAATGGTGCAACCTACCCACGAGTATATACAGTAGTTATATTTAAAAATGATAAAATAATAATGTGTACATTTATGTTAATGATATATTAGAAAACTAAAACGTTTCACTTTGACTTTAGATATTGGTCTCCATCCCAAATAAAGCGCCATCGTCCATCATCTTTTATTATATGGACTTTGATTAAATTTCCTCACATAGTTTTGTAGGCAAATGTAATTTTCTTGTGCAGAGTAAATACATTTCAGACTAATACACTGTTCACTACAGACTAAATAAGTGACCAAAAAAAAAACAAAAAACAAAACAAAAACTAAAAAGAAAAAAAACACTTGATTAATGAACAAAACATTCCCTGCCCGAAATTGTCCGATTGGTTTCTTTTATAAAAATCAATACATCAGGAATTTGTCTGACTCTTTATTGCTGTATTAATCACCTTTGGATCCGACCAAGATGGAGAGAAAAATCCAAGAGTTAAATGTTCCAGATGATAAATTCTAAGCAGACAAGGCAATTTTTACAAATTAGTAGATATATATAAAGAAAATGGTATTAATTTCTCATTGGCCATATTGTCTCCAATTTGTACCAATCACAGATGAATTGGATTTTCTTTGTTTCATTATTGCAATATGATATTACATAGTATTTTACATTACATATTATATACATACATAGCCACACACAAATACTCTTTCACACACACACACACACATTATATATATATATATATATATATATATATATATATATACGTTCACATATAGACACTCTCACCCCCCCCTACACACACAGAGGGTGCAATGGGTAAACTGACATTTAAATTGTGCAAAAAACAAAATAACACTGACATCTCACTTTATCAGATATATTTATCAAAATTACATGAAAATATCTTGAAATACTATAGATTAGATTCATTCAAAGAAATTGCCATAGGCTTCTGTCATGGTCTTCAGGGTATTGCACAGGATTTTGTTAGTCTCCAACTCAAATGTTCTCCACACATAATAATAAAGAAGATTGAAACCTAGGATGTTTGCCAACCAGATGTTAGAGGTAATGGAGTTGCAGAAATTTTCTCACAGCCAACAATGGCTTCTCCTACTTTTGTGGCATGGCACAGAGTCCTGTTGCCAAACATAGGGTCTTCCAGGGCAGCATTAGCTTCTCCAGGTACTTGATGTATGACCTCTGCATTGAGGTCATGTGAGAAGATGAATGGAGGTATAATATCACCATCACTAGTGACCACTCCATGGACTATGTGTTTGCAGTTCACCATCTGATCCAGGAAGAAATTTTTCTCATCTGAGAAAGAAGCAAAGCAAGTTTGCTTTGAGGGGATGCTTGAGTTTGTTCAAAAGCTTTGCAAGGTACTCTTTCCTTTTGTCCTGTGATAAAGATTGTCTCTTTCTCATTTTCTATGAGAAATAACAAATGTCTTCATACACTACCGGTCGGATGAGAAACTCAGACACTACCATGTCCCTTGCTATGGTCCTGATTGACTTGCTCAGATCATTGTCAATCATAGTCCGGATCTACCCAATAAATTTGAGAGTTCTTTTCTTCAGAGCAATCAGTGAGGCTTCCATGTGATTGTACATTCATAATCACCATTGGACTCATTGAATTCTTTTTGAAACCTCTTCACTGTCATCAGATTAAAACCCAAACACTCTGAATTCTTTGTGTTGGAGCTTCCAGCATAAATATTAAGCAGTACAGGATGCTATTTCTAAATTTCTAGAGGAGTGAACTGCGTTACGGTGCTGCTCTTCTTACAGACAGTGCCCAATAGACTCTAGTTTGCTGCACAGTGGAAAAAATTGATGATGGATATATATATATATATATATATATATATATATATATGTGTGTGTTGTGTGTGTGTGTGTGTATACACACACACACACACACACAACACATGTGTGCACAGAGTATTGCTCTTACATAAATACACCCCAAAAAATATCTTATAAAAAGTTTTTTTAAGGGAATATTATACAATCAATTTTTAAGTTAATTTTTTGTAAAGATACCAGGATTATATTACATGTATGATATACATTATTTCTATTAGAACATTATACAATCAAAACAGATATCATTAGGTATTATTTATTACTAAATTCTGCAGTATCTTAGATATGATTATACAATTTTATTTTTGGTTACCAAGTTTCAATGCTGTAGAGTGTGATAATAAATAATACCTAATTAAATGATATCTGTTTGGATTGTAAAATGTTCTAATAGAAATAATATAATCCTCGTATCTTTACAAGAAAATTAACTTTAAAAATGTTAGGGGTGTGCTTATTCATGAGTGATAGTGTAGAGAATTCTCCCTTTATGAATATATATATATATATATATATATATACACACACACAGAATCAGTTGGGTGATAGTGTATATAATTACAGAATTAATAAAATCAGTTCTATAACTCTGGGTCAGAATGTTAAAGATGATTGCAGTCTGAATTTGTGAAATGAGGAATTATCATAATTATACACGGATATACTCAAACAAGTGTCATAATCTTGGTTGCTATTATAGTTGCAATGTTTCAGCTCTTGTAACCTGCAGCCTCTTTCACATGTGCATTATAATCAGTAACCTTCTGGGAATTTCAAACTTGTGTAGATCATTCTTAACCCTATGTTCATCCTTTGAGAATATCTCAAATTAGTTAATTCTCTCTAGTTATTTCATTCTTGTTTTGGTTTCTTTGTTTAATGACATATCGACCTTCGTGGGTTATTTAATGCCAAAGCTATCCTATACAGTAGAGGTATTATCTAACCCATAGCTGTAGGGATGAGGTGTTTCATACCTTTCCCAAGAGTATAAGTCTTATAGTGAAAATATATGACGACCTTAAATTTATACAAGCACATTTTTTAATAAGATATTTCTAAAAAAACAACCAAAAAAAAAAAACACTTTTTGTAGTAAATACAGACATATTGATTTTATTGAGCAATAATTCTTATGTCTCTTAAAATATGTATCTCCATATATGTAAAAAAAAAAAGAAAAAAAGATATCTGTGTGCACATATTTCATTCACAAATAAGTAATACTAAATTCTCATTTTTTAAAAAATTTATTTATACCTGTTTTCTTGATTTCTTTACTACATTTTTGAATGAATCCACCCCTGCCCACAAAAAAAAAAAAAAAAAATTCCCAGAAGTCCATTTTATTTTGTTTTACCATAATAAATCCTAAAGTTGAGAAAATATCTCCAGAGATTTCAGCCTTCAAAGAAAGATTCACACCCACTTTTCTTATTCACAGATGAATGCAAAATGGTTGCTAGATCTCATTCAATTTCATTCTTTTACTTGTGCCAAAGTTTATGATCAAATGAATATGTAAATACCTTGATACCCCCTCACTATAATCTGATTGGACAGTGTCATGTATAAATAGTCGACACTGTGTTGGTCCTATACCTAATGCCTACAAGCTAAACTTACTCACTAGACGACACCACGACTGCTCGGCAGACAGATTACTACTGTGATAATATACCAAATACCAACTTCAGAATATATCCCTTAACCCGGATATATCAGTTTATAAGCTAATATTTTAAAATCTGTTTATATAAAACACAAGACAGGATTTTAAATGTATGTATATACAAGGTCCCTTTTTAGCTCAGTCAGTAGAGCATTCACCTCAAAACCAAAAGGTTCCAGGTTTGATACTGTCCTTCACCAACTCAACACATCAGTATCTTTGTGGTAAAGTGGGTTACTGATGGTAGGTATGGCATTCAACCTCAGATGCAAAAAAATTATCCCAGGTCTAGCGCTAGTATAAAGGATATAGACTCCCCCACTGTCCAGCTGATACCAAAAATAGGCCACTCCACTATGTCTTTTTTTTTTTTTTATTTACTATTAATTAAAACCAAGACAATTTCTATGAGAAGACAATGAAATAATTTGTAGACAAAATTATAGAGAGAAAATGAGAACTTAATTGCATGTATTATTTGATTTTTGGACTGTCGTCTTCATCTTTATTGTGAAATACACAAAGATGAGGACATCAGACAAAAAAAAAACACATCAAAATGATACATATTATCAAGCATCATCTCAAAAATTCAAAAATTAATTGCATGTATTTCTAAGGCAATTGGAACAGCCCCAATCGGAAGACAATAAAAAAATTTCAATGAAATCATTGCTTTCTTTTCACAGTAGTGAAAATGATTACTTAGAATTATATACAGGAACATACAATGTTTGGCATACTACTAGTACATCCCAATAAGGTTTCATGCTAACCATAATGTACTTTGAAACTGAGTGCTAATAATTGAGATCATAAATAGACAGTACTCATAAGGTTCTGCCACTGTTCTTAACAGCAGTACACAATTAACCTTGCACCAATTCATTTACTCGCTTAGAAAAAGGTAAAAAAGGCTAGTCAACAACACTTAGTGATTATTGGTTTCAAGTAATGATTCCTGTTTAATAATAATGCTAATAATCCTTTGTTTGCACAATTATATAGTTTTTCAAGCATTCCTATCTAATACTAATAATTTTCAAACAAATCATTGACCCATAGATGGGATCCTAACAGGTGCTACCCCTCCTGGTCAGAGTGAACCTGGGAGTAATGGAAATGAAAGAATACTCAAAAAGAGCTATTAACTAGAACCACACCACCAGTTGTAGTTTAGCAAACTCAGAGCATCCCTTTTTGGTGGGAATCTTATCACTCTGCAGAGGATGCAGTCAAGATATTTTAAGCCTCATTGACAAGGTGGGTTTTATCTGAACTTTGAGAAAACTGGAACAAGACAATAGAAATGAATATCAGGTAGAATTTTAATTCTATATTCCTCTTCAAGGAAATAACTGGTGTTTCCAGTATGCAAGCGAAAATATTTCAAAACAAGTTTGATGTTCAAAAATCTTTTATGATCTGATCAGTTTAGAGTTTAACCAAATATATTATCTCCTTCACACAAAGTTGAATATTTTTTCTTTGTTCTTTTTAAGTTATTAGCATAATTTGAAAACTGCCTAAAATTATTCAGTTTAATAATTCATTTGCATGAGGAATCAATTATCATCCAATCAAAGCAATCTGTGAAATGAAAATATTCATAGTAAAATAATTTTAAAAAGTTATTCTACTCAAGATTTTCACTTTTCAGATTGAATGGATTGGCCAACAAATGTCACCTCGTAAAAATCATTATGTTCAGAGAAATTCAAAGACATTTTTTCAATAATCTCTAGATTCAAAATAAAATCAGTCAGATTTAATCAGTGGAGTGTACTGAAAAATGTGTTCATATAAGCAAATAACCTGGTCTTTGGTGTGTCATGAAATAAGTATGTTAGATTTTACTAACTAAAATAGTTCCTTCAGCATATAAGGCTACACGGTAACATTACTACGCGACGACCACTGGCGCCATAAGAATTGGCGCGTATTTCATTTTCCTTTGTCTTTGTTTCTTGTATCATTCTGTTTCATTTAGTAAAGCAACGTGTAAGCACGTGTATAATGTACCTCCGTTAAAATACATCTTGTTTTCTCATTCTACTAACACTATGAGTAAACTAACCCACACCACTGCAAGTTGTCATAGACCTTTAAGCTCAACAAGTAAGGTTGACACACAGGTAGAAAGAGGTAGTTTATTCTGGACAAGAATATGGTATATGGTTGAGTATGCCAATACAATAAACAGTTAATCATTAAGTTGCTCTTTCAGTATAGAGAGATTGCTGATTAAATAGTCTTAGACTATTCTATCTTTTGGGAGTGTTCCAGCTTCTACACAATAATTTTAGACAAAAATTAATATTGATTTAAATGAATAATAATAATCTAACATATAAATAATAAGTGTTTATGTTTACCATTATTAACTTCCAAGTTTAACTTTCAGTATAAGAGAGATTGCTGTTTTAATAGTCTTAGGAAGTGCTATATTATTTATTGTGGACTGCAAATTGAATTTTGCATATTTGAGGAACAGATTTTTAGTCAGTGTCTTTCATTTTTAATTTCATACAGATTTTTTGTTGAGTAGGCAATGTGGCATGTATTGCTTACTCAACAAAATATTTGTACATACAAAATTAAATTGCTTAGGATTGTGAGTCACCAAGAATTGATAGAAGTATTAGTGGTAGGAGAGAGTTCTTATATTCACATATGAATGCATTAAAAATCAGAAACAAAGAGTCTGTTATTGGGTTGGAATTAATACAAGTATGATAGACAGACAAAGATTATTAGATGTTTAATTCTTCTACTTAACTATGACAATATTGCGGTCATTGATTTACAGTCATAGACTGTGACTATTTTACATTAAAGATTTTACGCAAACAGGACATATGACAAATTTGAGATAGAGCTCCAAGTGAAAACTCAAGAATTAATGTTCCGTATTTGACAAATGAAAACAATTTGCCAGCTTAATTCATAAATAATGGCTGTTAGGTGAAAGTGTTTTCCTGGAGCAAGGTCTTGATGGATTTTGGTGACCAAGTTTGTAGTCTCTATTTAAATTTTACATATGAAGGACTAAGAGAGAGGGGGGGAGAGGGGGAGGAGGGGAGAGGGAGGGGAGAGAGAGAGAGAGAGAGAGAGAGTTAATTGATTGCTAAAAATAACTTCAGAAATAATAAGTAGTTGCTGTGTATACTTAAGAGAGTGAAGATTTGTATATAATATTTATCAATGTGTTACAGTAATGGTAGAATAGAAATTTAAAAACAATGATAATTCTGAATTCACAGGGCTTTAACCTTTCACTGACCTTATGGCTGTCCTCTGATTGGTCAGTTCGGTCATGGAAGTTGGAGGTGAACTTGGAATTTGGTAGTTCTCGATTAGGTTTTCAATGAGGAGACAGACATGTCTCCAAGATGGCTATTTCTTAGGAATGTGATGGTTAACTTGGGCTAAATAAAAGATGTCTGAAAAATACCTAAATCTTTGCATTCATTACTAAAACAACGAACATACATGAAAAAGTCCCAAGGGAGTGGACCAGAAGAACAGAGAACCAGCCCATATGCCCAAATACCTAGACAGAATAGATGACCCAGCATCGTAGTAGATAAGTACAATGTTATAAGATGGTGAGAAGAAGCAAGGGCTATATAACATATGGTCTCACTACGAAATTAAGAAAAGATTCTGTTATGTGTAATATAAGTCATTATTCAGAATCACTAGAAGCAAACGTGACTTGTGTTATAATAACAGAATTTCTCATTTAGTGGACTCAAGATTGTTAATAACATTGTCCAAAGCTGTGTTCTCAGTTTCAGAATTGACAAGATGACAAAAGTTATTTACTAAGCTTTGCTTTTTGTGTGGCACAAAGCTTAAACTATGGGCTATCCAGTGAGATTCAAACTAACTAGTAATTGTCTGCCTGTCTAGTTTGCTAATCATTACATTAACATGAGACACCCAACAACCAAAGATTAATAATGCAACAAATAAAAAAAAAAGATATTTGTTTTTTCTGTATTTTATATTTCATTAATCATTGGCTTAATTTTTTTGTCAATTTCAAATGTACAATTATTTTAAAATAATGTAATTTAGAAATGTATTATATAAAAAAAGAAGCATATATATATATATATATATATATATATAGTCATCCACATACAGTAGTTTTACCATATCACAGCTTTACACACACACACATATATATATATATATATATATATATATATATATATATATATTATATATATTATATATGTGTGTGTGTGTGTGTGTGTGTGTTGTGAAGCTGTGATATGGTAAAACTACTGTATGTGGATGACTATATATATATATATATATATATATATATATATAAGTACCATGTGTACTTCCATGTTACTATACACTGCACTATAAATACAATTGATTGTCACCTTTCTCACAATTCCATCTGAGAATTATTCACATTACATGAAACTTCAAGTGATGGATTCTTGTGTTCATAATTATAGTATCTTTATGGTTCTATACAAGCTACAATAAATAGCATTGAGCAATTTTTTATTCAACATAAATACTGCCATCAGGATACAAAGAGCTTTTCAATGGTCAAATAAGAACTTTTCAGAATAAAATTGAATCAAATCATAGTAGGTGGTTTATATTAAGGTTTGGGTTGATCCATAATAACCAAAAACATGGGCTCTGTATTTGGTTACAGTCTATCCCCTTTGTCTGGTAACTGGAACTAGTTACAACCTTCCTGTGAAAAATATGTTGATTCTACAGTCATTATCTTTGTATGGCTGCAATTATATAAGAAATGAAATCTTTCAGTTCATCAATTTTCTGCTGCTTATGTTTAAAGACTTTAGCCTTCAGGTATATCAAGGGGAAGTAATGATAAGGGGTAGTTCAGGTGAGCAAACTGATCATCAGTTGTCCCATATGGTGAGATGATTTTGGTTTGGTTGGTTTGGTTTGTTTTGTTTTACGGCATATCAACCTCAGTGGGTCATTTAATGCTGATAAAGTTTTGAAATAAATCAATTCTTAATGGATAATACAATTTTCTTATAAATACATTTTTCTATTAACCCATAGATAGGACCCTAACAGGTAATACCACTCCGGGTCAGAGTGGACCAGGGAGCAATGGTGATGAAGGGGTGCTCCACATTCCCCAAACCTCAGAACTGGAACCTCACCATCAGATAGAGTTTAACTTCATTCCCAGGACATGTAGACCCTCAGCCACCGCCTTCTAGCACCCATATGATAAAAAGGGTTGGGGCTTGCCATAAGGGCAATAGGGTTGGGATGGTGAGATGAGTTTCAATCCCAAATTCATGATGTTCACCATTCCATGCCATATGGCAACTGAAATGGCATGACTGATGTTCAAAGACATACCTCCCACCTACCTACCACAACTAGCACCTATGCAATGGCAATTTTAAATCCAGGGAAGCATTCTGCCAGAACCTGTTGATTATTATTTTTTTATTTTTGTAATATATTTAATTAGATTTTCATAGGTATAGATATGACACAAATCTTATAAGTGCTGGGATTGGCACTTTGATTCTCATCAGAACATACAGAATGCTACATTGAGGGAATTGGATTACCGTATTTACTTGTGGATAGGTTGCACTTTTTTTTAATCATAAATTCTGCCAAAATCAGTGGTGCGACCTATCCATTTGACATAAATGTAAAACAGCACTACTTTAATTTTTATCTATCATTAAGTTATAATGATCAGCAATTGCAATGACACGAAATGTGTACAATATGCATTTGAAAGTTATGAAGTCTTTCGTATACCAAAATATATATATCAAAGATTCCTACCGACTCATCGCTTGAAACTGACCTGATGCTGAGTTGACGGTTACACATTTTTTTTTTTTTTACCCAGATCATTTATGATAATATGAACTAAAATATGCAAACACTTATTCAATATGTTTGCATTATGCATCACAGTCTATGGCAAAGTGTTCTAGATCTAATATTTATAAGCAAAGTCTTGAAACAAATCTGAATATTTGATAAGTCTTATGTTAGAATAGGTCATGTAACTAGGCAGATTATAATGCGACCTATCTTCGGGTCAACCACAAATACCCACTTTGACAACCCCAAATTAATGGTGCAACCTACCCACGAGTATATACAGTAGTTATATTTAAAAATGATAAAATAATAATGTGTACATTTATGTTAATGATATATTAGAAAACTAAAACGTTTACTTTGACTTTAGATATTGTCTCCATCCCAAATAAAGCGCCATCGTCATCAGCTTTTATTATTTGGACTTTGATTAAATTTCCTCACATAGTTTTGTAGGCAAATGTAATTTTCTTGTGCAGAGTAAATACATTTCAGACTAATACACTGTTCACTACAGACTAAATAAGTGACCAAAAAAAAAACAAAAAACAAAACAAAAACTAAAAAGAAAAAAACACTTGATTAATGAACAAAACATTCCCTGCCCGAAATTGTCCGATTGGTCTTTTATAAAAATCAATACACATAGGAATTTGTCTGACTCTTTATTGCTGTATTAATCACCTTTGGATCCGACCAAGATGGAGAGAAAAAATCCAAGAGTTAAATGTTCCAGATGATAAATTCTAAGCAGACAAGGCAATTTTTACAAATTAGTAGATATATATAAAGAAAATGGTATTAATTCTCACTTGGCCATATTGTCTCCAATTTTCCAATCACAGATGAATTGGATTTTCCTTGTTTCATTATTGCAATATGATATTACATAGTATTTACATTACATATTATATACATACATAGCCACACACAAAACTCTTTCACACACACAAAATATATATATATATATATATATATATATATATATATATATATATACTTGATTTCTTCACATATATATAACATCATATAACACTCCCCCCCCCACACACACACAGGGTGCAATGGGTAAACTACATTTAAATTGTGCAAAAAACAAAAAATAACACTGACATCTCACTTTATCAGATATATTTATCAAAATAACATGAAAATATCTTGAAATACTATAGATTAGATTCATTCAAAAAATTGGCATTGGCTTCTTCATTGTCTTCAGGGTATTGCACAGGTTTTGTTAGTCTCCAACTCAAATGTTCTCCAACATAATAATAATAAAGAAGATTGAAACCTAGGATGTTTGCCAACCAGATGTTAGAGGTAATGGAGTTGCAGGAATTTCTCACGCCAACACTGGCTTCTCCTCTTTTGTGGCATGGCACAGAGTCCTGTTGCCAAACATAGGGTCTTCCAGGGCAGCATAGCTTCTCCAGGTACTTGATGTATGACCTCTGCATTGAGGTCATGTGAGAAGATGAATGGAGGTATAATATCACCATCACTAGTGACCACTCCATGTGACTATGTGTTTGCAGTTCACCATCTGATCCAGGAAGAAATTTTTCTCATCTGAGAAAGAAACAAAGCAAGTTTGCTTTGAGGGGATGCTTGAGTTTGTTCAAAAGCTTTGCAAGGTACTCTTTTCCTTTTGTCCTGTGATAAAGATTGCTCTTTTCTCATTTTCTATGAGAAATAACAAATGTCTTCATCACTACCGGTCGGATGAGAAACTCAGACACTACCATGTCCCTTGCTATGGTCCTGATTGACTTGCTCAGATCATTGTCAATCATAGTCCGGATCTACCCAATAAATTTGAGAGTTCTTTTCTTCAGAGCAATCAGTGAGGCTTCCATGTGTATTGTACATTCATAATCACCATTGGACTCATTGAATTCTTTTTGAAACCTCTTCACTGTCATCAGATTAAAACCCAAACACTCTGAATTCTTTGTGTTGGAGCTTCCAGCATAAATATTAAGCAGTACAGGATGCTATTTCTAAAATTCTAGAGGAGTGAACTGCGTTACGGTGCTGCTCTTCTTACAGACAGTGCCAATAGATCAGTTTGCTGAACAGTGGAAAAAATTGATGATGAAATATATAATATATATATATATATATATATATATATATATATATATATATATATCGTCATCAATATATAATTAATATTATATGTGTGTGTGTGTATACACACACACACACACACACAACACATGTGTGCACAGAGTATTGCTCTTACATAAATACACCCCAAAAAATATCTTTATAAAAAGTTTTTTTAAGGGAATATTATATTGCTATGTGAAATGCAAACAGCCTCATCCAGGATTTGAACATGTCTCGCTGCATACATTTCGTAATGCAGTAACCATTACAGCTCCATATGATAATAAAGTAATATTTGAACATCTATTGAGAGTATCTGACACTTTTCTTAAAAAAATGTTTTGGTCTAGTTATAGGAATGATTCTATTGACTTATCTGATATCAATTACTATGTGAAATGCAAACAGCCTCGTCCAGGATTTGAACACATCTCGCAGTGTCTATTTCCTAAGATAGTAACCATTACACCACAGATCTCCATATGATAATATAAGGTAATATTTTAATATCTATTGAGTGCATCTCACATTCACTTTTAAAAAAATGCTTTATTCTTGATATAGGAATGATTCTACAGACTTGTCTGATATTAATTGTTATAGGATATGCAAACAGCCCTGTTCAAGATTTGAACACTTTTCGACGTGTCCATTTTCTAAGACAGTAACCATTAAACCACACACCTCCACATAATAATATAAGGTAATACCTGAGCATTAATTGTGTCTCACATTCACTTAAATAAAATTCTTTGGTCTAGTTGTAGGAAGGATTCCTACTACCTCATCCAGGATTTGACCCTGTCTCACCGTGACCATTTCCTTACACAGTAACCATTACAACACACATCTCCATATAATAATATAAAGTAATATAATATTTGAACATCTATTGAGTGTATCTCACACTCACTTAAAAAAATGCTTTAGTCTTGATGTAGGAATAATTCTACAGACTTGTCTGATATTAATTGCCAGATTCAAGATAACAACAAGACACCACCATTAAAAAAAAGAAAGATAAAAAAAAAACCTGTTCATAATGCTTCAATGTAACTAATTTTATTGCTTAGCCTAATGTCATTAGTAATGAGTCTTAAACTCATAGTCAATCATGTATAATTAATTAGTGTCAACACCTTTTTTGAACAGGTAATTTTGTATTCATTATCTTCATATATTTATTAGAAAGTAAAAAGAAGAAAATAGAGAATCTTTGTTCACTTATTCATACTTTCATCTGTTCAATCTGTTCATCACCAAGATAATTTCTCTTTTATCAGGTTCGGTTTATTTGTTTAATAGCATATTGACTCCTTACAGTTTATCTAATACCTAATTCGATTCATTTTTAAATGTTTAATTATTATAATAACTATATTTCCAATGTACCATTGCACTTTTTTATTTGTCTATAATTTGTACAAAGTCATATGATATAAACTATTTCTATCTAATACATATAATTTGCACAGTTTATGGTTTCAAGTAATACTTATTAATACTAATCATTGTTGTAACTCAAGTATTAGAAATAACAGAGGAAATAGTAGGAGAAACACAAGTATTAAGGATAGAGAAAAAGGTTTAATAAGCAAAGATACAAGGTGAACAGAGTAATTAGCAATTGCTAGGTTGAATTAACAAGTCCCATGAGATCTCATTTCTCTCTTCCAAGGTTTTTTCAGATATTATTTACAGGAAAACAAAAGAGGATTCCATTCTCATTATTTAGGTACTATATGACAATCATTTGAATTTGACCATTAGATGAGACCCTAACAGAAATTCTGGGTTAGAGTGGGCCCTGGAGAAATGGCAATGAAAGGATACTCTATGCTCTCCAGAGCTCCAGAAGTGGAACCTCACCACCTGATGCAGTTAAGCATTATACCCAGGACATTCTTACCTCTTTGCTGGACTAAAAGGGAGGATCAAAGTGTAGTATCTGTTCCAGTTACTATGCTCTGATTCTTACCTAATCCACTCGGCCTCGACTGGGAGTCCAGTGTGCTTCGGCCACTGGACCAGTAAAGTACAATTAATAGCGTCGATCCCAGGGGGCCATCCCCCCAGATCGACGCAATTTTTATGCGCCCACGTAAAAACGAGACCTTGTGTCCAGTCCTCATAAGTGGGATGAGCAGGCAAATACTCTTACCTCTTTGCTGAGGATACAGTCAAAGGATTCTAATATCAGCAATTATATGGTTTCAAGTAACTATTCTGATTTAATAATCATTTGTTTGCACACAGTTATATAATTCCAGATATTCTGATCTAATACCAGTAATTTACACATAATTATGTGATTTCAAGTATTTCAAGTAATTATATGGCTTCAAGCATCTAATGATAAATTTCTCTCTTTCATGCAATCACATTTGGTCTTAAATCTTTTTTTTTTTTGGTTTTTAAGTATTTCTATCAATTACGAATTTCTTATTTATTTCTATCTAACCCAACAATTTATGTTCAGTTTATTTAATTTCATATCAACCCTTTGTGGGTTATTTATTGCCAAATTTGATTAATCAATTTTGATCATAATCTTAATTATATTTTCAATGTTCCATTACATTTAAAAAAAAAAAAAGTATATTTTATTTGTCTATAATCATTTGTTTGCACATAGTTATCATATCATATATTTCTATTGATGATTCATACACAATTATATGGTTTCAAGTAATGATTCCTGTTTAATAATAATGCTAATAATCCTTTGTTTGCACAATTATATAGTTTTCAAGCATTCCTATCTAATACTAATAATTTTCAAACAAAATCTAATTACCCATAGATGGGATCCTAACAGGTGCTACCCCTCCTGGTCAGAGTGAACCTGGGAGTAATGGAAATGAAAAGAATACTCAAAAGAGCTATAGAAACTAGAACCACACCACCAGTTGTAGTTTAGTCAAACTCAGAGCATCCCTTTTTGGTGGGAACTTATCACTCTGCAGAGGATGCAGTCAAGATATTTTAAGCCTCATTGACAAGGTGGGTTTATCTGAACTTTGAGAAAACTGGAACAAGACAATAGAAATGAATATCAGGTAGAATTAATTCTATATTCCTCTTCAAGGGAAATAACTGGTGTTTCCAGATATGCAAGCGAAAATATTCTCAAACAAGTTTGATGTTCAAAAATCTTTTATGATCTGATCAGTTTAGAGTTTAACCAAATATATTATCTCCTTCACACAAAGTTGAATATTTTTCTTTGTTCTTTTTAAGTTATTAGCATAATTTGAAAACTGCCTAAAATTATTCAGTTTAATAATTCATTTGGCATGAGGAATCAATTATCATCCAATCAAAGCAAATGTAAATGAAAATATTCATAGTAAAATAATTTTAAAAAGTTATTCTACTCAAGATTTTCACTTTTCAGATTGAATGGATTGGCCAACAAATGTCACCTCGTAAAATCATTATGTTCAGAGAAATTCAAAAGACATTTTTCAATAATTCTCAGATTCAAAATAAAATCAGTCAGAATTTAATCAGTGGAGTGTACTGAAAAATGTGTTCATATAAGCAAATAACCTGGTCTTTGGTGTGTCATGAAATAAGTATGTTAGATTTTACTAACTAAAATAGTTCCTTCAGCATATAAGGCTACACGGTAACATTACTACGCGACGACCACTGGCGCCATAAGAATTGGCGCGTATTTCATTTTCCCTTTGTCTTTGTTTCTTTGTATCATTCTGTTCCATTTAGTAAAGCAACGTGTAAGCACGTGTATAATGTACCTCCGTTAAAATACATCTTGTTTTCTCATTCTACTAACACTATGAGTAAACTAACCCACACCACTGCAAGTTGTCATAGACCTTTAAGCTCAACAAAGTAAGGTTGACACACAGGTAGAAAGAGGTAGTTTATTCTGGACAAGAATATGGTATATGGTTGAGTATGCCAATACAATAAACAGTTAATCATTAAGTTGCTCTTTCAGTATAGAGAGATTGCTGATTAAATAGTCTTAGACTATTCTATCTTTTGGGAGTGTTCCAGCTTCTACACAATAATTTTAGACAAAAATTAATATTGATTTAAATGAATAATAATAATCTAACATATAAATAATAAGTGTTTATGTTTACCATTATTAACTTCCAAGTTTAACTTTCAGTATAAGAGAGATTGCTGTTTTAATAGTCTTAGGAAGTGCTATATTATTTATTGTGGACTGCAAATTGAATTTTGCATATTTGAGGAACAGATTTTTAGTCAGTGTCTTTCATTTTTAATTTCATACAGATTTTTTGTTGAGTAGGCAATGTGGCATGTATTGCTTACTCAACAAAATATTTGTACATACAAAATTAAATTGCTTAGGATTGTGAGTCACCAAGAATTGATAGAAGTATTAGTGGTAGGAGAGAGTTCTTATATTCACATATGAATGCATTAAAAATCAGAAACAAAGAGTCTGTTATTGGGTTGGAATTAATACAAGTATGATAGACAGACAAAGATTATTAGATGTTTAATTCTTCTACTTAACTATGACAATATTGCGGTCCATTGATTTACAGTCATAGACTGTGACTATTTTACATTAAAGATTTTACGCAAACAGGACATATGACAAATTTGAGATAGAGCTCCAAGTGAAAACTCAATGAATTAATGTTCCGTATTTGACAAATGAAAACAATTTGCCAGCTTAATTCATAAATAATGGCTGTTAGGTGAAAGTGTTTTCCTGGAGCAAGGTCTTGATGGATTTTGGTGACCAAGTTTGTAGCTCTTATTAAATTTTACATATGAAGGACTAAGAGAGAGGGGGGGAGAGGGGGAGGAGGGGGAGAGGAGGGGGAGAGAGAGAGAGAGAGAGAGAGAGTTAATTGATTGCTAAAAATAACTTCAGAAATAATAAGTAGTTGCTGTGTATACTTAAGAGAGTGAAGATTTGTATATAATATTTATCAATGTGTTACAGTAATGGTAGAATAGAAATTTAAAAACAATGATAATTCTGAATTCACAGGGCTTTAACCTTTCACTGACCTTATGGCTGTCCTCTGATTGGTCAGTTCGGTTCATGGAAGTTGGAGGTGAACTTGGAATTTGGTAGTTCTCGATTAGGTTTTCAATGAGGAGACAGACATGTCTCCAAGATGGCTATTTCTTAGGAATGTGATGGTTAACTTGGGCTAAATAAAAGATGTCTGAAAAATACCTAAATCTTTGCATTCATTACTAAAACAACGAACATACATGAAAAAGTCCCAAGGGAGTGGACCAGAAGAACAGAGAACCAGCCCATATGCCCAAATACCTAGACAGAATAGATGACCCAGCATCGTAGTAGATAAGTACAATGTTATAAGATGGTGAGAAGAAGCAAGGGCTATATAACATATGGTCTCACTACGAAATTAAGAAAAGATTCTGTTATGGTAATATAAGTCATTATTCAAGATCACTAGAAGCAAACGTGACTTGTGTTATAATAACAGAATTTCTCATTTAGTGGACTCAAGATTGTTAATAACATTGTCCAAAGCTGTTGTTCTCAGTTTCAGAATTGACAAGATGACAAAAGTATTTACTAAGCTTTGCTTTTGTGTGGCACAAAGCTTAAACTATGGGGCTATCCAGTGAGATTCAAACTAACTAGTAATTGTCTGCCTGTCTAGTTTGCTAATCATTACATTAACATGAGACACCCAACCAACCAAAGATTAATAATGCCAACAAATAAAAAAAAAGATATTGTTTTTTCTGTATTTTATATTTTCATTAATCATTGGCTTAATTTTTTTGTCAATTTCAAATTGTACAATTATTTTTAAAATAATTGTAATTTAGAAATGTATTATATAAAAAAAAGAAGCTATATATAATATATATATATATATATATATATATAGTCATCCACATACAAGTTTTACCATATCACAGCTTTACACACACACACATATATATATAATATATATATATATATATATATATATATATTATATATATATGTGTGTGTGTGTGTGTGTGTGTGTGTAAAGCTGTGATATGGTAAAACTACTGTATGTGGATGACTATATATATATATATATATATTATATATATATATATATAAGTACCATGTGTACTTCCATGTTACTATACACTGCACTAAATACAATTGATTGTCACCTTTTCTCACAATTCCATCTGAGAATTATTCACATTACATGAAACTTCAAGTGATGGATTTCTTGTGTTCATAATTATAGTATCTTTATGGTTCTATACAAGCTACAATAAATAGCATTGAGCAATTTTTTATTCAACATAAATACTGCCATCAGGATACAAAGAGCTTTTCAATGGTCAAATAAGAACTTTTCAGAATAAAATTGAATCAAATCATAGTAGGTGGTTTATATTAAGGTTTGGGTTGATCCATAAATAACCAAAACATGGGCTCTGTATTTGGTTACAGTCTATCCCCTTTGTCTGGTAACTGGACACTAGTTACAACCTTCCTGTGAAAAATATGTTGATTCTACAGTCATTATCTTTGGTATGGCTGCAATTATATAAGAAATGAAATCTTTCAGTTCATCAATTTTCTGCTGCTTATGTTTAAAGACTTTAGCCTTCAGGTATATCAAGGGGAAGTAATGATAAGGGGGTAGTTCAGGTGAGCAAACTGATCATCAGTTGTCCCCATATGGTGAGATGATTTTGGTTTGGTTTGGTTTGGTTTGTTTTGTTTTACGGCATATCAACCTCAGTGGGTCATTTAATGCTGATAAAGTTTTGAAATAAATCAATTCTTAATGGATAATACAATTTTTCTTATAAATACATTTTTCTATTTAACCCATAGATAGGACCCTAACAGGTAATACCACTCCGGGTCAGAGTGGACCAGGGAGCAATGGTGATGAAGGGGTGCTCCACATTCCCCAAACCTCCAGAACTGGAACCTCACCATCAGATAGAGTTTAACTTCATTCCCAGGACATGTAGACCCTCAGCCACCGCCTTCTAGCACCCATATGATAAAAAGGGGTTGGGGCTTGCCATAAGGGCAATAGGGTTGGGATGGTGAGATGAGTTTCAATCCCAAATTCATGATGTTCACCATTCCATGCCATAATGGCAACTGAAATGGCATGACTGATGTTCAAAGACATACCTCCCACCTACCTACCACAACTAGCACCTATGCAATGGCAATTTTAAATCCAGGAAAGCATTCTGCCAGAACCTGTTGATTATTATTTTTTTATTTTTGTAATATATTTAATTAGATTTTCATAGGTATAGATATGACACAAATCTTATAAGTGCTGGGGATTGGCACTTTGATTCTCATCAGAACATACAGAGATGCTACATTGAGGGAAATTGGATTACCGTATTTACTTGTGGATAGGTTGCACTTTTTTTTAATCATAAATTCTGCCAAAATCAGTGGTGCGACCTATCCATTTGACATAAATGTAAAACAGCACTACTTTAATTTTTATCTATCATTAAGTTATAATGATCAGCAATTGCAATGACACGAAATGTGTACAATATGCATTTGAAAGTTATGAAGTCTTTCGTATACACAAAATATATATATCAAAGATTCCTACCGACTCATCGCTTGAAACTGACCTGATGCTGAGTTGACGGTTACACCATTTTTTTTTTTTTTTTACCCAGGATCATTTATGATAATAGAACTAAAATATGCAACACTTATTCAATATGTTTGCATTATGCATCACAGTCTATGGCAAAGTGTTCTAGATCTAATATTTATAAGCAAAGTCTTGAAACAAATCTGAATATTTGATAAGTCTTATGTTAGAATAGGTCATGTAACTAGGCAGATTATAATGCGACCTATCTTCGGGTCAACCACAAATACCCACTTTGACAACCCCAAATTAATGGTGCAACCTACCCACGAGTATATACAGTAGTTATATTTAAAAATGATAAAATAATAATGTGTACATTTATGTTAATGATATATTAGAAAACTAAAACGTTTTACTTTGACTTTAGATATTGGTCTCCATCCCAAATAAAGCGCCATCGTTCATCAGCTTTTATTATATGGACTTTGATTAAATTTCCTCACATAGTTTTGTAGGCAAATGTAATTTTCTTGTGCAGAGTAAATACATTTCAGACTAATACACTGTTCACTACAGACTAAATAAGTGACCAAAAAAAAAACAAAAAACAAAACAAAAACTAAAAAGAAAAAAAACACTTGATTAATGAACAAAACATTCCCTGCCCGAAATTGTCCGATTGGTTCTTTTATAAAAAATCAATACATCAGGAATTTGTCTGACTCTTTATTGCTGTATTAATCACCTTTGGATCCGACCAAGATGGAGAGAAAAATCCAAGAGTTAAATGTTCCAGATGATAAATTCTAAGCAGACAAGGCAATTTTTACAAATTAGTAGATATATATAAAGAAAATGGTATTAATTCTCATTGCCATATTTGTCTCCAATTTGTTCAATCACAGATGAATGGATTTTCTTTGTTTCATTATTGCAATATGATATTACATAGTATTTTACATTACATATTATATACATACATAGCCACACACAAACACTCTTTCACACACATATATATATATATATATATATATATATATTATATATATATATATATATATATACTGTTGGATTAATTTCCTTTTATTTCACACATATATATATACATTCATATATAAACACTCCCCCCCCCACACACACACAGGGTGCAATGGGTAAACTGACATTTAAATTGTGCAAAAAACAAAATAACACTGACATCTCACTTTATCAGATATATTTATCAAAATAACATGAAAATATCTTGAAATACTATAGATTAGATTCATTCAAAAAAATTGCCATTGGCTTCTATCATTGTCTTCAGGGTATTGCACAGGGTTTTGTTAGTCTCCAACTCAAATGTTCTCCACACATAATAATAATAAAGAAGATTGAAACCTAGGATGTTTGCCAACCAGATGTTAGGGGTAATGGAGTTGCAGAAATTTTCTCACGGCCAACACTGGCTTCTCCTGCTTTTGTGGCATGGCACAGAGTCCTGTTGCCAAACATAGGGTCTTCCAGGGCAGCACTAGCTTCTCCAGGTACTTGATGTATGACCTCTGCATTGAGGTCATGTGAGAAGATGAATGGAGGTATAATATCACCATCACTAGTGACCACTCCAAACACCATGATGTGGACTATGTGTTTGCAGTTCACCATCTGATCCAGGAAGAAATTTTTCTCATCTGAGAAAGAAACAAAGCAAGTTTGCTTTGAGGGAATGCTTGAGTTTGTTCAAAAGCTTTGCAAGGTACTCTTTCCTTTTGTCCTGTGATAAAGATTGTCTCTTTCTCATTTTCTATGAGAAATAACAAATGTCTTCATGCACTACCGGTCGGATGAGAAACTCAGACACTACCATGTCCCTTGCTATGGTCCTGATTGACTTGCTCAGATCATTGTCAATCATAGTCCGGATCTACCCAATAAATTTGAGAGTTCTTTTCTTCAGAGCAATCAGTGAGGCTTCCATGTTATTGTACATTCATAATCACCATTGGACTCATTGAATTCTTTTTGAAACCTCTTCACTGTCATCAGATTAAAACCCAAACACTCTGAATTCTTTGTGTTGGAGCTTCCAGCATAAATATTAAGCAGTACAGGATGCTATTTCTAAATTTCTAGAGGAGTGAACTGCGTTACGGTGCTGCTCTTCTTACAGACAGTGCCCAATAGAATCTAGTTTGCTGAACAGTGGAAAAAATTGATGATGAATATATATATATATATATATATATATATATATATATATATATATATATATATATATATCCGTCATCAATTTATATATATATATATATATATGTGTGTGTGTGTATACACACACACACACACACACAACACATGTGTGCACAGAGTATTGCTCTTACATAAATACACCCCAAAAAATATCTTATAAAAAGTTTTTTTAAGGGAATATTATACAATCAATTTTGAAGTTAATTTTTTGTAAAGATACCAGGATTATATTACATGTATGATATACATTATTTCTATTAGAACATTATACAATCAAAACAGATATCATTAGGTATTATTTATTACTAAATTCTGCAGTATCTTAGATATGATTATACAATTTTATTTTTGGTTACCAAGTTTCAATGCTGTAGAGTGTGATAATAAATAATACCTAATTAAATGATATCTGTTTGGATTGTAAAATGTTCTAATAGAAATAATATAATCCTCGTATCTTTACAAGAAAATTAACTTTAAAAATGTTAGGGGTGTGCTTATTCATGAGTGATAGTGTAGAGAATTCTCCCTTTATGAATGAATATATATATATATATATATATATATATATATACACACACACACAGAATCAGTTGGGTGATAGTGTATATAATTACAGAATTAATAAAATCAGTTCTATAACTCTGGGTCAGAATGTTAAAGATGATTGCAGTCTGAATTTGTGAAATGAGGAATTATCATAATTATACACGGATATACTCAAACAAGTGTCATAATCTTGGTTGCTATTATAGTTGCAATGTTTCAGCTCTTGTAACCTGCAGCCTCTTTCACATGTGCATTATAATCAGTAACCTTCTGGGAATTTCAAACTTGTGTAGATCATTCTTAACCCTATGTTCATCCTTTGAGAATATCTCAAATTAGTTAATTCTCTCTAGTTATTTCATTCTTGTTTTGGTTTCTTTGTTTAATGACATATCGACCTTCGTGGGTTATTTAATGCCAAAGCTATCCTATACAGTAGAGGTATTATCTAACCCATAGCTGTAGGGATGAGGTGTTTCATACCTTTCCCAAGAGTATAAGTCTTATAATGAAAATATATGACGACCTTAAATTTATACAAGCACATTTGTTAATAAGATATTTCTAAAAAAAAACAACAAAAAAAACAACTTTTTGTAGTAAATACAGACATATTGATTTTATTGAGCAATAATTCTTATGTCTCTTAAAATATGTATCTCCATATATGTAAGAAAAAAAGATATCTGTGTGCACATATTTCATTCACAAATAAGTAATACTAAATTCTCATTTTTTTTAAAATTTATTTATACCTGTTTTCTTGATTTCTTTACTACATTTTTGAATGAATCCACCCTGCCCACAAAAAAAAAAAAAAAAAAAATTCCCAGAAGTCCATTTTATTTTGTTTTACCATAATAAATCCTAAAGTTGAGAAAATATCTCCAGAGATTTCAGCCTTCAAAGAAAGATTCACACCCACTTTTCTTATTCACAGATGAATGCAAAATGGTTGCTAGATCTCATTCAATTTCATTCTTTTACTTGTGCCAAAGTTTATGATAAAATGAATATGTAAATACCTTGATACCCCCTCACTATAATCTGATTGGACAGTGTCATGTATAAATAGTCGACACTGTGTTGGTCCTATACCTAATGCCTACAAGCTAAACTTACTCACTAGACGACACCACAACTGCTCGGCAGACAGATTATTACTGCGATAATATACCAAATACCAACTTCAGAATATATCCCTTAACCCGGATATATCAGTTTATAAGCTAATATTTTAAAATCTGTTTATATAAAACACAAGACAGGATTTTAAATGTATGTATATACAAGGTCCCTTTTTAGCTCAGTCAGTAGAGCAATCACCTCAAAACCAAAAGGTTCCAGGTTTGATACTGTCCTTCACCAACTCAACACATCAGTATCTTTGTGGTAAAGTGGGTTACTGATGGTAGGTATGGCATTCAACCTCAGATGCAAAAAAAATATCCCAGGTCTAGCGCTAGTATAAAGGATATAGACTCCCTCACTGTCCAGCTGATACCAAAAATAGGCCACTCCACTATGTCTTTTTTTTTTTTTTATTTACTATTAATTAAAACCAAGACAATTTCTATGAGAAGACAATGAAATAATTTGTAGACAAAATTATAGAGAGAAAATGAGAACTTAATTGCATGTATTATTTTGATTTTTTGGACTGTCGTCTTCATCTTTATTGTGAAATACACAAAGATGAGGACATCAGACAAAAAAAAAAAAACATCAAAATGATACATATTATCAAGCATCATCTCAAAAATTCAAACAATTAATTGCATGTATTTCTAAGGCAAATGGAACAGCCCCAATCGGAAGACAATAAAAAAATTTCAATGAAATCATTGCTTTCTTTTCACAGTAGTGAAAATGATTACTTAGAATTATATACAGGAACATACAATGTTTGGCATACTACTAGTACATCCCAATAAGGTTTCATGCTAACCATAATGTACTTTGAAACTGAGTGCTAATAATTGAGATCATAAATAGACAGTACTCATAAGGTTCTGCCACTGTTCTTAACAGCAGTACACAATTAACCTTGCACCAATTCATTTACTCTCTTAGAAAAAGGTAAAAAAAGGCTAGTCAACAACACTTAGTGATCTACATTAAATTATAACATGATCATACATTATGATGTATATTAGCAAAGTGTGTGATGTTTATGACAGGATTATTTAAGTATGGCTCAGCACTTCTGCTTGTCTTTGGGTTCAAGATGTTGGCAAGTTGAGATTGCAAGAGCCACCTTTGAAATCACTCAAGATAATGGTGAGAGAGAGAGAGAGAGAGAGAGAGAGAGAGAGAGAGAGAGAGAGAGAGAGGTACGAGGGTGAGAAGGGGGAAAAAAGTATGAGAGCGAGGCAGAGAGAAAAAAAAGAAGTGCAAGAGTGAGACAGAAAAAAGAAAGAAGTGCAAGAGTGAGACAGAAAAAAGAAAGAAGTGCAAGAGTAAGACAGAAAAAAAGAAAGAAGTGCAAGAATGTAAGACAGGAAAAAGAAGTGCAAGAGTGGAACAGAAAAAAGAAAGAAGTTCAAGAATGTGAGAGAAATTAAGTGGTGTAGTCTATCTTGTTATTACCCACGGAAAAAAATACAGTTATATTTAATTATATATATATATTTTTTTTCATATTTACATTTTTTGTGTAGTTTCTTGAGATTTTTTTTTTTTTTTTGCATATATTTACCAATTTATTAATACACTTGAATTTAATGAAAATTATTAAAAGATTATTTCTAGAAATAAATCATATATACTTAAAAAAAGATTTGTTATTAAATAACCCACAAGGATTGATATGCCATTAAACCAAACAACCAACATAATGCTGAATCAAACCTTTTGTTGAGAAGAAAAAAATTAAAAATATTATTCATTTAAATGAAGAGGAATCTTTCATCTCTTACTATTAATTCTAATTATGCTGTAATATATTCTAAAAATCAATTTAAATCAAATTTAAACAATCTTATGTCAGAATTAAAGATACTGAACGTATGAAGCAGATAGCAGCATTTATAGAATTAAAAAAGAATGTATCAATTCTAACTTTCCAGAATCTACATCTTTTTTTCATCCATAATTATTATGCTAATGGATAAACATTAATAAGATGTTGGCAGATTCTGTGACTCATTTTCTATCATCAGCTGAATAACAAACTTTATCAAAGAAAGAACAAAAAAAAACTGAGGATTTATTGTCAACAAGACTAATCTGGAATCTAACAGTTTCTCATTGTAATGGTTACTTAAGCTTAGTAAATAACTTCTTATTTGTGTGTCACAGGGGTTGGGCTGGTTGGTTGGTTGGATTTTACAGCATCATGTCAACCCTTGTTGAGTTATTTTATGCTAAAGACATTCTGTTTTATTCCTTCTTAATGGTATTCAATTTTTTTAAAAACAATTTTAAACTCATTTTTTCAATTTAACCCATAGATTGGACCCTAACACATACTACCACATAGGTCAGAGTGGACCTGGGAGATGAAGGATACTCCACACTCCCCAGAGCTCCAGAATTGAAACTTCTCCTATGACATCCAGTTTAACATCATACCCAGGACAAGGAGGGGTTGAGTATGTGTATGCAAACATAATGAGAACCTTATTATCATTCATCAAACGTCTGTCCAGCCTTACAGCTAAAGCTCCCCCACCCCCACAGCACTTTTTTGGCCTGATTTCAACCAAATTTTTAGGAACTGTTAGAGTCATGCCCAGAAAGGTTTTAATCTTTACTGGGAGATCTGTCACAGATTTTTTTTTTTGGGGGGGGGAGAGGATCTGTCTCTCATCATTTATGTCTTGCTGTCCACCTTGCAGTAAAAGGGTGTTTCTCTCACGGCCAGCATCAGTAACTCCCTCTCTTGGTGATCTTGATGAGAAGCAAATTGTTCTCTCCCTCCTTATATGCACTTAGACCCTTTCTGTCACTACCAGGTATCATGCAAATCCATTTAATCTCAACAGTGGACCAGCCTAGAAACCAGGCAACGACACTAAAATTTTTCATTACTGTCCTGAACAAAAATCATCAACCGTCCCGAATGGGTTTTGGACCGCCCCATATGGGGTTTGGACCATCCCGAAATCAAAATATTTTTGTTTAATTCATTAGCATCATCTATACTTGTCAGTCATCAGTAGCATAATAACATGTAATAAAACATTAAGAAAAGCTGAAGCAGTGATAATTCTGGATATTTGGACAAAAAATCCATTTCCTAGTCACTAGGAAATAGATTTTTCGTCCAAATATAAATTATTTTATTCAAATCTGCTAGCATTTAATATAAATTATTATAACTAATTTTGACGCCTCCTAAAATGCATTCTGGTAAAAGAAGAAAACTTGTTCAAGTCAAGTTGCAAACCTGTCCAATAAAAACATAAATGAATAGACCACAATTGATACTTTTTTTTAGTTTGGGTCTAGATTTGTATCAAATATGCCAGAAAAGTTTTGTGACTCAAAGTGCTACATTTATTGAAAAATGATCCCTAAATGGCTAGAAAACACTCGAAGACTTCAATATGTACAAATATAGCCACAAAATTGTCCCCAACGCCATGAATAGCTAGAAAATTGCCAAGAGTAGCAATCACTGGATGGCTAATATTAGAATGCTGTACTAACTTTTAGGAAAAAATTTTACCGTCCCCAACAAACTATCCTGGATGACGTATTGAAAGAAAAGAAATAGGATGGCACGGCTTTATAGCATACCAAAAGACAATTCTCAAGGGTGCTTCAGCCAATAGATACCTCACTGGAATAAGTGTCTTGAATGCCAAGGGAATCATTTAAAAAAAAAAAAAATTTTTCATTCAGTGTTCCTTTCTGTCTTGTTAAATACAATTTCCGTATTGATACTTTTGGAACATACCTCTTATGATAGATTTGAAAATAAATACAAGAAAAAAAACAACAGGCTTAATCTATTTTATAATTAGAGAATTCTTATGTTAACATGTTACTATAACACAGCTAAAAATTAAACACTAATTATAGTATTTCTCCTTATTTGTAATTAATTATAATATAGATTCTTGGACCATATGACCTTTAGGCACCCCTTTTGCTTTGCTGATTCATAAGTACATTTTTTCCTTTACACCATCATCATCCGGTTGTTTGTTAACAGACGATTTTTAGAGGGTATTTTTTTTTTAAATTATAAAACTAACCCTAACTCCTAACAAACAACCGGATGTTGACGGTGTAAATGAAAAAATGTACTTATGAATCAGCAAAGCAAAAGGGGTGCCTAAAGGTCATATGGTCCAGATTCTTAAGAGAGAAGACTCAATATTGAACTTAATGACTGCCAAATATGGCCTTTAAGTGAGTAATAATTAAAAGAAAAAAAAATAGGCAAGTAGAATAATTTATCTATTTCCACATTTTAAGACAAACTATTCTTAAGCAATTGATAGTTTATTTTTTCTAATCTTGCAGCTATTTTATCATCATAAGAACACAAATTTATTTTTCTACTCTGTTAATAGAACTCGCGTTATTGAATCAGAAAGCAATTTCAAGAAAATAGCCATTTTGTGAGAAGAAAAAAAAAATTACAAGAGAAGCTCAATGGAAACCTCAGAGAAATGTTGGTTATAAAACAACCAATCATTTAGCAATAACTTGAAGAAATTAGAAAAGATTAGATTTATTTTTCTTTCAGAAATTCATGGTTTCCTAATGGATAATAAATTTGAGGAAAGATGAATACAGAAAAAGAACAAAATGAAAATCACTTCAAAAACTATCTTTGCAAAAATTCATTGAAGAATACATATTAATGAATATATAACAGGGTGGAACCCTGCTTAGTTTATCATAACACCTTTTGGTGGTTTGAGGTATTAAATGGCTTGATCTTTATTTGCAAGCACATCAATAGAGAAAGGTTGATCTTATTAGAATCAAAATAAAAGAAGAATGGTTTAGAAATAATAAGTTGTCGAGGTGGCCTAAAGTCGGTATCAGCCAAACAGCGAGGGTGTCTATCCTCCTTTTCACTAATGCTAGACCAAGGAGATTGTTTTTGCATCTGAGGTGGAGTATAACAACTAGCATCAGCTCCTTACTTTATTGCACAGATCCCTATGCTACTCATACGCTGAGTTGGTGAGGGCCAGTATCGAACTAGGAACCTTATGGTTTCTAGCCAAACGCTCTACCGACGAGCTAACCTGGCCCTAACTAGGAATAATAAATTGAAATCATAATCAGTGCTACTGAGAACTGAACCTGTCAAAATCAGTATAACAGTTTCACCAATCTATACTTACAGCCCACTAATATATATATTTACCAACCCCTCCGCACGAGCAGGATGCGACACAAGGTCAATTACTTAAGCGGAGTTTAACAGGTTTGAATTCAGAGTTTTCCTTGTCCTAGACTGGTTACCTAGCCATGGTTAAAGAGCCCAGTCTGCCCTACTATTTATCCATAGCTGGAGGGAGAGTAGGATTCATACCTTTCCCAAGGGTATTAGTGCAAAGTGAAATGCAATTACCACGTCCAGGATTTGAACTCGGGGCGACGAGTCCATTTCCCATGACTTTAACCATTACACCCGTGCAACCCACTAATATAGGGTAGAAATGATATAATGGCTCTGAAATGTCGGCCATGATATTTATCTAAGTCTATTAACCAACCTAAATTCCTTTATATCAAAAAGCCATTGGCCATTTTTTTTTGTTGGTCAGCTAAATGAATCTCATTGGTTGTAGCATATCAGAATAAGGCCATATGACATTGATTGAAGCAGATTATTGTAAAAGGAAAAAAAGACGAATGCACTTTAAAATAAATTGAATGTCGGCCTTAATATTCCACCTAAATTCCTTCAAGATATTAAGACGAAGAGGTCATTGGGAAGTTTTTTTGTCAGTCAGCTGAGTGCTCCTTGTTGGAGGTCATGAAGAATAAAAAAAGATAAACACATTTTGAAATTAATTGCTCTTAGTACTATTTGTATTATTCGGACTATTGTCCTCATCTTCATTGTTATCTGTACATTTCAGCCGATATGCCCTCCGGCCTTCTTCAGATTGTACAGATAACAATGAAGATGATGAGGACAATAGTCCGAATAATACAAATAATACTATTTATCAAGCCTCATCTCAAAAATTCAGAGAAATAGTAATTGCTCTTAATTTGGAAAAATGCAAAACTGGTCTTGAAGTAAGACCAGATGAGCTAGTCAATCTTTGCAAATCATAGACAGTCATCATAAGTCTTCCATCATTTGGAAGACCAGCAAAGAATCAACAGCCCTAAGATAAAGTATAGCTTTTGGTTTGGTTTGGTTTGTTTATGGCATATCAACCTCAGTGGGTCATTTAATGCTGACAAAGTTTTGAAATAAATTCATTCTTAATGGATACTCAATCTTTTTTTATGAACACATTTTTCTATTTAACCCATAGATGGGACCCTAACAAGAATGACCACTCAAAGTGGACCAGGGAGCAATGGTGATGAAGGTGTGCTCTACATTCCCCAGACTTCCAGAAGAGGAACCTCGCCATCAGATAGAGTTTAACGTCATTTCCAGGTCATGAAGACCCTCAGCCACTTCCTTCTAGCACCAATATGATAAAAAGGGTTGGACTTGCCATAAGGGCAATAGGGTTGGGGCAATCATGTAGGTGCTAGGGCTTGACGTGCCCAGCCGATTGATCAGAAAAGGCCACTCCGACCGCCCGTCTAGCCCAAGTAAGGACCAAAGTGGAGTGTCCCCAAGGATTCCTTCCTTAAGCATCACAGGTCACCACCCACAGCCAACATGTGGCCCCATTGGGAGGGGTTCTTATCTCTCTGCAGAGGTGTATTCGGTGTATTCTAAAGCCCCAGCTGACAGGGCTTGATAAATTATAGCAACAGCATATTGTCACATAATGAATATGGTATCCTAATCATTTCATAATGTAGTGTAATATTTGAATTTAAAAGTTAACAGCTAATTCATTAGAAGAGTCATGGAAATAACCATAGATTTTGACAGACAGCTTTTAACCCCTTATTGACCTGACGTGTCACATTCTCATTGATTGAGGGTGTCATGTCACAGGAATTTGCAAAGCTTAGCAGTTCAGATAAGTTGGGCTTACATGCACCGATCTGCATGATGGAATGTGGGGTCTTAGGAAATAAAGATGTCGGAAATGGGTTTGTGTTCCTAATTTGATTAAAAACTAACAGAAGATGGATGCAGAGATATACAACCCCAAAAAACACCCCAGATAACCCAAAAAAACACCCCAGATGAAAATAAGTCGAACTCATCCTGGAAGATCGAAAATTATTATGTGCGTATTTACTTATGAGCAATACTCTGTGTATAATCTCTAGGGCCAGACCAAGGAGATTAATTTTGCTGAGGTGAGGTGCTATACCTACCATCAGTTCCCAGATGCTTTACTGGAGGTGCATGGTCTAATGGTTAGAGTTGTAGGAAATGGAAACAAAGTTGTTGGCATTTCACATGGCACTAATACCCTTGGGAAAGGTATGAATCCAATTCTCCCTCCAGCTATGCGTAAATAGCAGGGCAGACTTTAACCATGGCTAGGTAACCAGTCTAGGACAAGGAAAACTCTGAATTCAAACCTGTTAAACTCAGCTTAAAAAATTGACCTTGTGTCGCATCCTGCTCGTGCGGAAGGTGTGTGTGTGTGTGTGTGTGTGTATATATATATATATATATATATATATATATATATAACACTGCACAGATCAGTTTGCCCAAGCTGAGTGCTGAGTTGCCAAGGACCAGTATCAAATCTGGAACCTTGTGATACCTTGTTAGATGCTCTGCCAACTAAGCTAAACCAGCCCTAATTTTATACTTAAGGTAGTAATAATGAGTAGTAATGAGGCATTGACATAATTAGTATTTGAAAATAATCATATTATGGATTTTATAAATAGGAATTAACTTGACATTGAGGAGGAGGGGGCGAAAACACCATTTAAGCAAATGGTAGTAAAAAAAAAAAACGTAAATAAACCATTCATAAAATGAAAAATAAAAAATAATTCAGAAACCTTTCACACACAGAAAAAAAAAAACACATTAGAAAACCTTTATAAAAAAATATCAGAAGTCCTTCACACAGAAAGAAACAAAAAAAAAAACATTCTCAAACATTTTCTCCACTTTGAGGAGAAAAAAAATACACTCAAATAATTAAGTCTAATCAAATTGATGTAGAAACCAAGTGAGTAACCTCCCTTTTCATTTGCCCTTTTGCACAATTATATAAGAAACCAAATGAGACCAGTTTTTTTTTTCTTTACACAAATACATTATTCATGTGTACATAAACTTACTAGCTTTCTTCAACTTAAAGCAAAAAAAAACAAAAAACACACACACAAAAAAATAAAAAAATAAAACAGTTTTCTCCATAAACATTCTGGAAAGAAAATGGATTTTTTGTGTACTTATTGCTTTGGGATATTGCATTGCTGCTTAATTTTATTTATTATTGACAGGAAACAAACTAGAGATAAAAAATGGAGAATTCCTTTTATTCTTGTCGATGATCCAATAATCCTAACAGTTCAACTTCCCTCGTTTTCCTTTAAGTTTGATTTTTTCGATTCGCCTTTTGATAAGAAACTTTCTGCATTCCTGTTTAAGCAACGGAATATTGTGCGTAAAAGTGTCAGCAAAAATTACTTATCACAACAGATAAAGTTGAAATATAAACAAATTCGAGGAAGGCATCCAAGAATCCATGTGCAAAGAAGCCTGCTGTAGAAAGAAGTTGAATTTGATTTGAAAACCTTTAAGATCTATGAATTATTTTATTATTTTTGTTAAAAATGTCCCCCTACCAAATGTGAAAGCCCAAAAACTATAACACAGAAATACATGACAGAATGTCAACACACACAACAAAAAAAAAAAAAGGAAAGAAAATTATATCTGACTAGCAGGACCTGTGGATATACCACAGTATGATAATTTAATTATTATGACGTTTGATATGTTTACTTAAGAGCTATTGCATTTGTTCAATATGTAAAATTTAACCATCTCTATCTCTCTCTCTTACTCTTTTTGTCTTTCTTTTCATCTTTTCGTTATCTTTAATTAAAACAGATTAGCATTACCGTTTCCATGCACTCACCCGCTCTCTCTATCTTTTCCCTACTTTCTCTCTTTCTTATTATATTTTTTTCTGTATGGCATGTCACTTTTCTTCCCTTTCTTTCTTTGATGAAATGGAATGGTCCATTATTTAGCTGAGGTGATGAAACTCATAAGAAATAGAATTCGTCAGAGAAGCAACACCAGATAATCAGGATTTACATTTTTGCATTTCATCTTGAATGATTTGGATGGTCTCATTTTTAACCAGAAAGTATTGCAAGATGATAATGGTGGTACTTTTAAGGAACATGAATATTAATATCTGATCTGATCTGATGATGAGAAGAAAGATGATATTCTGACTAAAAATTTACTTGAATAATAAAACAGTGATGCTAGTAGCTTTTTGATTTAGTGTGTCCTGAGACACACATATTTGCTTTGAATGAGTCCCCGGGAAAATTATGGATCCCAACTACAACCGTCTAACTCCTACCTTGTAACCTATCCTTTGTAATTCATTTCTAAGAAACTATTGAAATGTATTTACATTTAGCTTGAAATGGTGAGGGAAGAAAAAAGAAAAACACTGGGATGCATGGATATGATTTTACTGCATCCTTTTATATTTTTGTGCGCAGGATGCGTACCTATCAGCATCTCTGAAAAACAAAGTTTGTCTAATTTGTCTGCATAGAAGAAATGAATCATTGTTGATGATGATGAAAGGTATGGTAGAGTTTCATTAATAAAGAAAAAGTCCAACAATTTTCAAGTGATGATTCCATTAAATTTGATCAATTGTTAAGAGAAAACAATTGATACTTCACACCCTCTTAAATTCTCGTCAACAGGTGAAATCTAGGTTTCTTTCAATTTCTTTGTGTTACATCATTGATAGGTAACCTATCAATTATGTATGATAATGTAGCTTAAATCAAACTAATGGTTTTGTGGAAAAACACAGGAAATTTGATTGAAACTAATCTTGCGTTGACCCCTTCTCTCACTGGATGGTCAGAGCCATGATTTGATTGACACTATTTAAGCTTGTGTTGACCTCTTCTCTCACTGGATGGTCTGCTTGTGTTGACCTCTTCTCTCACTGGATGGTCAGAGCCATGAGAAAGCTAGCCTTAGTTTTTGGCTGAGCGCTGAACGAGATGGATCATAATGGCAGTTTGTCCATTCCAAATTAAAATGACCATGCATTTGAGCTGATCTGGATAAAATAAAATATGAGCTCTACGTAACAAAGTCTTGTGTTTGTTAGTGGGAACTAAACAATGGACTAAGCCACAAGAAGATCCAGCCTAGATCCAGAATAACAGCCACCCAGAGGTAGATCCAGCTATGAAGCCAGCAACAAACCCAAAACAGATATTAGAATCAACAGATAGATCTTCAAGATAAGTATACGGGATAAGTATACAGGTACACTATATGAGATCAATCTAATATAAAATGAGTAAGCAACATATGTTTTTAATGGCATATCATTGATCAACTTCCATGGGTTATCTAATGCCAAAGCCATCCTTTTAGAAAACAATGGTGGTGATATTTAATCCATAGAAGGGGGTTGAGGGAGTCCATACCTTTCCCAAAAGTATTAATTTGAAAGTGAAAGATAATGTTTTAATCATGAACTCTTATAATTAAAACTATTGATTTTAATTTGCACTTTTAGATTATTAGGTATAAGAGTTTGACAAAAGAAGCAAAATGAAATGCATGTTTGTTTTGTAATAATACATTGTTTTTAAGTACTATTTGTCAAATGTTAATAAGTAATAATTACATACAAGGTGTGTCAAAAAGTATCAACATTTTTTGTACTTTTTGACACACCTTATATTCTGAAAAAGAAATAATGTTTCATTCATTGTTCATTTCTATATTGGTAAATACAGCTTCAATCTCAAAACTTTTATGACACACCTTGTATACAAGATAAATTCTCTCAGATTTCAATTTAAAAGTAATGTGGCACAAAATAAAACATTTAAAAACCATCATTCTTTAAAGAAATTATTTCATAAAAATACTCTATTCTAGAATATCTTTTTTTAGAATAGGTTATGAAACTCATTTAATAATAATAAAAAATTTAGATTTAAAAAAAGAAAAATAATGAAAAAGTAAAATGAAATACAATGCCTGAAATTCTAGTTTCAATTTTTATCCATGGTATTTTTAAGGAAGAAAATTAAAATTAAATTGTCATTAACAGAAAATCTCACTTTGTCTATAGAGACCTGAAATCTTCACTTGTTAAGTCAGTTTCAGTATTGCCAGATATTTATTGGAGAGGGTGTTGTTATATGATTTAATATTCCATTTATAATAACTTTTCTGTATTTTGTTAATATATTTTCATCTTGAAACTGAAAACATTTTTTTTTTTTTTTAATCAACCCTTACATCATGGCATCCAGTGAGACTAAGAAAAAAAATGTTGGCAATTTTCAATTACTTCATTTGGGGGTGAATAGAAATTAAATTTGGTTACAAGGGGTGCAACATCAAATAAAAAATTTGAGAATCCTCACTATGCATCATCAGTAAACAGCAGAGACCATAAATAAAGACTACGCTCACAGCAGGACTTGAACTCTTTGCTCTAAGAAGCCTAATTAACTAGACCAGCTGCTTCACTGATTGTACTGAAATGGTTTTATGGCTGGCAGAAGACCAAATCTAACTACATAGAATTTGCCCTTTGCAGCCATTTTATTTTGTGTGTAGGAGGAGGGGTAGTGATAGTCATGATTTAGAAGCATTGTCAACCATTATTAATTTTTGACTAGTATACTTTTCATTGCAACTATTCTAAACTGTTTGTCCACTGTGATAATTGAATAGACTGGAAGTAGAGGACAAGGGTCTTGGCAAGATTTGAAAGATAACAGAAGCAGTGATAAAAAATTGATAAGGGTCAGTGAATTGTGTTTTTTAAATACCCAAAACAATTATTCAAAGAACTGATATTTCTACTGAATAAACCATGAATTTCCTCCTCCAAAGAAATTTCTTGATGAGAATAAACTTGGCAACAAATGCATCCTGTTCCATCAAAATTTTGTTTTTATCCTTTTTCTGCATTTTTTCCACTTTTTTTTGTTTTTGTTTTGCACAGTCTATTTTCTCAAATGGTTTGTTTTTTCTTTTTTGGCTGTATTTTGTGTCTCACAATTTTAACAGAATACATCTTTTTCTCTTTTTTTTTTTTTTGGCTTATCAAGATAGCCACCATTTTGTAACAGTGAGAGATAGTTGCTCTGGAAACCATAAACTTATAAAAATAGTGAATAATTGAAAGAAGCAAACATCAAGTATTATGAAAGCTGTTAAGTCTTTTTCTTTGGATGTTTTTGTTTTTTTGTTTCGTTTATTCGGTACCATTGTTGGGATTTTTTTTTATACATGATTCTAATAACTTATGTTTTCTCTAACTTAGAAATACCCAACTGTCAAACAGGTTGTCTGAAAAATAAAATATTAAAATATTTCAAAGAAAGATACGTGAAAACATTACTTTAAATTCATCTAAACTGTTAAAAAAATTTTTTTTTAAATTAACTCAATCAGAATGTTATGGTTACTAGTGCTGACCAAAATAATTTAGGTTACTCACACTCACAATTGAGCATAAGATTTGTAAACTTGATAATTTCAAATAATCTATTACAGAAATAATTTTTAATTGATTGGTTTTAATGACACTTCAAACAGTTATGGGTTATTTTATGCCTATTCATTGCACGTTTATATTTACATTTTTTGGGTAGTTGTTTCTTAAGAGTTTTAATTTTTGGACATGGTCCGATTGAATAGGAATAATTTTTAAATGGATCTATTTGAATCATATATGTATATATATTCACCAACCGCTCCACAAAAGCAGGATGTGACACAAGGTCAATTTATTAAGTGGAGTTTAACAGGTTTGAATTCAGAGTTTTCCTTCTCCTACATTATATATATACACGTTTTTTAAAGCGAATGTTATAAAATATTCCAACTGCAGTTTCTTGCCGTAGCAATTCTTCAGGGAATTATTGCTTATTCCAGCCATCTACTTTTATTAATATCCGGGTTGTACCCATTCTTAAGTACGCATATTTAGCTCTTTTTATTGAGCACCTTTTTAAATCGATTTTTATTAACCCAGAAGTAAATTTATTTGCTTCGTGGATTAGCAAAGATCTGTAATATATATATATATATATATATATATATATATATATATAATCATTTAATAATTTTTGTTTTCTATATATGAATTGATACTTTTTTTGTTGTTTTTCCTCTATAGTTTTTATTTCAACTCGAGTTTCTCTCTTCTCACTAATCATTATTGTGTACATTGTTATCAATCGAACCATCATCATCATGATGCTGACCGCCTCAGCAATAATAAGAATACTTTACCCGCTGTCAACCGACGCAGCCTGCGAGCCAAGGTCGCACTTTGTGAACTTTTCGCTGTAACCATATTAATGGAAATTAACAGGTTAAAGAGCTAAGTCTGCCCTACTATTTACCCATAGCTGGAGGGAGAATAGTTGAATTCATACCTATCCCAAGGGTATTAGCGCTATGTAAATTGAAAATTGCTTAGTTCAGGTACTACCACTCTGGGTCAAAGTGGACCTGGGGTATGCTACATTCCCTCGATCTTCAGAACTGGAGCCTCACCATCAGATACAGTTTAGTGTCATACCAAGAACACCCAATTTTTTTTTTTTGGGGGGGGGCGTCTTTTGGCTCTGCAGGGCATACAGTTGGTATATTCTAAGCTCCCCTGACAGGGCTTAATAATTTCTAAATCTATATTGTAGATAACTTGATAGAGTTAAAGAAGTATATTAAATTTGCCAATATAAAGAACATTAATTACATCATATTAGCCCAAGTGCTTTTGTAATAAAACTTGACACAGTTAAAAATTGCCTCAGAAACATTGTATATGAAAAATCTAATATTAATTACAACATATTTCTACTGGTAATTTTATTTCCATTATTAAACCTTCAGCGCTGCATTTTCAGCTGGGGCCGTAGAGTATGGTTTGGTTTGTTGGATTTTACAGCATGTCAAACCTTGTTGGGTTATTTTATGCTGAAGACGTTTTGTTCTATTTATGTTTGATGGGTATTGAACATTTTAAAAACTCACTCTTTTCTATTTAACCCATAGATGGGACCCTAACAGGTACTACCACTTTGGGTCAGAGTGGACCTGGGAGTAATGGTGATGAAGAGTACTCCACACTCCCAAAAGTTCCAAAACTGGAACTTCGCCCTGTTTAATGTTATAACCAAAACACTGTAGAGTATGCCGACTGCACCTCTGCAGATGAGTAAGACCCCTTCACCCTCAATTTGAGCCACATGTTGGCAGTGGGTGGCAACCTGTGGCATGAGGAAGAGATCTTGGTGGCTGAGCAGTCTGTGACACATTATTAAGTGTTCAGGTGACATGCACCATTCCACTTTGCGTTAACAGAGATCTGATCAATTGGCTGATCATGTCAACCCTAGCATCTATATAATTAAGTCCTGACCGAATTCTTTAAATTAGTCTTATGGCGAACCACCAACTCTTTTTATCTTAAAGGTACTAGAAAGTGCTGGCTGATGGCCAACCATCAGTTTATTAATACACAGGAAGTTATTTCTTCTAATTTATCAATAAATGAAGTTAATGAAAATTATTTCTACTAGTATATTAATACAGATGAAGTTAAACAAATCAAATATTTTTAAAAATAAACAAAAATCAAATTATTATCAATGTGAATATAAATACTAACCCCACACTTGTTTTTTTGTTTTTGTTTTATCGCATATCAACCTTGGTGGGTCATTTAATACCAACAAAGTTTTGAAATTGATTCATAGCAATAGTTTTGTATCAAACAAAATGTGTACACACACACATTATATATATATATATATATATATATATATATATATAGTTATCCACAGACACATGTTTTGACTTATCAAGTCACTTCAGTGTGGCTAGACATTTTGTGAGCTACCTACGGCTGATCAATTCAGCATCAGTCGGACAGCTTAATCGCTCGGCTATCATCACCACAGAATGCAAAGGGGATTTTAACTGTTTTTATACACACATCTGTATGTATTTAAAGGCCACCATAGAGTGCTCCATCCCTTTTATAGGAGAGCGTATGTATGTATGTATGTATATATATATATATATATATATAATATATATACACACACATACACACACACATATATATATATATATATATATATATATATATATATTTTAACTATTGTTTAATTACTCATATTTTTTTAATATAATCCCACTTCTAGGAAATGTAAAATCCAGGATGGTATTATTTTCCCAAGTTCTTTCATATTACTTGCTTGGTAGTATTTTGTTCACACTAGATCAACATTTACATATTCTAGCAATATATATTTCACACTATTAAGGAATTAATTGGACTGGAAATAGATTTATTCTCTAAGTTAAAGAATTTTAAATAGTATTTCACTGATAAAAATCTCATTATAGCATGCCATTTTTACTGTGTTAACAACATACAACATTCAGATCTTGATATATTCAAAGTCAGACCAACCTCATATTTATATGACTGATATTAGAGTAAAAAGAAGAAAAAAAAATATTTTAGTCAGCAAGAATGTTTGGCTAAAGTCTAGTTCATTTTGGTGCAGTTGGAACTGTGGGGAGGGGGGAATGTTGTGACGGTTTAATCTTTCCAAATGCCATTGTGATTCCAATTCAACAGATGTCTTTAATATAAATTTCAAATATCTCTGTTAAATGGTAAACTTTTTTAGTGGCCTTTGCCTTTATGTCTATTTCAAAATAATTCTTTGAAAATTCTAATAAAAAATTTGAATCCATTCAGACATAAAATACGCTAACAGCTGCACTTAATGAACTTCACTGAACACAATTTTATAACCAGCAGAGACTTAATAGGATTTTGTGTTACTTAATCATACATAAGAGATGCCTGTAGTGGTTATCATCATAGGCTCGTTGGTTGGCTGGTTTTTACAGCATGTCAACCCTTGTTGGGTTATTTTATACCGAAGACATTTTGTTTTATTCATTCTTAATGGTATTCAATTTTTTTTTCAAACTCATTTTTTAAAAACTCATTGCAGAAGGGTTGGGTAAATAAATTTGTTTTTAAATTTTTGATAGAAAAATATTTGATAGATCAGTTCATAATCTGGTTTGGTTTGTTTTATAGCAAATCAACCTTATTGGGTCATTTAATGCTGACAAAGTTTTGAAATAAATTCATTCTTAATGGATACTCAATTTTTTTTATAAACACATTTTTCTATTTAACCCATAGATGGGACCCTAACAGGTACTACCACTCCGGGTTAGAATGGTAATGAAGGGGTGATCCACATTCCCCAAACCTCCAGAACTGGAACCTCACAATCATACCCAGAACATGAAGACCGTCAGCCACCACCTCCTAGCAAATATATAAAAAGGGTTAGGGCTTGTCATAAGGGCAATAGGGTTGGGGCAATCACATAGGTACTAGGGCTTGACATGACCAGCCGATTGATTGGAGGGGGCCTCTCTGACCGCCTGTCAAGCCTAAATAAGGGCCAAAGTAGAGTGTTGCAGGTCATGGACTACTCAGCTACCTAGGTTCCATCCTTAAGCATCATGGGTTGCCATCCACGGCCACGGCCTCTACAACGGTGCAGATCGTGTATTCCCCAGCTGACAGTTCATTCTAGCTATGATAAATACACAGATGAAATCTTGAACCCCCAGTGTATCTAGAATTGCTAAAAGGATCATTTTTCTCTTGACATTTTCCAAAGATAAAGGTTTTTTCCAACTCTTTTTTTTTTTTAAGGATTTTAACCCGAACAAAGACTCAAGAATGGACAGGTCAAGATGGGTTAATCTGAGACACTATAAGTTCTTCCGTCCTTGGATGTTCATATTAAGATACAATAATGCGTAGGTGTGAGTATGTCTATATATAAGTATATATGCATATATACATAGTGTACATATATGTATACGCATGTAAGTACAAATGTAGGTAGTGAATATGTATGAACATGTATAAGTATGTATGTATAATAACTGTGCATTGGCGAAATGGACCAATAAACTACCCTGTGCTCCCTGGAATAACTTGTGAATGTGGGAAGATGTGAACTAAGATGTGGACTAAAAAGCCACATTCATGCAATTCACCGTTGAACTTCTTTTTATTTTATAAAAAATTTTTTTTTTTTATCAATCAATGGCAATACTCAAACAAGTTTGCTGCCATCATGTATCAAAAAGATAACTAAACAAGTTAGAAAAGTTTGATATTTTGATAAATAATTAAATACAAAAAAAAAAGGATTTCTCTATGGGGATAAAAGGGTAAGTTTTTTTAATATCTGTAAACAACAGAAGTACCGTCAGAAGTTAGTGGTCAAGGATATCATTTTCTGAAAGCACTTTAGTTCAACGGGGGGAGGGTCTTCTCTAGAAGCCAGAATCATGAAATGTCAATATCGGAATGCACACTCTCTTTTGGAAAAGGAAAGGTGTAATCCTCCTGGAATTCCGGGAACCCAGGTAAGCACTCAAATCTGGGTATCACATTGTGATGCTGACTCAGCTTGAAGGCTCAAATTTGTAGAATCAGTCATGAGAAAAAGGTTTTGGTTTAGTTTGTTTTGTTTACGGCATATCAACCTCAGTGGGTCATTTAATGCCAATAAAGTTTTGAAATAAAGTAATTCTTAATGGATACTCAATGTTTTTTATAAACAAATTTTTCTATTTAACCCATAGATGAGACACCTAACAGGTACTACCACTCCGGGTCAGAGTGGACCAGGGAGCAATGGTGATGAAGGGGTGCTCCACATTCCCCAAACCTCCAAACTGGAACCTCACCATCAGATAGAGTTTAACATCATTCCCAGGACATGAACACTGTCAGCCACCACCTTCTAGCACCCATATGATAAAAGGGTTGGGGGTTGCCATAAGGGCAATAGGTTGGGAAAATCATATAGGTGCTCCTGACAACCAATCGGGGGAGGTCCACAGAGAAAAAAAACTTTTTGCTTGTAACATGATAGTGTTATGTCAGGACTAATATTTGAAGACCAGGGATCACATTGCAAATTTTGGCAGTTTCCAATGGAATTAGATAAGAGGCATTATTTTCAGAACACCCCTTATTTGATTATTTATCTTAGTATTCAGATAGAAACTAGTAAGGTGTGTTACTTCATTTTGAGATCAGTATGTAGATTCAGTCAGTGGTGATGATTATGTGGAAAAAGGTTTTGTAGCTGTAAAAATTGCTCTATCCAAAAGTGTTATTGTGCTCCCTCTATCTGCTGTAGTTTCCTTGGAATGAAATAACAGGTATTACTTTTGGACCACTCCTCATATAATAATTCCTCATTTCAGGATTCAGATAGAAAGTAGTAAAATGTATTACTTCCTATGAGCAGATTCAGTCAATGGTAGTGACTATGTCAAAAAATAGTGTTTTGTAGTTGAAAAATTGCTCTATCCAACAGTGTTATTGTGTTCTTTTATCTGTTGTAGTTTTTGTGGAAATAAATAGGAATCATTACTTTCCAGCATCTCTCACACATCCCTTACAAAGTTTTACATATGAAAGAGAGAGAGGAGGAGGAGGAAGTTTTAGTGTAAAAATTATCTTCAAAATCTGTAGACAATAAAAAAAATTATGCTTTCTCTTTCATATTCTCATTGGGGCCATTATTCAAAAGCAGTTCTAGACTGACTTATCCTATATGACCTCAAAGACTTGAATGATTAAAATTACCATTCCTTAAAATCAATTCAAAGAGAATGGTAACTGACTAATCAGACAGTTCCAAAACAAACACTTGAACACCTTTAAAACTAATTTAATTAACTTCTCTTGGGATAGGTGATTTTCAAACCTATCAAAGAATAAACTCTTTTTTTTTTTTCACTAATGCCTATCACTACACAATATTAGGAATAGGATTGGTAGATGGAGTTCAATCTCTTTAGGGCTGGTACGTATCTCTCACTGTATCTTGGTTCATGTGTGACACAAGTGTTTTTACTATAAAAAAATGTGTGATTATGAACAAGAAAAAAAAAAGAAAAAAGATTATCCCTTAACTCTTAACATCCTGTTGAGATTCAGAGCATTCCTATAAGGATATATAAAAAAATGGCTAAAAATGACCTTTGCATATAAAGTTACCTATTATTTCCCTTAAATCAAAGATTTCTACATATGTTTAATATTAAATTTAAACAAAGGCTATTGTTTGGGGCTGATTAGTTAAAATGAATACGACTTCCAGTCGGGTGGAATGAGGTGCTATAGAACTTTAAGAGTTAATAAAATTTTTATGCCATGAATAAATTTCGTTTCAGATAAAGAAGAAAATGTTCATTTATAAAACTAGCTGTTGAAAAGAGCCATTCTCTTATCACTCGCACAATGGCATCCGTTTTTGTTGTAACTCGGGGTACAAGATTTAACAGAGAAATAATAGGAAGAAACACAATGAGTTTTAAGGATAGGGAAAATGGTTTACTAAGCAAGATACAAGGTGAACAGAGTAATTAGTAATTGCTAGATAGAATTAACAAGGCCCGTGGCGGCTTGGCAGGCCATGCACCGGACACTGTGACTCAGGTGTGTGTCACACCTCTGCAAATATATGCAGGTACATCAATAAATCCCTAAGCCTTCATGATAATGAAAGCATTTATTTTTTCAACATAATCTCCTTCTTTTCAATGCAATTGAATTAATCATGAATATCAGTCATAATATCTAGTGAAAATTTGATATAAAAATTCAGCTGATAACTAGATATCTGGCTACAGACTTAGTTATCCACTCTGATATGCTTTTTGCGATAGAATATTTATCTCATAACAGAAATAGTATTATTTATTGAAATACATTATTACCCACATGTATGTACACACCTACTTTTTAAAAAAATAAGAAGTGGAGGGGGGGGAACAACCTGCTTGGATTACTCTTTTACTTATGGGAGGGGATAAGCCCAGAGATGCATTTGATTGAAGGTTTCACTGGCTCTACACACCTGAAGATCTGCCATCATAGTTTGTTTTCTGTTGAGATCTTGTTACCTGACCATATAAGCTGGTACTTGATTGACACCAGCTGGGTCACCAAGTTGAAGATGCATGATGCTGTAAGACCCAAAACACCTAATAATCCAAGGATAACATCACTTACGATGTGATCAGGTGCATCTTTTGGGGGTACTACTTCTTGATATTGAAATACATTAACAAAATCTACAGCACTGAAACTCTATAATCAAAAATACACTTGTATCAATATATATAATAAGGAGTCTACTTATATTTTTAACTGCTACATATTTTGGGTTACAGTTTCAATATTGGTTTGGTTTGTTGAATTTTATGGCATGTCAACCCTTGTTGGGTTATTTTATGCTGCAGACATTTTGTTCTATTTATGCTTGATGGGTATTCAATTTCTTTTTTAAACTCAAATTTTTTTAACATACTTTTTAAAACTCATTTTTTTCTATCTAACCAATAAATAGGACCCTAAAAAGGTATTACCACTCCGAGTCAGAGTGGACCGGGGAGTAATAGCCGTAAAAAGGGTACTCCACACTCCCCAGAGCTCTAAAATTAGAATTTCACCATTAGATGCAGTTTGTCATACCCAGAACACAGTTTCAATATTGAATAAATAATGAATAATACCTAATAATATCTATTTTGATTGTATAATGTTGCACTAGAAATAATAAAATCCTAGCAAAAAATAAAGTCAACACAGTGGCCTATAGTCGGTATCAGCCAGACAGCAAAGGAGTCTATCCTTTGTGCTAGCACGAGACAGGGATATTGTTTTTGCTGAGGTGGATCGCCACACTTACCGTCAGCTCTCCACTTTACAGCACAGATCAAATTACCAGAGCTGTGCTACTCATGCGCTGAGTTGTAAGCTCCGGTATTAAACGTGGAGCCTTGCAATCCCAAGGCAAATGTTCTACCTACTGAACTAAACTGAGTCCCACCTTTTATTTATAAGATTAACTTTTCATTAAAGAATTGTTGTGGGGGGAAGGTACTTATTTATCGATGATATGATAAGTTTTACACTTTGAAAAGATGTCAAAATTACTTTGGCCTAAATAGTAAAAAAAAAAAAAAAAAAATCATTTGGCATCTTTTAATGAAATACTGACTTACTTTCACTTTCATTTTCATTCTAGAATATTTCTCATTAATAAGTAGTTTCTTTAACAATCCATTTATTTTTCTTGGCTTGAGACATCTTGCCAAAAAGATAGAATTGACATGGAGGAAATTAAACCAAAAATTATCAGTTCTACCAAAAAAAGAAATCAGAGAAAATTGCCTCGACTAAAAAAATTGTTTTCAGTTGATTAAATTATTAACACCAGCCAACTTGCATTGCTACAAGATTCTTTTATTCAGAAAATGAAATTCGTAAATGATTAAAAAAAAAAAAAAAAAAAAAAATAGAAAGGAGAGTTCTTCAGAATTTATATATTGGAAAAAATTTCCAAAAGACTTTCTATTAAAAGAATTTCTTATTGTCCGAATTTCTGAGATGAGGAATCATAATAGCATTACTTATACATACATAAGGCTTCTAATTCAAAATAAAGGACGTAAAGTCACTTTTATTCAAATTTCTCTTAATTTTTTTAGACAAGGCTTATGTAGATAACAATAAAGATGAGGACAATAGTCTGAATAATCCAAATAATAAAAACACACTTTTATTAAAATTTTGGATTGGTTCAGCTCAGTCAGTAGAGCATCCAACTAGAAATCAGGTTCAGTACCAGCCCTCACCAACTCACTGCACGAGTAGCACAGCTTGGATCTGTGCAGTAAAGTAGGAAGCTGATAGTAGGTGTGGTGCTCCACCTCAGACACCTCTAGCACTAGTGAAAAAGGAGATAGACCACTCCACTAACCTTACTTTAAGAGACTGGTTTAGCTCAGTTGGTAGAGCATTTGCCTAGGCATTGCAAGGTTCCAGATTTGATACTGCTCCCTGAAAACTAAGTGCATGAGTAGCACAGCTTAGGTAATCTGATTTGTGCAATAAAGCATCATCTGGGAACTAACGGTAGTGTAGCACTCCAACTGCAAACTAAGTGCATGAGTAGCAAGGTTCCAGATTTGATACTGCTCTCTGAAAACTAAGTACATGAGTAGCACAGCTTAAGTAATCCGATCTGTGCAATAAAGCATCATCTAGGAGCTGACGTTAGGTGTGGCACTCCAACTCAGTAAAAACAATCTCCGTAGACTAGTGTTAGTGAAAAGGGAGTAGACTCCCTCACTGATTGGCTCATACAGAGAAAAGGCCACTCCACCACAGGCTTTTAAGAAATGTTAGTTACTCTTGAAAAGCCCTAATTATAAATAAATATTTCATTTTTATTATTTTTCAGACTTGCAGTGCTATACAAGGAAAAAAAAATTGAGAATATCTAAGAGGGAGGTTCTGGTTTTCTTGTTTAATGGCACATCAACCTTCATGGGTTATTTAATACCAAAGCCATACTTGTAGAACAGTAGTGCTACTATTTAACTCATAGCTGGGGAGATGATGGGCTTCATACCTTTCCCAAGTATAGTAGTCCAAATGAACGTAACAGTGCAACTGAAGTTTGAAGTCACAACAATGTCACAGTCCAGCACTTTAGCCCCTATGCCACGGAGACTACCCCACCCCCTATTTAAGAAATAGAAAATATGATTAATGATTATATTATTAAGCAAGCTAAATATTTTTTTAAAAAATGAATTTACCATATTTGGTGGATGTGTATCACTTATGAAACCACCCAAAATATACACCCCTGGTCAGATCTTTTGAAAATGATAATATATGATATGAGGAATCTAATCTTATTTATATGTTGGCTTCTTTGATCCTTTTAAATAATTTTACATTTGGATATGAACTATATTAATATGTTGAAAACAACTAGAATGGAAATTACAGAAAGATGAGCTTTTCATGTAATTAAGTGATTATGGCCTACACATCTCATAAAACCATGATTTCTTATAATCAATTCATAAAGAGTATGCACTTTACAGACTAGGGCCATATAAAGTATAAATTCAACTAGAGTGATTATGGCCTACACATCTCATAAAACCATGATTTCTTATAATCAATTCATAAAGAGTATGCACTTTACAGACTAGGGCCATATAAAGTATAAATTCAACTAGAGTGATTATGGCCTACACATCTCATAAAACCATGATTTCTTATAATCAATTCATAAAGAGTATGCACTTTACAGACTAGGGCCATATAAAGTATAAATTCAACTGGAGTGATTATGGCCTACACATCTCATAAATCCATGATTTCTTATAATCAATTCATAAGGGGTGTGCACTGTATAACTTTACAGACTAAACTAAGGCCATATAAAGTGTAAATTCAACTGGAGTCAGAGTCGGTATAGTTTTACTGACCCCAACTCAAGTGACCTCTTAATTGATTCCGACTCCATAGCTATAGTAAGAACAGGGGAATGAAAACAATCAACTCTATAGATTGGAAAGGGTACCTCTCATGGTGTAATGTTTATCAAACTAGACTAGCAGACAGTTATGAATGAATTTGATTCTTTCTGGGTGCCTGATACTTCTGGCCTTGCAACAAACTAAGCTTAGTAAATAAAAAAAGTGGTTTAGTTTGGTTGGTTTTGTTTCTTTGTTTTAGAAATCATTACCCTCAGAAAGCAGAATGTAAAAGAAGCATTTTTTAGAGTTAGGGAGTCAATATGCCTCCCATGCTGGTTGTTTGGGTTTTATGGCATGTCAACCCATTGGGTCATTTCATGCTGAAAACGTATGTTTTATTCATTCTTGATGGGTACTTAGTTTGTTTTAAACACATTTTTTCTATTTAACCAATACTTGGGGCCCTAACAGGTACTACCACTTCAGTTCAAATTGGACCTGGGAGCAATGGTGATAAAGGGATGCTACACATTTTCCAGAACTGGAACCTCACCACCAGATAGAGTTTAACATCATACCCAGGACATGAAGACTCTCAGTGAATGCCTTCTAGCACATATGATAAAGAGGGTTGGAGCTTGCCATAAGGACAATAGGTTTAAGACAATCATATAGGTGCTAGGTGCTAAGGCTTGAAGTGACCAGCCGAATGATCGAAGGATGCCTCTCTGACCACCCGTCTAGCCTTAGTAAGTAAGGCCTTCCAGGTATTGTTTCCAAATTAAAGTTACATGTATGTCATTCAGAAACTACCCTATGTTTTTGACTATTGCTGTAGACATCATTAATGTAACCCATGAAGGGGAGTATGATGTTGAAAGACCCAAAACTCCCCATTGACCCAAGTAAATTACATCACTGATGACATCCTCCACCGCCCCAAATGTAATAAGGGGCATATATTGAAAGTAACCCATCTTAGTGCCATAGAAAGAATGGAAGATGGATGTGCAATCAATGGACTTCATAATTGATTGTTTTCTATCCATGAAAATATGTCTTACAAATTTGTTCAAATGATACAAATAATGTTCTTTTTTAAATCCTGCTTATTAAGTTTTGGTGACATTATTTTGTGTTTAACTTTTTGCAGACAGATCAATCAAATCTGGCTAGCCAAACATGTAGGTTTTTGCTTACAACTCAATCTAATAATACCAATTAACTGTAGAAGGATTATAGACTATTGAATTAGCCTCAACAATATGATGGCTTCAAGAGGACACCAGAACCAGACATAGACTTATGAATGTCAAAACTGGACTTGAAAGCAATTCCTGACTGATGATAAATATAAAGTAAGAAAACAGATTAATTGAGTGATTTTAATGGCATGTCAACCCATCAGGGGTTATTTTAGGCCTAGATGTCAGGAAATTGCATGCATAGTACATTTATATTTATATTTTTTATGTAGTTGTTTCTTAAGAGGTTTTTTATATATCATGTATCCCTATCTAATACAAATAATTTGCACACAGTTGAATGGTTTTAAGTATCATTACCTAATACTAATAATTATATGGTTTCAAAGAATTGTTATTTAGTTTGATTCTAACTGAGTGGCCAACATTTCTGGACTTATGCCAACATTATTTATCTACAAAAAATAAAAATGCATTGGAAATGATTTTTACTATAAAAAGGCATTAGCCAATGATGTTTTACTTCAAAAATACAATTATTTTTTTACTATAAAAAGGTATTGGTCAATGATTTTTACTATAAAAATGCAGTGGAAAAGATTTTTACTATAAAAAAAGCATTGGAATTTATAATATGGAATTTAATAAAACATCATTAGCCAATGATTTTTTTTACTATAAAAAGGCATTGTCCAGTGATTTTTTCTATAAAAATGCAGTGGAAAAGATTTTTACTATAAAAAAAGCATTGGAATTTATTTCTATCATAAAAATGCATTGGAAATGACCTTACAATATAACAAGACGAGATGTAAGATTGATACATCAAAAAAGAAAAAAAAAAAAAAAAACAGGGAGGGAGCACTGACTGACCTAAAATTGTAGGTTTCAATAACAAAAGAAAGTCCTCTTCATTTGGAGAGAAGTGTATCATTTAAAAGTTATTCTAATAGAAGAAAAAAAATATTAACTCAGAATAATATTAATGAGGTTTTTTAGGGTTAATAGCTTGTCTTGATGAGAATATAAACTAATAAAGCTGAACATGGACTAAAAACAGAATTTGGGAACATTTTTCATCAACAGTTGGACTAACTTCATAAAATAACCAAAGTTTTCTAATCAACCATTTTTAGCAGAAACTAAATTTATTTCTACCGAAAGGAAACAATAAAATTTATCAGCATGCTTAACTTGTTCAAGAGAAAAATAGAACAAGTGAAATTAATGGGTTTTTTTTCTATTGTTGAGTTAATGTTTTGAATTTTTTGTATCTCTGTTTCATGGCCAGATACAGTGTTATTTTCAGTGTGTGGGTGTGTGCTACTATGATGAACCTCTTACTCTGGTAGGTAGGTAGGTTGGTTGGATTTTAGGGCATATCAATTCTTGTTGGGTTATTTTATGCTGAAAACGTTTTGATGGGTATTCAAATTTTCCTTATTTATTTAAACTCTATTCTTTTAAAAAATATTTTTTTAAACTTATTTTTTCTATTTTACCCATAGATGAGACCGTAACAGGTACTACCATTTCGGGTTAGAATGGACCTGGGAGTAATGGCAATTAAGGAGTACTCCACACTTTCAAGAGCTCCAAAATTGGAACTTCACCATTAGATGCAGTTTAATGCCATTACCATGACACTACTCTGGCAGGAGCATTACTCAACAATCTCTTTGGGGAATTATCTTTATGGTTTGGTTTGGTCTATTTGTTTAATGGCAAATCAACCCATGTAGAGTTATTTAATGATGGAATTTGGTACCAATAATTAGCACATAGTTGTATGGTTTCAAGTATTCCTATCTAATACAAATAATCTGCACACATTTGTATAGTTTCAAGTATTCTATCTAATACTAATAATTTGCACATAGTTGTATGGTTTCAAGTATTCCTATCTAATACTAATAATTTGCACACAGTTATATATGCTTTCAAGTATTCCTATCTAATACTAATAATTTGCACACAGTTGTATAGTTTCAAGTATTCCTATCTAATACTAATAATTTGCACACAGTTGTATGGTTTCAAGTATTCCTATCTAATACTAATAATTCATGCACAAGCATCCGCCTAAAAACCACAAGGTCCAGGGTTTGATACCGGCCCTTGCCAACTCAATGCATGAGTAGCACACCTTGGGTAATCTTATCTGTGTGGTAAAGTAGGTAGCTTACAGTAGGTGTGGCATTCCACCTCAGATGTGAAAGAATCTCTCAGATGTAGCACTAAAGAAAAGAGAATAGACACCTTCACTGTCTGGCTGACACCAACAATAGGTCAGTCCACAGACTTTACTAATGTTTTCAAGAAATTATTCCTATTCAATGATAATAATAATTTGCACATTAATATGGTATCATGTATTATCATCTAATACAAAAAAAATTACCCACAGTTATATGGTTTTAAGTATTGTATTTTAATTCTTATTATAATGGAGATTTGTTGTCTGTCTGTCTGTAACTGAAACTATGTCACTGCTTACATCACAATATCCTCAGGAATTCCCTAAGTTTATCAATGTATTTGATTTATAGTCACAGTCAAAATCATTAATACATATAATAAATCTTATTTATTAACGATGTCTCTATGAAAATCTGATTTTGTTTTACCTCAAAAATAGCCATGTTATTAGTGCATTTAAAATCCTGCAATGTGTCTTATATATCACTAAGAAATAAAGGTTTACATAATACATGGTGTGTTTAATTTGCATACCATTTTTAACAAAATTGGGTTGAATAAATAATTACTTGGTGTTATTGATCTCTAATATTGTTTCATTCTCCAACATATTAAAATCAGTCCTATGAATCATCTTATATAGAAACCAATTAAAATATAATTGAAATAATTAAAATAAGCTTAATTTTTTATATGCATTATTATTTAATTTTGTTAGTTTTTCTAATTTAATATATTTCATTACATTAAAACTTAAATAATTATGCCCAGAGGGTGCATATAACAGATCTACATGACCCCATAGATGGGACCCTAGCAATTTTACATTTGCATATGAACTACATGAATATGTATACAAATAACTGAGGTAGAGTTATCATCCTTGTTCTACGAGCTTCGCTATCAACCAACCAATCACAGGCCAGCATTCTTTAGCGGCAAAACCAAAGAGAAATTCTTTCTTTTCTGATTCTGCAGCACCGGAGTCAGACGACAAAAAGGGCGTCCCTTACATCCATCAGTGAGAACTGATAGCCGTAGCAAGGGCTCCGATAATACACCTAACTCAGGAACTCAGTTAAGTGAACTGTGTTATTTATATAATCATTCCTGCAGACAAAACCTTAGTTTGCAAGTAACTGTTATTTCTTTATGTATGATAATACAAGTTGTTTTTGAATTCTACATTGTGTTCATGTTTTTCTCCTTTTAACTCCAGTCTGCCTACACTCGTGGCCTGAATCACCAGATATGTTGAAAAGATAACATCTAGAATGTGAAGATGATTCCGGATAACACAATAGTAAACCTACAATATAATCATTGCAAATTCAATTCTATAAAATCTTGATAAATAAAAATATTCAAATAGTCAACTATTGAAAAACTAGCAGACATGCTGAAAATCATTCTATAATGAAAAAATTATGATATATCAGACTGTTGTCCTCATCTTTATTGTGTGCAAACACAACGTTCAGACCACTGTGTTTTTATAAAATATACAATTAAAAACCAATCTTGAGGTTATGGTGGCCTGAACGTTGTGTTTGCACACAATAAAGATGAGGACAACAGTCTGATATATCGTAATTTTTCATTTTAAGCCTCATCTCATAAATACATAGAATAATATCATTCTATAATTTTTATAAAAATTTTGGTAATTCTGTTACTGAAATATCATTTTGTGATGAGAAGGTATTATTCAGATAATAATAAAAAAATTAAGAACATCATAGTTATTCATACAAGGTCAAAGGAATATTTTACAGACTTTTTCTTTAAGAAGAACAAAAGAAATAAACAAACTATTTTTGCATTATCTTACACCTGGTATCTTCAGACAAAAGTGTAAAAATTATTTATTAACTTGTCAGGAGGCTAATTGGATAGTTTTGAAGCATTATATATATTTTTGTTTTTGTATTTATTATTTATATATATATTTTTTTTTTTTTCTTATTGAAGTCTCATAATTGAGTAGGTTGTCTTATATATTAAAACTATAATTCAGTAATGTTGAACTGAAGTTAATTTCTTTGGTGTTATTTTTCAGGTTTCTTGTTTCCTTTTGTAATTCTTGTTTCTGTTTCATATTTGTGTTTCTTTTCGGAGTTCAAGGTTATGCTCTCCTTAAAGTGCTTCATATATTTATCTATTTCTTTTTTCCATTTAGAGTAAATAAAGATGTTTTTTTTTCTTTCTTTTGTTCCCTCAATTTTTCATTTAAAAACAATGTTGTTTTTCTTGTTCTGCCAAATATATCGAACCCCACACCCCACAACCACCACCTTATTATTTTCCAAGGGGGTCAGTCGGTAGAGCATCTGACCAGGAACACAAGATCCCAGGTTTGATACCGGCCTTCGCCAAATCAGTGCAGGAGTAGCACAGCTTGAATTTGTACAGTAAAGTGATGAGCTGATGGTAGGTGTGGCACACCATCTCCTTGGTCTAGCATTAGTGAAAAGGAGATAGACTCCTTCACTGTTCAGCTGATACCGACAATAGGCCAATAAAGCCATCTCTTCTCCCCTTTAAATAGTAAGTCAGATTGAGTTCTTTAGCCTTGGTTAGGCAACTAGTCTAAGAGAAGGAAAAGTGAATTAAACCAGCTTTACTATGCTTAAAAACTGACCTTGTGTCACATCCTGCCCATGGTAATGGGTTTAGTTTCTTTTGTTTAATGGCATATGAACGTGGGTTATTTAATGCCAAAGCCATAGAAAAAGAATAGTGGTACTATTTGACCCATAGTTGAGGTAATGAGGGGATATCATACCTTTCCAAGAGTATTAGTCTGAAAGGGAACATAATAATGTGACTGGAGATTGAACTCACTTACTAATATCATGGTCCAGCATATTAGCTAAACTGCCACAGGGACTACCCACCATGGCAATAGACCTGGGTAAATATATAAATTATTTAAAGCAAATGACTTGATCTTTTTAAAAAAAAATATTTCATTAGTCTGTTCTACAATGTCCTTTCCAGGGAATTCTTCAGTCATCTTTCTTGTGATTCTTATCTTTCTCTCCTTTGTGGGCGATTGTAAATTCTGCACTGTATGACCTAGGGTTTGAACTGATGACTTCTAAGGGAATACGATGGGCTTTACTGGCACTTTTATCCACTAGGCCATGTCTCATAGGACTGAGGTGTTTTTTTGGTTTTTTTGAACTTCCAATTCTCTGTACCTAATGATTAAATTATTGCAGGAACAAAATTATTTCTCTCTTGAGGAAGAGGAAAGAATTTTATTCATGTAAAACTTACAAGTCGTAAAAATCACACACACACACACACACATATATATATATATATATATATAATATATATATAAGCTTAAAAGTTGCCCTATCAGGTCACAATTAAGCTAACTTTTGCAGAGGGTTCTTGATTGGGTCTTTGGTCCAACAATGACACTTCAAGCATTGAGTAACATTTTATTAACTTGAACTTTTAATTAAAAAAGTTCTAATTCTCTGTACTTCCTTGTGGTGTCTAGCCTTTTGCAAACCCATAATCACTGTTGCAAAAGAAATTTCAGATCATGGACAAGATTAAGGAGAATACAAACAAGAGAACTTTGCAAATCACTTTGAAATATGGACGGAACACATAAATAAATGGGAGAGGTCCTAAGACATTAGCATTTAATCATTACTTTCCTCAAATAATTATAATGAGTAGGGTGAACATAAATACAGATCCCCTCTTACTATTATTATAAAGTTGTAAAATGGATTGGTAATTCCTTTCTTCTTTAAATCAAAACCTTTGCACAAACAAAAATCTCACAGCAATGTGTCAAAATAGGGGTTGGTTTAGCTCAGTTGGTAGAGTACACATCTAGGAATCAAAAGTTCCTGGTTCAATACTGGTTCCTGGCATGAGTAGCACAGCTTGGGTGATCTAATCTGTGTGGTAAAGTATCTGGGAGCTGACAGTAGCAAAAACAATCTTCCTGGTCGAGCGCTAGCAAAAAGGGGATAGACTTTCTTTGCTGTCCGGCTGATACCAACAATAAACCATTCTGCCAACTTTACTTTTTTTTACTATCATTTATTCAAATTTTATAATAAATATTTTGCATATAATTTTTATGTCCCCTTTAAAAATTCTTTTTAATCTGTTACTGTTTTTATCTTGATATTTTTCAATAATTGTTATGAGAAATTTTTCTCATATATAATGTAGTACATCAAAACACCAAAAACAAAAATATATTTTTTTGTAAAAGGCACTTTTGCTTACTACAGCATTTATTTTGATATTTTGTAATTATAACTCCTATTTTCCATTCAGCTCCAATTTAAGCCTTGGTGTTTTACTTATATCATAAAAGATTATTGATTGGCTAATAAAATTCACCCAAGTATAAAATTACATTATATTATATAATTATTCTATAAATAATTCATGCATATGCTAATACAAGGTCTGTACAGAAACTATCCAACCATTCTGAATATCTTGAGAACCTTAATTTAACATGACAATTAGAGGGGACCTTACTGCACAAGTGTGAACATGTACTCTCTTGTGAAACTATTCAGTCAGCAGTTATATTGGATGACTATTACTATTAAATTCATCATAATAATAATACCTATTCATTACAACTTCTGCAAGGGATTTTTGAAAAACATTACATCACCCAGGTCTGTCAGCTACCTTCCTACAATCTACAATCTATATTGAGCTCCTTGTGGTGTCTCATTTTTCCCAAACCTATAATCACTATTGCAAAAGAAATTTCAGACCATGGATGAAATTAAGGAGACTGCAACAGGGCAGCAGGTGAGATTCCAAAAAAGAACCTCACATATTTAAAAATGGAAGGAACACTTGAATAAGAGAGAGAGAGAGAGAGAGAGGTCTATTATGTAGTAGTAATAAGAATGGAATTGTCTGTTTTTTCCAATAAATAATGTCTAACAAAACCTTTGAAGAGATAAACAACAAATCTTATGCTTAGCAAACCTTTTCCTCTATCCTTGATACTTGTTGTGTTTCTTCCTATTATTTCTCTGATACTAGAGTTACAACATTCTCAAAAAGAGAGTATTTTGAATGAAACAATACAAATAATTTACAGTTATATATGGCATTATGTATTTCTATCCAATACTAAGAACTTGGACACTAACAGGTACTCCCACTCTGGGTCAAAGAAGACCTGGGAACAATAGCAATAAATGGGTAATCTAGCCTCACCATCTGATGCAGTTTAGTGTCATACCCCGAAACCCCTTTTTTGGGAGAGTGGTCTTCCCTTTGTAGAGGATACAATCAGCATATTTTAATCTCTGCTGACAGAGTGAGATGCAGTTTAGTATCATACTCAAAATACCCTTTTTTGTGGAGAGGGATGGGTGGAGGGTCTTGCTTCTCTGTAGGGGATATAATCGGTATATTCCAAGACCCTACTGACAGGGCAGTAATAGAGTATGTTGTCCCAATTTTTATTTGTAAAAGCAATAGCAAATGGTAATTATTTTGACACCTGAACTCATATTCTGGTATCGTTATTGGTTCAGACAGTTAAATACTTGAGTTGACTGAAGTTAAAAGCACAGAGGACAATAAATAAGTTTCCAAACTTGTGCTTTTTTTTTTCTCTTTTAATATAGAAATTCTGTTATCCTTCTTAATCTTGGAAAGAAATGATAGAAGATATACGCAAGAATATTGGTCTTGCTGCTCTTTGCTTCAATTATACTGTGTTTATACCCACAGGCCTCACCTGTTAATATTATAATAAAAGTTTTAATGAAGACACATGGTCTAATGGTTAGAGTCGTAGGAAATGGACTCGTCGACCCGAGTTCAATTCCTGGACGAAGCTGTTTGCATTTCACTTAGCACTAGTACCCTTGGGAAAGGTATGAATCCAAATCTCCCTCCAGCTATGGGCAAATAGCAGGGCGAACTGGGCTCTTTAACCATTGCTAGGTAACAAGTCTAGGAGAAGAAAACTCTGAATTTAAAACTGTTAAACTCCATTTAAGAAATTGTGTCAAATCCTTCTCGGGCAGAGGGGTTGGTAAATATATATATAAAAGTTTTGCAAGTGGTAAGGAAAGCGGTATTGGTTATTTTAGAGGAAGGGTGAGCTCCTAGCATCCATAAATACGTTATTAGAGGTGGTAAAGGGGTACATATATTAGTACAATGTTTATCTTGCTGGTCTTTGGTTGTTTGTTATCTAGTTTCATTCAGAGGATGGGTGAGCTCCTAGCATCCCTAAATACTTGTTTGCTGTAGATTTTTCACAGACACAGTGACAAGTACGCCAAAAGATGTTAGTTCCTGATGATGATGGATTTTTGCCAGAGCCCCTTTGACCAGGTTGTGACACATAGGTTCCCGATAGCATAGCTCAGACACAACAAAGTTTACATGTCCCTGCTGCGATGAGGAGGGGGTGGGTTGGTCTTTAGAAATAATGTGCTAGGTTGCCATTGAGCAAAGAGAAATACTATGTTTCATGTATGATTTGCTCAAGTGAGAGTAAAGGGTACAAATATTAATACAATGTTGGTCTTGCTGGTCTTGGTTCTTTGTTAGTTAGTTTTATGAAACTAATTCTTTTGTCTAACCTTCCAGCCACGATGAGTTCTCTTGTCTCACTGGGATCTCTTCAGCTGGGTCATCTTAGGCCGTATATCTCCATGCCCATCTTTTGTTTTTAATTATGAACACAAAGACATAATTCTGTTTTTGATGTTTTTATTACCCGAGACGAAATTGTTCAGCGCATAAAGAAGAATTCTAAGGATACCAATTTTGCATCTTGCTCTGAGGAGCACTTTGACTCAACTAACTTTCCCACAGATTTTAGTCACATGACATTGAGAATATCACACCACAGATCAATTAGGTTGGTTGGTTGGATTTTATGACATGTCAACCCTTGTTGGGTTATCATATACCGAAGACGGTTCGTTTTTATTCATTCTTGATGGCACTCAATTCTTTTTTAAACACATGTTTATTAACTCATTTTTTCTATTTAACCCATACATGGGACCCTAACAGGTACCACCACTCTGGGTCGGAGTGGACCTGAGAATAATAACAATGAAGGAGTACTCCACACTCCCCAGACAGGTCAATCAAAAGCTAAAAGCTATTTGTTATACTTATAACTTTTATTGTATTTTTCCATGACTCCAGAATTAAATGTTAACCAATAAATTTATATATTTCACACTACATTACTAAATGAATAGGCTACCCATTCATTGTGTAACAAAAGGCAAAGATTGTCCAGTCTTAAAGCCAACTTAGATCACTGACAAAATTTGTTAAATGTTTAACAAAACTTTTTATTGAGAAAAAAAGAAAGTCCACATCATTTGATGATCATGCATAAAAAGCAGAAACCAAAAATAAAGAATATGCCTCTGGTGAGACCTAAACTTACATCCTTGGGAGCTTGCCTTTCCTTGGCAGCTGCTTTACCGTTTTGGCTATGAAGGCCAACCCATAGCAGTAATTCAAATCTAGCCATAAAACTCTTCTTTACCCCCCCCCCCCACACACACTGAACATCTGATATTCTGCCATCTTCTTTGTTTATATACTCTTGTAGTATTAGTTGTAATATTTTAACTTTTTAGATTAAGCATTGTCAATTATTGATTTTTGAATAATACTTATTTTCCCAAACTCTACAAAAATCTAAGAAAAATAAAATGGCAGAGATATACAGTGTGATTGAAAAGTAACTCCCTTTCCCTATTTTAAACTATTTATAATTTTTTAATATGGTTGACATCCTTCTGTCAACTAAAGACAATGACAGTGTCCCATTTTTTTATTTAAAAAAAAAAATATCTGCAACTGCAGGAGTGGCTGAACAGCCCAATTTTTCAATGGCAATCTCTGGTGCATGACTGCGTACACTACGGCTGCCCAGGTCGAATGCCTTTGTTAGGTCTATGAATGTGGTGAAGAGTGGCATCTGGTTCTCCTGGCAGTTTTCCTGCAGCTGGCGTAGTGAGAAGATCATGTCCACGGTTGCCCGGTTTGCTTGGTTTTTCATATGCAATTTCATTTTTTTCTTTAATGTATGTTCCTTAATGTATGACAATTAAATTTCTGTTGTTTTTCTTTTCAAATTGATTATTTTGTTTCAAAATTCGAAGCCCTATAAAGATGTCTGGACATTTTTTCCTAATTTAACTATTTAGTTAAATTAGGAAGTAAAGAATAAAATTACAGTTATTTCTTCTTGTTAATGGATTTATTTTAAGATTTATCCCCAAAATTTTTGCTCATCTTCATTAAGATAAAACCAAACAATTAGAGATCAATAATACCAAACAAATATTTATTAAAATCAAATTTTTAAAAACAATATGCAAAGTAGCCTTCCTATTCACACTGTAAACCACTATTTTGTTGAATATATAAATACACTTGTATGTTATTAGTATGTAGATAAGGCCAACAGTATTAATAATATAAAACAATTTTTATTGATAATTGAGGTTCGAATAAAAATAAAATCATGGAAAATGTGACATAAATAACTAAGGGAATTGTGACTTGAGTAGTCATATAGTTTTAGTTACTGACAAACACACAATCTCCATTATAATAAGATGATATATATAATTTTGGTCTACTGATCACATCACCAAGAAATTGAAAGTCATCAAGTAGCATTGGTTGTGCTATTCTTATATATATATATATTATATATATATATATATATATATTGGGAAAAGAAAAAAAATTAACAAATCTCAATAGTGATTTCATCGGAAAAAGACAACTGAGTGATCCACAATACAAAAAATATTGAAAAAGTGTTCAATTCCCATCTAGATCTGGTTTAGATATCTGAATAAGTAACAGAAATTTACAATATATATATATAATATAATATATATATATATATATATATATATATATATGGCAAAATCAATTTTACTTATTTATCATGTCTAAATTTGAAAAAAAAAATGATCAATTAAATACAATAATCAAATCAACTAAAAAATTCAATTGAGAGTAAAAAAACATTTGATGGAAAATTAAATTGCAACAGGAAAATGCTGATTTTGATAAAGTTTGTGAATGGGACATGAATACTATTAATATACTCCTTTTGATTGGTTGATTGTTTTATGGCTATCAACCCTTTTTGGGTCATTTAATGCTTTATCAAGTCATTTTGATAAAAAAAAAGGACCCAAGTTGCTTACAGTACCTGCTGTTGCTTAAGTGGTCACCCAATTAAGTATTGAACAAGCTCATTACTGCTTTAACTTCAGTGATCTAGGGGAACCTTAGAATATGTTTTCTCCTGCGGAAGGGTCAGAAGGGATGTTCCGAGTACGACACTAAACTGCATTTGATGGTGAGGCTCCAGTTCTGGAGATATTGGGAGTGGGACCCCAACAGATACAACCATTCCAGGTAAGAGTGTTGGTTGCTTTGTTTTATGGCATATCAACCCATTTCAGGTAATTTAATGCTGAATCAAGTCATTTTGATAAACAAAGGACTCAGATTGCTTACAGTAGAATATTATTGATACACTCCTTTTGGAATCAAATTAACAGTATTAATCTGTATATAGAACCATTATATATATATATATATATATATATATATATATATATATATATATATATATATTTATATATAACCATGGAAATTTAATCTTGAGTAAATTTAAATGCATATTCAGGGTGTTGCAATTTTATTTTCTGTCAGTATATTTTGATAATTTTTAAAATCTTTTTTTTTTTTTAAAGATAAACTGAAATCAATCATTACCTTCATATCCCTTTTTTTTTTTCTTTTTGCAAAGTTTATCAATATGAAAATAAAAGAATTACCTGCAAAAGAAGAAAAAGAAAAAAAAGAAAGACATTAATTAAGGAAGAACAATTCTTTTTTTAAACATTTGGAAAGATAAATGTTTAAAGGATTGGTGATGAACATGTTAGTGGGTGCAAGAAAAAAAAGAAAAAAAAAAGAAAAAAAAAGACCTTCTTTTTGACAAAAAGATTGTTTACAAATCAATAGTGAACAAATAAAAAAAAAAATTATTTCTTTTTTTTTTTTTAAATTTCTTTTTTCTTTTTTGATGGTAAACTTGAAAAATCCTGAGAGGAATGGCAAAGACCAGTAAAAGCAAATCTGATTTGATACGATCTTTCGGTTTACAATTGTTTTGGCAACGAGAAAAATAGATTTATCTGTTTAGAGTACAGAAAAAGTTTCAGAAAGTTGTTGAATTTTATTTTAAACTAGACAATCTGTGAACCCATTGGGTTTCCCAGCTGTCCATGATTATATTGATGCTTCTATTTAGGGGCAGGTTTAGCTCAGTTGGTAGAACATCCGCCAAGGAGCCACAAGGTTTCAGGTTCAATACCTGTTCCCGACAACTCAGTGTAGGAGTAGCACAGCTTAGGTAATCTGATCATTATGGTAAAGTGGGGAGCTGACGGTAGGTATAGTGTTCCACCTCAGCACAAACTATCTCCCTGGTTTAACGCTAACAAAAAGCGGACTTCTTTGCTGTCTGGCTGATACCGACAATAGGCCGCTCCACCACCTTTACTTATTTAGGTTTGGTTTGGTTTTTGATTTAATGGCATATCAACATCCATGGGTTATTTAATGCCAAATCCATAGAAGACAGTAGTGATACTATTTAATTCATTGAGTTGAAACAGAATGTAGCAACCTAAAACAAATACAAAAAAATACTACCAAACAACAAATCTAAAACAGATATTCTACCAAATAAACCCAGAAAAACTACTTGGATACATAAAAGAAGCATACATCTACAACAAAATCTAAAAATCTTCCAAAAAAATGAAAACACAAAAATATATGTTAACAAAAACATCTAAAAGTTTCATTCAAAAGAAAATATGTCAAAAAAAAAAAAAAAAAAAAAAAAAAACTTTAGAAAATTAAACATTATCACCAATTCATTTCAAAAACGTAGTTGGCATTAAATGACCCATTGAGGTTGATATGCCGTAAAACAAGAACAAATCAAATCATTGAGTTGAAGGGGTTCATACCTTTCCTAAGACTATAAGTCCAAAAGTCAACATGATAGCAAATAGGAGTTTGAACTCACTCACTACAATGTCACAATACAGCATGTTGCCAATAGACCACAGAGACTCTTTCTTCTATTCAAGTAAGGAGTGAAGAAATTTAAATAACATTTTATGGTTATCTCAGTTATATCAGAATTTGGAGATGGGTGGTTTAATGGTTAGAGTCATAGGAAATGGACTTGTCGACCAGAGTTCAAATCCTAGACAAAGCTGTTTGCTATTCCATAGGCCTAATATCCTTGGGAAAGGTGTGCATCCAGCTACTCTCCCACATGCTATGTGTAAATAGTAGCAGACTTGACTGTTTAACCTTGACTAGGTAACCAGTTAAACTCTGCTTAAGAAATTGACCTTGTGTCACATCATACTTATGCAGTGGGGTTGGTATATGAGAATTTGGATGATTAAAAAAAATACAATTGTGATTCAGTTTCAAATTAAACTGGAAATTGCTTTATTTTCTGAATTAGGGCATTTCAAATATATTGCTTTAATAAATTACATCACAACTCAGTTTACCTTTTGTTTGTTTGTTTGTTTGTTTATTGATTTTAATGGCATATCAACCCGTCTGGGGTTATGTCATGCCTAACGGTTAGGAAGTTATACATATCGTGTATTTATATTTATACTTTTTTAGTAATTGGTTTTAACAATGTGTTAGCATTATTGGGGATTATGTTGTATGGTATTGATTTGTTTCATGTCTATATTCTATGCTATAATTTTATTTCTCTCAAAAAAGAGAGAATATCCTCCATGTTGACATTTTCAAAGAGATCTTTCATATTGTTTGCTTTAAAATAACGGTTTCTGATTTGAACAAAAAACCTGTATTCCATGAATAAGTGTTTAACTGTCAAAGGTGTGTGTTTTTTGTGCTGAAATAACTTAGGATCAAAATATAAATATTTCTGATTTCAGTGGGTACGACTTCAGAGCGGACTTTTCTCCCTCAACACCAGTATCTCATCTCATTCAATTTCTCTACTCCGTATATCCTCCTTGTAATTTCTTTTCCACCCGTCACCTTGTTGAACTATACCAGCAAACTGATTTCCCATTTCTACGATGGTCTATTTATAATTATAAATTACCAGTCATTTGCCCCGATGATAGACATGCCGGCCACGACATACAGGCACCCCAGAGAGGAGCACTAGCGCACCTGCATGTCTTCGTGATTGCATCCTACCACTGTTATATATGTGTGCATGTAAAGCAGCACGTTCTGTTTGCTTCAGGTAAAGTAAAAGTCATTACAATATAATACATAAAGATGGCTACAGAATGAACTGGTTAAACTATTTTAGTTAAAAGAAAAGTCTGAGACAAAGAATAATAAGTTTAATAGTACAAACAACTCTTGGGCTGATAGTATTTCTTTTCAAAATTTCCCCAAATGCTTATATATACATATTATATACACCTGAAGAGGGAGAATGGATTAGTTGAAACACTGTAGTAACACAAAAAGCAAAACAATAAAAGGGATTGGCACAGATAGAGTAAGTATCAACATAACAGCTATCTATATTGTAGAAAAAAACAAAACAAAGTGGCTAATATATTGCAGAGAAGAAATATGGTGGCTTTTATACTGTAGAAAAGAAACACCTCCCATCTCTTGTAGAAGAGAAATAGGGTGGCTAATATAGTGTAGAAAAGAAACAGGGTGGCTAATATAGTGTAGAAAAGAAACAGGGTGGCTAATATAGTGTAGAAAAGAAACAGGGTGGCTAATATAGCGTAGAAAAGAAACAGGGTGGCTAATATAGCGTAGAAAAGAAATGGGGGGCTAATATAGTGTAGAAAAGAAATAGGGTGGCTAATATAGTGTATAAAAGAAATAGGGTGGCTAATTTACTGTATAAAAGAAATAGGGTGGCTAATATATAAAAGAAATAGGGTGGCTAATTTACTGTAGAAAAGAAATAGGGTGGCTAATTTACTGTAGAAAAGAAATAGAGTGGCTAATATACTGGAGAAAAAAACAGTGGCTAATATAGTGTAGAAAAGAAATAAAGGGTGGCTAACTACATACTGTATAAAAGAAATAGGGTGGCTAATATATTGTAAAAAAGAAACACCTCTCTTTTCTTAAAAATTATATGCCTAAGTTGACTGTAGATTGACCAAAACATTGTGGGAACAAAATCAACACCATAATTTTATGAAGTTATATTGAAACAGAATTTTTCTACAGATTATGATTGCATATTTGACAACAATCAGTATTTGAAGTTATTTCAATATCAAATGAGTATATCTAATAAACCTCAATATGATCAACATGTAGACCAATTACTCAGATAAATACCAGATTAAAACACCAGCTTGTCAGGGAGGATGTAGGCTCATCTATCGTAAATATACAAGTTCATATCAGGTCAAGAAAAACATGAATATTTATTCAGATTTCTATTAATATATTCATAACAGTTGACATCAAAGAGACCTAATTGCTTAAACATTTTGACCCAAACAATTTTATTTGCATCTCAATAGACAATTTCAGTTGAACAGCATTCTAAAACATTGGGACAATATTATGTCAACCAATTGGGGATGTTTGTTTTTCTTCTTTTCCTTTTTGTTGCAGTGAGTTAGCAAACTGTTGGTTTGAGCAACAAGTTAAGCAAACGGAACCAGTGCCAAGACAATTGGTACTTATGGGAATCCAGAATAGTCCACTCATGCATTTGGGTGATTCTATTTCTTGAGTCCTGATTAGCTGCTTGGCTTCTATGATGTTAGGAGGCTTTATAAATAACCTGGCATTTTGCAGTAGTCTTTGCAGCAAAACAGGTTTGTATTAAGATACGACTACTTGCTGCCTTGTCTTACCAATTCGATGGTAATTGGAACTAGTAGGTATTATTCTACATCTCCCCTTCCTCTAGATGGGACCCTAACATGTACTCCCAACTCCAAGTCTTAATCTCTTGATAATGTCACTTTATGATCTTTATAATTAATCCTTTGTGATTAAGAAGCAATAACTGATTAAATAATTTATGTATTCAATGTTTTTTTTGTTTTGTTTTTTTTGGGGGGGTATTTTTCCTAGCAAGATAGAAAGAATTAATCAATATAAAACCTAATTACATTAAGATCTTAGGTTTCTCGTTTTGAGAGGAATTATCTGTCAACTGTTACACATTATTAGAAGATTTCAGTTACATAATATTCGTAATAAATTATTACTAATACCAACAGGTTGGGTATTATTAATTACCAAACACACCTGCATAAGCTGAATCACTCCTGCATAGCCTAGTAAAGGCAGCAAAAGGCATTGGCCTCTAATGTGAACTCAAATAAAAATGAGATCATGCATTCTAAACAAGATGGAGACATCTCCACACTAACTTGCAAGCCTCTGAAATTAGTTGGCAGGTTTGTTGGTTAGTTAGATTTTACGGCATGTCAACCCTTATTGTGTTATTTTATGCCGAAGACATTTTTGTTTTATCCATTCTTTGTTAAGTAAGGTTGTTATTTGCACAGGTACAATCAGATCTATTTAGCCCATAGATAGGACCCTAACATGTACTACCACTCCAAGTCAGAGTGGATTTAGGAGGAATGGCAATGAAGAGAAATTCCACACTAACAAGATCTCCAAAATTTTGAAGATCTACTTTTGCTCACAATCTTTTTTTAATAAAATGTTGATTTTCTTGTAAACTAAAAGGTAGGATAGGAAAGGGACAAGGCGAGACTAGTTCAAATCCTGGATGAGGCTGTTTATTTTCCAAAGAGCTAATAACCTTGGGAAATGTATGAATCCAACTATTCTCCCTCCAACTATGGGTAAATATTTTTAGTTTACAGGCAACTTTTACTTTACAAGAAAATCAACTTTTTATTAAAAAAAATTGTGGGTGAAAGTACATCTTCAAAATCTTAATTTGCATTATGAATACATAAATAATAAATGATTGATTTTTTTCTCATAGATATAAAATTAATTGTCAGGCAGACTGGACTCTTTCCCTTGGTTAGGCAACTAGTCTATGAGAAGGAATACTGAATTCAAAACCTGTCAAACTCTGCTTAAGAAATTGACCTTGTGTCGCATCCTACCCATGTGAAGTTGTTAGTAAATATATATATTTAAAAAAAAGCTCATTTCTAGTGGAGCATAATAAGGATTTGGTTCCATTAAAGCAAAGTAACATGGACAAAAACAAACAAATAAGACCGAATGTGGTTGATTCCCGTTATCTTGGGTTTCTTGTTTTGAAAGGAATTATCTGTCAACGGTTACACTTCATTAGAAATATTTCAGTTACATAATATTCCTAATAAATAATTATTAATACTAACAGAGATATACAAGAAGTTATAAATCATTTCATTCTGAAGAGTTTTCTTGTAACTGCTGTCTCGTGCCACAATATTTCAGCTGCTGTTGCCTCCAGCCTTCTTTTTTACTGTCAAGAAACATTCTATTATACAGTATCGCCCACTCATAATATTTTTTTTTATTCATATAAAAAGTGAATTTTCTTTTAAACCAAAGAAACATGAATATTATTTCTAGTGAAACATTATACAAACAAAATGCATATTATTATGTATTATTTATCAACAAACTGTACAACTAAAAATAAAATTGCATATAAGTTTTTTTTGTTTTTTTTCTAGTGTTGGAGAATTGAAAATAGAGTGCTCGATTATGGGTTTAAGAACTGTATTTATTTATTATAGGGTACAATACATTTAAGGTTCAATTGTTACCATTGGTTATATATATATATATATATATTCTACTTCTAAACTCTACCAGTGTGGAAAAAAAACCCAGGTAATTCAGTTTTCCAAATAAAAAAAATTTACAAACTGACATCTGGGAAAAAAAAAATTTAAATGAAAAGACCTGGCACATCCGTACTTTCTGAAAATAATCATCAGTATTATATGTAGTGGCCATTTGGGGAGTTTTCTAAGTTGTATGTATAAAAAGTGCTCAATACATTAAATAGAGCATGATTATAAGGACCTACATGAGTCAGCTACTATCAACCTAGGTTTCACCCGAATGGTTCTTCAGGATAATTCTGAAGAACCATTCGAGTGAAACCTAGGTAGATAGTATCTGACTCATGTAGGTCCCTATGTATGTGTATATATATATATGAGGTGTACTTGTTTTTGAACTGTTACAATGTTTTATAGGGAATTTCTGTAAGCATACACAATTACTTCAAAGCTTATACATATGTAAAAACTGACTTTAGTGTATATATATATATATATATATATATATATATATATTATATATATAGGGGGATATTTTTGTTTTACTGTTATTCTAATACAAGTCTAGCATTATCCTTTAGACAAACTAGGTGATCACCTTGGGCGCCAAATCTGGGGGACCCACAAATTCAGGGCAAACTTGGATAAAATTGAAAATGAAGGGAAAAATTGGTGGAGCTGTGGAGGATTGAAGCAGGATGTTAGAAATGGTATTTTGAGAGTTAGAAACAATGTAGTACCTACATTAGTTTATCAAAATTTTCAAGAGGGTGTGCACCTAAAGGCTTGCCTAGGGCACTAAATCATCATGCACTGGATCTGCTTCAATGTTCTATTTTATGTACACATCTAAAGACTATATCATTGATAAACAGTATCAGCAATAAATAAGTACATATTCAACAATTAAAAAACTTTTTTCTTTTTAACCAAAGATAGCAGGATTTCATTATTTCTAGTGGATCATTATACAATCATGAAGAATAATCAAAGTTCCAATTACCGTCGAATTGGGAAGACATGGCAACAAATGGTTGTAACCCAAACCAAACCCGAATAGTCACTAAGTCTACTGCAGAATGACAGGGTATTTATAAAACTACACAATATCATTCAAATCAAGCAGCCAATCAGAACTCAAGGAATGGAATCACCCAAATCACCCAAATTCACGAATGGATCATTCTTGATTTCTATATATACCAACTGTCTTGGACACTGCTTCAGTTGTACTTAGTTAGCTTATTTTGTTACACTTTTCAGTTTCTTGGGAATCTTTTGTTTTTGTTACCCCAAACCCTCCATCTCCCTTTAATCATACGAAGCGAACATACACTTAAAATTCTAAATCATTCGAAAAGGAAAAATTTTAAGTAGGATAAAGCCATAGAGCAAAAGTGGTATTTTGGTGCGAGTAGGCTGTGCAAGGAGAGAATGCCAGGTTTATTTTTGAATGGATCGGTCGGGTGAGTGAACCTAGCTAAATAGATCCATGTAGTTGTATGACCACCTTTGTTCCCCCCCCCCCAAACTAAACCTTCCGGCTATATGCTGAGTCGTGATGTCACACTCATGTATTCACTTCTTATTTTTTGAATAAAGAATTTGGAGTGAGTACATGAGTGTGCTTACTTCAAATATAAGTTGTACTTAGTTAGCTGTTGTTATTCAAACCAACAGTAGACTAACTGACTTCAATAAATCAAAATAGATATTAAGTATTTTTTATGTTTTTACATAAAAATAAAATACGAAGCACTGAATGAAAATGCAATTGGAAATTAACTAGATTTTATTTAACACAGGAGAGAAATGCTTCTACACTAAAAGTGACTTAATAGCTCAACATGTGTGTGCAACCAGCTAGCTCATATACAAATCCATGTATGTCATGGTGGAAGCCCCATTTCTAGTCCTAGTTTCCCACAATGCAACTTCCAAGGAAGGCAACTAACCCCCACAGATCAAGAGGAGTAACTCTAGAATTTTGTTAGGTCTGGACCTAACAGTATTATTCATTACCAAACTCTACAGCATTGAAATTCTGTAATGAAAAATATGAATATGTAGCAGTCCAAAAGTAAGCACGCCTCTTAAATTCTGCAATTTTATTTTTGGCTACAGAGATACTGTAGATAGACTTTGCCTTAATTCATTCAGACCAGTTTCCTCATCTTTGTATTTATCGCATTTCAGATGCTTTATACTACAATGTTTCAACTGTTATATTCTCTAGCTTTCCTCATGGTTTTAGTATTATACATTGATTCTCTCAAGACCAGTTTCTTCCTCTTTGTTGTCTTTATCACAATGTTTCATCTGTTGTATCCTCTGGTCTTCCTCATCTTGTTACTATCAAACATTGTCACTTTCAGACCAGTTTCCTCATCTTTGTCATCTTTAAACAATGTTTCATCTGTTCTACTCTCTGGCCTTTCTCATTATACATTGATTCTTTCAAACAAGTTTCCTCCTACATGTTTGTTTTCTTTTTTTGTAATCACAATGTTTCATCTGTTGTGCCCTTTGGACTTCCTCATGCTGTTACTATTATACATTGATTCTTTTAGACCAATTTCCTCTTCCGTGTTGTTTTTGTCACAATTTTTTATCAATGTTTAACAGGTCTTCCTTACCAACGTGAGATGCCAAAATAACAAAAATTATATAAAAGTAACAATTAACCATCTAAGAAATTCCAACTAAAATTTAAATATCAACAAATTACTTATTATAACTATTGAAAATTTTGCAAAAATTAAACTGTCATAAACTTTTAGAAAATTTTGTATTCCTTAATTTTTGAAGAATACCTAACTTTATATTCCTTAAAGTCTATAGTATTCCTAACATTTTTTGGTAGAGTCTACTAATGGGGAAGTCCCATCATGTTTAGCAAGCTTTTTTTCTTCAGATTAATTACTACAGAATAGTGAGTTCAATTTTTGTTGGATGACCCATACTTGTCACATTGTGTCACATCCTATCCATGGCAAATGGGTTGGGTAAATACCTACAAATGATGAAGTCAAGCTGAGGGCAATATGATACCAGATCAATGAAGTACGCATATTCAATACTTAGATGGGTGACCACTTAGTAGCTGCAGGTACTGTAAGTAACCTGAAGATTGTTTTGTCAGATGTGTTATTTAATGAAAAGGTAGAATTCAAAATGTAACTGGTAATTTTTTTAGAAGAAGAGTCATGGAAAATACCTGTAAAATGATAGACAAGGTTTGACCTTGTAGCTATTTTCTGATTGGTCAATCCAGTCGTGAGAACAAGTTAGTAGAGTTAGAGATTCAGATTTACCTGGGTGACCAAACGGAGCAGGCACAAAATGAGGTCTCTCCTGCAAGTTATTTCTTTCCACACATATTGTTTACTTTTGGGAATTTGAACAAACACATAAAAAAAGCTAAGTCTTATCTTCGTTTACAAAAACAAGAATAGACACAAATATGAAGAAGTCCCAGGAAGTCCTAGAAAGAAGATCAGAAGACAGAGGTGAAATCAGCTCCCAAGATAGCAGTATAACAGATAGAAGATCTACCCTAATAGATTAGATAAAGGATTTGGTTTGAAGTTTCATGAAGACTGCCGAGTATAACAAGAAGGTTCCAAAGTTCAACAAGAAACACTTGAAGGCGGCAGCCGAAACATTGTGTATATAACAATTAAGATGAGGACAACAGTCTGAAAAATCTACAGAATACAAATAGTAAACAGGTTTAATATACCTTGCTTGTAACCATTTGAAGCAAAAATTAAAATCTAATTGTCATATCAGGTTCGTATGCAATTTTTTTCTCTGACGTTTTATGAAAATACAGATGAACAGTCAATCAATATTCCATTTGATATGAAGAAACAATTTAAAAACTTAAATGAATTTGCAGTTTTCCTAGAAGCTAAAAGAAATCTTCTTCCAGATGAAACTATCATTTTTTGAAAAATTCCACTGCTTCTTATTCAATTCTACAATTGAAAAATGAAAACAAAAAACAAATGAACAAACAAACCAATCAACTCACTTTTTGAACATATCTTTGAAGTAGAATTTTTAAAATGAAAAACACCAAAGGGCCTTTTTTTTTCTTTTGTGAAATACAGTACAAAGCCTGAAGATATTTTAATATAAAATTTTTTTAAATTCCTGAAGGTAAGTAGAGCGAGTAAAGAGCTGAGAGGAAGAAGCTATTAATTGATGCTTTCACAGGAAGAAGAAAAAAAAAATGAATTAAAAAAGAAAAAAAAAAAATAGTCAATATGACCTTCAATAATTTTGCTATTTATCAAGAAAAAAAATCCATCTTTTTCTTTTTTAACAGAAAATATATGAAGTCAAGAGATGTGTCTCTTATAGTAAAGGTTTTTTTTTTTTTTTCAAACACTACATCTCTTCCATAATAGTTGTTATATTCTAATATATGAAATTTACATGAAAATGTAGCAACTAACACAATGCAGATGCAGCAATATATAATAGACTACATCTGTTCCATCATGATTATTACTTTTAGTATATGAAATTTACATACAAATTTAATAAAATACAGTAGTAATATAGTGTGTCCACAAAATCTGTATGCACTTTAAAGTTATAAATTCATTAAATTTAAATTAAAGTTAAATTTACACTTTATATGGCCCCAGTTTAGTCTGTAAAGTAATCTTTATAAATACTGGGTGTTTGAAAAGTAACTCCCTATTTTGATAAAAAAAACCTGGCCAGCTGTCAATATTCTCCTAAGTAATGACAACTGGCCAGATTTTGTATTAAAATAGGGAGTTACTTTTCAATCACCCTGTAGATTATTTTAAAAAATCATGGTTTTATATTAATTTGTAGACCATAATCATTTAATTACATAAAGAGGAGTCGAAGTTGGAGGTGCCAAAAATAGAAGAGTCGGAGTCAAAGGCTTTGTGTTCTGACTCCACGGCCCTGGTTTAATGGTTAATAAGCTGTTTCACAGGTCACTACTATTGAGTAGTGAGTTCCACCATAACTGACTGTCCATTTTTGGGTTAAAATACTCTTAAATAATTAATTAATTCCCAATTCAATTTACAACAAATAGGAAGGTTTTTAGCATTTTTATGATTTCTCAAGGGACATAACTTAAATGACAATTATAAATAATTCATTAAGAGACCTCTTATTTATGTGCATTTATTAATTATAATATAAATTCTATAAAAAGATGTGACAAGACATTGAGATACCAAAGACAAAATTTAGGCTAAATAAAAGTAAAGAAGTTTAAATACTTTAACCCCTTAATATCAAGTGCATGGTTGTTAGGAGTGAAAAAGAGAGGAAAGTAGCCGCTGCAGAAAAGAGAGCCAAAGGGAAGGTGAGACAACAATAACTCCAGCAAGCATCACTGTTTGTTTGTAGTCACTGCACCAGAGATTGCCATTCAAAAATTGGTGTGTTCAGCCACTCACACAGAAAAAAAAAAAAGCAAAAAAAAAAAAAAAAAAAAAAAAGTGGACACTACGCCATAGTCTTTAGTAGATGGACGGATGCCAACAAAGTCAAGTGCATGGTTGTTAAATGTATTTCCCCAAATAACAGGCTGAAAACTATACTCTGCATCCTTAGGGTCACAATTGTTCGGGAAGGTAATTGTAATAAATTTGACACAATACTCCAGTCAGATGTTAGATCCCAAGAGAGACTCCTATCACCTTTTTATTTACAAATAACAATAGTGGAACTGGTACTTCTAGTTTCCTTACATAATTGTTTACATAAAATGTGCTCAATGCTCTTATGGCAGAGCAGGTATAAAACCTAAAAAAGATAATTATGAACACTAGAAGTCCATTACTTGAAGTTTCATGGGTATGCACAATCATCAAATGACTGATGATTGTACATACTTCATTGACTTCAAGTAATCAACTAATGCTCATAATTATAATATTTTTTAGGTTATATATATGTATATATATTTACAAACCCCTTTACACAAGCAGGATGCGACACATGGCCAATTTCATAAGTGGAGTTTAACAGTTTTCATTCTCCTAGACTGGTTACCTAGCCAAGGTTAAAGAGCCCTGTGTGCCCTACTATTTACACATAGAATGGACAGTAGTTGGATGCATAACTTTCCCAGGGGAATTAGCACTATGTGAAAATGTAAATAGCTTCATTCAAGATTTGAACTTGGGTTGATGAGTCCAATTCCTATGACTAACCATTACACCACACGCTTCCATATATATATTTTAAAACTCAAAACCCAACAACACTTTGTACGCCAGAACATTACCATGTTTCCCCAAAATAAAACAGAGCTTATATTAATTTACACTCCAAAATATAACACTAGGCCTTATTCTTAGTGGATATTTGAGTGTTTGCATTGTATTATGTGATTGTGAAGAAGGCTTATTTTTTGTCTGTCTGCCGCTCTCAACTAGCTTATTTTTAAGGGAGGGATTATATTAAGATCATCCTGAAAAATCACACAAGGTATTATTTTGCAGGTAGGTCTTATTTTTTGGGGGAAATACAGTAGAAATAATCTGATACCTGAAGTTATGAATAATATAATGGTAAATATAATGGTATTTTCAGTTTTTAAAACTCAAAACCCAAATTACAACACTTTGTATGACAGAACATTACCATGTTTCCCCAAAAATAAAACAGAGCTTATATTAATTTACACTCCAAAAATAAACACTAGGCCTTATTCTTGGTGGATGTTGAGTGTTTGCATTGTATTATGTCATTGTGAAGAATCTCAACTAGGACTTATTTTAAGGGGAGGGCTTATATGAAAATCACACTAGGTATTATTTTGCAGGTAGGTCTTATTTTTGGGGAAATACAGTGGAAATAATCTGATATCTGAAGTTATGAATAATATAATGGTAAAGTTTCATTGAAGACAGATTCGGCAGACCTCTTTAAAGCGTCAGGTTTTTCCCAAGAGAATGAAAGTAAGTATTCTTGAAATCAGAAGGTAAGGAGTTAATATGATTGAATTGCATTTATCTAGTATTTCAGATAAAACTAGTATGATGCTAGTTCTAAATAATTCATAAACTAAAAGTTAATATTCTCAGTTATCTTAGAAACCAAGAAATCTCTTTGATGTTCTCCAGAGAAAAAGAAGACTGATTTTCAATTTTCACTTTTGTCAGCTTATAGCTTCAAATATTAACAGTAAATATACCCTACTCCTCACCCCCCTCCAAAAAAAAAAAAAATAAAAGAGTATTGGTTGTTTGCAGTTAACTGTATTTTGAAACAAAATATGAATTGGTGATTGGTAATCCATTACCCATGGCAGTATCTACCTAATATCAGGGGGGGGGGTATACATTCTTATTTCAATTGCAATGGCTAAGGTAACTTAGTAATTTCTGGATTATCTCTCTTGCAAAAAAAAAAAAAAAAAAAAAAAAAACTAACATCACTTTGAATTCTCTTGGTTGGTTGGTTGTTTTTATGACATATCAACCCACTTTCAGGTCATTTAATGTTGAATCAAGTTATTTTAATAAGCAAAGGGCTCAGTATTTCTCTGAATTTTTGAGATGAGGCTTGATAATTAGTATTATTTGTATTATTCAGACTATTATCCTCTTCTTCATTGTTATCTGTACTTCTTCAGGTAGTCGGACTCGGGAACTATCTCCAAGAAGGTTCCCAAGTCTGACAAGAAATACCTGAAGAAGGCTGGAGGGCACATCGGCTGAAACGTTGTCCAGATAACAATGAAGATGAGGACAATAGTCCAAATAATAAAAATAATACCAAAGGATTCGGGTTGCTTACAGCAGAGCTTCTCAATCAGTTGAGAACCTCAGGGGCCATACTACCTTTTGGGGGGGTTCAGGCAAGCAAAAAATATTCAATCATAAAAATACAATAAGATTTTTAAACATAGAATGGCTATGAGGGTGGTTCGACCATAGTAAAATAGGAATCAAAGGGATCCATTAGTAAATAAATGTTGAGTACCTACTGTTGCTTAAGTGGTCACCCAATTAAATATTGAACAGGTTCATCACTGCTTAACTTTGGTGAACTACAGCATGACTTGACTAAATAAACAGAAAGCAATTTTCATTCATTTTGTTGTTTCTCTTATATCAACTCTTAAAAACTTTCTAAAAAAAACTTTGCTTCGCAAAACTTTTTCTCCAGACGATGACCTAAGGTCAAAACGCATTGAGAACAACCAAAAATAAATAGCATGAAAGAAACATTCCTATCTATTTTATCACTCTCTCTCTCTTATATATATATATATATATATATAAGAGAGAGAGAGAGAGAGAGAGAGAGAGAGAGAGAGATAGATAGATAGATATAGATGTTAATATGTATGCAAATAATTCCATTATTTTTTGATGGGTACTGTGCTATTTTATTGAATTAGAAAAGTGATTTGCTCCCAAGGACAAGAATGGATTGTTCAGAGTTTGATGCCTAGTTTCTAAAGATGAAGAAGAAAAAAAAAGAAGTCTTTCGCACAAAAGCAATAGACCCTTTCTCTTGATTAATCAGTCTAGCTTATAAAAAACAAAAAGTACAAACAATTATATGCATATAGGAATGATGGACTTGGCAAGTATTTGCTGTTAGCTTCTAGAGTTGAATGTAGAATAACTATGGAAGACCAAAATAACAAAAAAAAACAACATTGGAAGTTACTTTAAGTGTAACTCATGATTCGAGAGAGAGAGGAGAGAGAGAGAGTGTATATGTTGTGAAATATTATAGAAAATGGTTGATATTTATAGTAACATATCAATATAGCTGGGACATTGATTTTTTTTTCATAAGAAAATAGAAACAACAATCGAGATAAGAAAAGTAAAAGCAAAGAAGGAAAAAAATAAAAAGTTATTAAAAAAAAAAAAAAAATAAAAACCACTAATAACAATAAAAAGTATGATTGAAAAAGTGAGATGAAAGTCAGTTTGAAGAATATGAATAAGAGAAAAAGAAAAAAAAATGAGCCAATGTCTAAAAGGGAATGAATAAAGTAAATAAAAGAGTTAAAAAGAAAAGAAAAAAAAACCCAGATGAAAGAGAATAGCAAAATATTTAAGTTGTTCAGAAAGTTATGTCACATTTTTTTTAAACAATAAAAAAAAAACCCAGTTCAAATAGAACAAAAATTCATTTGTCAATAACATAATCATTGTTATTAAAAAATGACAAAAGCCTTTAGTTACGTTTGATTTATTTGTTTAATGGTGTATCAACTTCTTATGGGTTATTTAAAGCCAAAATTTTATTTATTTGGGAAATTGTTTAATTGTAACCCTAACAATATTTCTGTTGAAGTGAGTTAGCGTACTGTTGGTCTCAGCAACAAGCTAAGCACAACTGAACCAGTGCAAAGACAATTGGTACTTATGGAATCCAGAATAGTCCACTCATGCATTTGTGTGATTCCATTCCTTGAGTCCTGATTGGCTGCTTGGTTTCTATGATGTTATGAGGCTTCATAAATAACCTGGCATTTTGCTGTAGTATTGCAGCAAGATAGATTTGTATTAAGTTATGACTGCTTGCTGCCTTGTCTTACCAATTTAACTGTAATTGGAATTAGTATGATTATTCTACAATTTCAATGTTCCATTGCATTTTATTTGTCTAATCATTTCTTTTCATCCGGTTATATGGTTCTAAGTATTACTATCTAACACCAATAATATGGTTTTGTTGTTTTATGGCATACAAACCCTTTTCAGGTTATTTAATGCTGAATCAAGTCATTTTGATTGATGATTTATTTAACTTTATGTGTATTTGGTTAGATATGGCACATAGGCCTCAGGCTGCTTAAAGTACCTGCTAATGCTTAAGTGGTCACCCAACTTAACCACTGAACAGGTTCATCAACAGGTGATCTAGCGGGAATCAGTGCTTTCACCAATAACATAGTTTCAACTAATACTAATAATCCTTAGTAAATTATAGCTTAAAATAATTAACACAAACAATTTACACAGTTACATGATATCAAATGTTTCTATCTAATATGAATAATTATCATAATGAATTATTCATATTAGATAGAAACATTCGATATCATGTAACTGTGTAAATTGTTTGTGTTAATTATTTTAAGCTATAATTTTACTAAGGATTATTAGTATTAGGTTTGGTTTGTTTTGTTTAACGGCATATCAACCCCAGTGGGTCACTTAATGCCGATAAAGTTTTGAAATAAATCAATTCTTAATGGATAATACAATTTTTTTATAAATACATTTTTCTATTTAACCCATAGATGGGACCCTAACAGGTACTACCACTCCGGGTCAGAGTGGACCAGGGAGCAATGGTGATGAAGGGGTGCTCCACATTCCCCAAACCTCCAGAACTGGAACCTCACCATCAGATAGAGTTTAACGTCATTCCCAGGACATGTAGACCCTCAGCCACCGCCTTCTAGCACCCATATGATAAAAAGGGGTTGGGGCTTACCATAAGGGCAATAGGGTTGGGAAAATCATATAGGTGCTAGGGTTTGACGTGACCAACCAATTGATCGGTATTAGTATTAGTTGAAACCATGTTATTGGTGAAAGCACTGATTCCTGCTATATCCACAGTTAAGCAGTGGTGAGCCTGTTGAATGGTTAGTTGGGTGACCAAGGTTTTTAATAGAGAGACTGTATCCCTAAGTAGAGGATGCAGTTAGCATAACAAAAGCCTTTGAAAAAAAATAATTGTTAAATTCAGTTTTAACAGGGTGCCCTCATACTTCTGGCCTTGTGCCAAACTAAGCTAAGCTTAGTTAATCACTACAATAAAACAAATTTTTTTCTTCCATTTAGAATCTGAAATTTTAAATGAAAAGAATTTTGGTAATACAGAATTGATCACTTTCTTACTGATTATAGTTAAACACCTCTTGCGCAATAAGAGCGCCTTCCCTTTCCCAAGAAATAACTTTTTATTTTTATCTAAAAATCTTCTTTGTTCAATAAGTATGCATACCAAATTTGGCAGCAGGTCTATATTAAACTATCCAGTCATTTATACAGGATAGACAAACAAACTCTTGCCAATTATAAATATAAATGTTGAGATAGAGTTAATTTGTATGAAAAAAATCAAGTGTAAAAATGCAAATACATTAGCTGAACTTTTTTTTTCCCTTTTCTAATCATTTTATGAAAAAAAAAAAAAAAACAACAACTGGGGACTAAGAAAACCTTTTAGAAACATAATTCTATCATGTATTACTTTGCTCAGAATATAATATCACTTTTAGAATGAGAATGAAAACCTATTCAAAAGTAAGAATCGTTAAATTCATTTATTAAGAACATAATTATCAGGATTACCAATGACAAAAGCTTAGCACCAGACCAATTCTTTTATTCTTTATTAAAAGAAACTGAAAGAATTCTGAAAGAAAATAACTCTTGTCTTAATGCAGAAGTGATCTCTTCTTTATTTTTTAAGTGAACAAAGAAAGTGTTCCAGTGGTCTGAATAAATAAAAGTCTTAATGTATTAAGCAAGTTGAGTTAGAAATGTTCAAGAAAATAGATCCATCCTAATGATTTGATCTTCTGACTTCTAAAGAATTACACATTTTTTTCCCTTGACCAAATCTGGACCTTTTTTTTTTAAATCCTCTTCAATCTTGTTTTTCTCTGAATTTTTGAGATGAGGCTTGATAATTTGGATTATTCGGACTATTGTCCTCATCTTTAATATTATCTGCACAACGTTTCATCCAATGTGCTTTCCAGCCTTCTTCCAGTATTTCTTGACAGACTCGGAAACATTCTTGAACTCAGTAACCCCATCCTTGAACTTGGGAACCTTCTCTTCAAACTCCCAAGAAGGTTCCTGAGTTTGAAGAGGGGGTTTCAGAGTTTGAAGATTCCAGAGTCCAACAAGATATACCCGAAGAAGGCCGGAGGGCACATTGATCAAAACATAATGCAGATAACAATAAAGATGAGGACAATAATCCAAATAATACATTCTTCAATCTTCCCTCATTCTTGACAAAGACCAGCTCTAATCATCTTATTCTAAGAATTTGTTATAGAAGGAATCTAGTATATTCCACCAGCAGTTCAGCAAGACTGTAAAGTAGTTTATGGTTTCTCTGTTTAATGGTATATCAACCTTCATGGGTTATTTCGTGCCAAAGCCATCCTTGAAGAACAGTAATGGCATTATTCAACCCATAGCTGGGAAGATAAAGAGGTTCATACCTTTCCCAAGGGTATCAGTCGAAAAGTGAATGTAATAGCATTACTAGAGTTCAAACTCACTTACTACAATGTTGCAGTCTAGCACATTAGTCAATGCACCTCAAGCCCCACCCCATAAGATAGTGTAACTTTGATTCATTTTAATGGCCTGCCAACAGGGTTATTTTATACCAAGAGGTTAGCAAAATGTGTACATTGTATGTCTATATTTACATTTTTTAAATTGTTTCTTAAGAGTTTTTTTTTTTTGGACACAGTTATATGATATCAAGTATTCCTATCCAATACAAATAATTTGTATACAGTTATATAGTTTCAAGTATTCCTGTCTAATACTAATCATTTTTTTAAACAGATCTATTTGACCACAGATGTGACATGACCATAAAAGGTACTACTACTCCAGCTCAAAGTCAATGTAAGTCAAAGTAATGGTAATGGAGGGGTACTCCACACTACCCAGAATTGGAAGCTCACCATCAGATGCAGTTCACATATTAACATAGGGTGTTTTCTTATACAGAATGTCAGATTCTTAAAAAATCAACTTTCATATTGACCCTTTTCTAGCCAATGATGATGATAATATACTTGACAAATAAATACAAATTTAGTTACTTTTGAACAGATTTTAATTCCATATAACCAAAAAGCATATATAAGTAAAGTCAAATCGGCAGGGCAGCCTACTGTCAGTATCAGCCAGACAGCGAGGGAGTCTATCCCCTTTTCACTAGTGCTAGACTAAGGGTATTATTTTAGCATCTGAGGTGAAGTGCCACACCTACCATCAGCTTCTGACTTCATTGCACAGATCCTGAAACCGTGTGATTCCTAGGCAGATGCTCTACTGACTGAGCTAAACCAGCCCTTATATAAGTGAGAGAGAGAGATACTGGTATGTATAAAGAGTTCTTTAGTTTAATTAATGGAATATACCATATTGCAGACTGTTCACCAAAACTTTATGAGCATGTTGTTTGGTTTACATATAAACATCATTGCATCATCCCTGAGTGAAGGTCTGAAGGTTTTGATTGACAGGTAGGGGGTTAAAGGTTATTTTGATCGAAACAATCAATGAGAAATCTTTGCATTTTGGGTTTTGCCAATCGGATTTCTAGACTACTACAAAAACAGACATGTTTTTTGGAGTGTAATATTCTAGAAGCTCCTTTTTTAGGAGGCTTCAGTATTTTCTTTAGAAGATGCAGGGAGTTTCTGCCTCCTTATAAAAGATGGTTAGGAATCTCACTGAGATGGCCAGCCTGAATTATTATCACATCAATAAAGTTTGGCGGAGTGGCCTATTGTCTGTATCAATCAGACAGCGAAGGAGTCTATCCCTTTTTCACTAGCATTGGACCAAGAAGATTAATTTTTGCTGAGATGGAGCACCACACCTACCATCAGCTCCCCACTTTACCAGACAGATTAGATTACCTAAGCTGTGCTACTCATGTGCTAAGTTGGCAGGGGCCAGTATCGAACTCAGAAGCTTGTGATTCTAAGCTGGGTACTCTACCAACTGAGCTAAACTGGTCCATGGGAATCAAACTGTAATTTCTTTCATCAGCAGGATCAAATGACAATATTTTCGAGACATCAACTTTCATTATTCCTTGATATTGATCTTAGTTTAGCATGGCAAGAGGAAGAATAAAAATAACCGTAAGTAGATTGCCTTGTGCCAATCTTTCAGGAGTATTATTAAAAATCAGATGTACTATTTAGAGCTTAACATTTAAAAAGCGCCTTTTTAGGGGCTTTGTCATTTTCTTTCGAAGATGTAAGGAGTTTCTTCCTCTCTATGAAAGACAGTTTGGAAACTCACTGAGATGGCTGGCAAGAATTATTAAAACATTAATAAACATCGGAACCAAACTTAACTCTTAACATCCTGTTGAGACTCATTCCTATAAGGATTTATCAATAAATGTCTTAAAATGGCCGTTTCATTAAAAGTTACCTATTATTTCCCTTAAATCAAAGACTTCTAAATATGTTTAATATTACATTTAAACAAAGGCTATCATTTGGAGTAGATTAGGAAAATGAATGTGACTTCTGGCTGGGTGAAATGAGATGGTATAGGATGTTAAGAGTTAAAATGCATGTTTTTTCATTTTTTTTTTTTGTCACCGGGGATCAAGTGACAACCTCTTCAGCTCTTTGAACTTTTTGAGACACCACATTTGCAAGAGGCCTAAATCATTACAATAGGTTTTTCATAAAGTCCCATATTCTTTCAAAAAAGAATAAGATAATTAGTTTAAAAATTAAGCTTTTATTTTTCATTCATTCATTCATTGTTAATGATGATGACTATTGTTCATAAAAATTAAGTTTAACTTTAGTTACTTTTAAAAAGGTTTTCATTTTCTCTGTACAAATGCGACATTACTTTCCAAACAAAATAATAAAAATACAAATATATAAAAATTTGAAAATTAAAAAAATGAATTTAAAAAAATAGATAAATAAAAAAAATAGATAAAAAATAAATTTCAAATATAAATAAAAAATAAATAAACAAATAAAAAAATTAAGTAAGAATCAAAAAAAAAAAAAAAAAAAAAAAAAAAAAGATAATTTTTCATAATATCCATTATCTTGTTGTTCACAGTTACTAAGAAGTTACCTTTTAATGTAATTACATGAATTGTTTTCTTTCTTTTTTATCTTACCTCTGAATTCTCAAAGGCATTTCTTTCTACTTCTTTCAACTTTTTCTATTTTTCTTCCCATCTTTCTTATTACACATCATATTCATACAAATACTTTTTCTCACTCTCTCTCTTTTTCTTTAGTTCATTTCCATTATTCCTTTTTACAGCCACATCTGCATTCATCTGAATAAAAACTATTAAATAACAATTTGTAAGGAGCAAAAAAACCCAACCCCATCATCTTCAAGGTATCAGAGTTCTTTAAATACAACAAAAGAATAAATTCTATGGAGTCCCATACAAAACACAATTCAAGGAATATGAAAATCAATACATTAACAAGTGATCAGCTCTCTAGAATTTAAATCAGTCATAAATATATACTTAAAAAATAAAAAAAATGTACGAACAGTTTTTTTTTAAATATAGTTTTCATTAAATGACCTAAATATTAAAATTGAAGATTATACCCTTCATTTAACAAGTTAGATTTTTGCAATATTTTCTCTTCAAATTTTACCTAATATTAAAGATGTGACGTGATAACCCATTTTCCAAAGCTTTTGATATTAAAACATATTTTCAAGGCCATAGAGAGAGAAAATAACAATTTTAAAAAAGACAAAAATCAAAATATAAACACTGTTGAATTATAAATACAGTAATCTTTTCTTTTTTTTAAGGGGGTCGGTTTAGCACAGCCAGTTAGCTAAACATCCACCTAGGAACAGCAAGCTTCCAGGTTCAATACCGGCCCTAGGCAAATCAAAGCAAGAGTAGAATAACTTGGATATGTGCAGTAAAGTGGGGAGCTGATGGTAGGTGTAGCCCTCTACCTCAAAAAACAATCTCCTTGGTCTAGCACTAGTGAAAAGGAGATAGACTCTCTCACAGTCCTGCTCAGATACAAAAATAATCTCTCTGGTCAAGCGCTAGTGAAAAGGGAATAGATTTCTTTGCTGTCTGGCTAATACCGACAATAGGCCACTTTTTTACTCACTATAATATAATAGGACTGGTTTAATTCAGTAGGTATAGCAAGGTTCCAGGTTCAATACTGGCCCTTGCCATCTCAACACATCAGTAACACAACTTGAATCTATGTGGTAAATTGGGGAGCTAATGGTAGCAGTGGCGCTCCACTCCAGAAGTAAAAACACTCTCCCTGGTCTAGTGCTTGTTAAAAGGGGATAGACTACCTTGCTGTCCAGCCGATAACCTACTCTGCTGACTTTACTTACTGTAATATATTAGGGTTGGTTTAGCTCAGTAGGTAGAGCATCTGCCTCAGAATCACAAGGTTCTGGGTTCAATACTGGCCCACACCAACTCAGCACATTAGTAACACAGCTTGGATCTGTACAGTAAAGTGGAGAGCTGATTGTAGGTGTGGTGCTTCACTTCAGATACAAAAACAATCTCCTTAGTCTAGCACTAGTGAAAAGAAGGTAGACTCCCTCGCAATCCTGCTCTCTGGCTGATACCAACATTAGGCCACTCCGCTGAATTAACTTTTATTTTTTATTTTTTCAAAAACAATTCACTTGAAAATATTCTAACTGATAAGAAATGTTTACCTCCAAAATCAATTAACTTTGTAAACGTTTAATACAGAGTTTCTCTATGATTGCTCAATGATGTACTCGGGCTAGTTCCCTTATCTTTGTTGTTATTATAGTCACAATGTTAAGAGAGAGAAAAAAAGACTAAAAAAACTACACCACCTAATTACACTATGAATAATGCAAGAAGACATAAACTCTGTTTCAGTAGAAGACAAATGATATAAGATTTAAGGTTCTAAGAGGACACCACCAATGGCTAAAAGACTGAAAGTCTATCTGGTTATCTGGTATTCAAATCTGTGAGTTAAGTAAAGCATTAAAAGTCATAGACTGGTTGAGTGGAAGAGACAAAAAAAAATAACATTGAACAAATTCCGAAGAATGAACTGACATGAGCTCGGCCAGTAGAAAGAAGAAGATATATCAATCCCCATGAACTGAATAAAGAGTTGTGTTTAAAATTTCCATTTTACTCTATCAAACGCCTGAAAATAGGCTGGGTTAGCTCAGTTGGTAGAGTGTTCGGCTAGAAACCACAAGGTTCCTAGTTCGATTTTGGCCCTCACCAACTTAGCGTTATGAGTAGCACAGGGATCCATGTGGTAAAGTAAGGAGCTGATGGTAGGTGTGGCGCTCCACCTCCGATGCAAAAACAATCTCCTTGGTCTAGCGCTAGTGAAAAAGGGATAGACTCTCTCGCTGATTGGCTGATACCAACATTAGGCTCTCCTGATGACTTTACTTACTATGGCCAAAACATTGTAACTATACATATTTACCAACCCCTCTGCATGAGTAAAATGTGACACAAGGTCATTTTCTTAAGCAGAGTTTAACAGGTTTGAATTTGAAGTTTACCTTCTCCTCGACTGTTTGCCTAACCATGATTAAAGAGCCTAGCCCACCTATTTTGCCATAGCTAGAGAAAGAATAGTTGGATTCATACCATTCCCAAAGCTATTATAGCACTATACAACCACTTTTTTTATATATATATTTACAAACCCCTCCGCATGAGCAGGATGTGACACAAGGTCAATTTCTTAAGCAGAGTTTAACAGGTTTGAATTCAGAGTTTTCCTTCTCCTAGACTGGTTACCTAGTCAAGGTTAAAGAGCCCAGTCTGCCCTGCTATTTACCCATAGGTGGAGGGAGAGTAGTTGGATTCATACCTTTCCCAAGGGTATTAGCGCTATGTGAAATGCAAACAGCTTCGCCTAAGAACTGAACTCAGGTCGATGAGTCCATTTCCCACGACTCTAACCATTAGTCCTTTTTTTTTTTTTTTTATATAAGTTGCCCATCTGTGCACACATTTAAATTTTGAGGTAGAAAAACAAAAATTACAGGTTCATTTTTAGTCTTGATACTTGTTGATCACACGTATTTCAAATAAAGAGCCAAATCAGAACTTCTTTTGGTTTAATCTGATGAAATAAGTGTGAAACCTGAGCCAGTTTAATAGACAGAGGTGTAATGGCCACACTAAACAATCTTTCAAAATATTGGTCAGTATAACTAATTATCATCTTAAATTGTGAAGAACATTTTGAGGGTGAAAATTCTACTTTCTGAATTAGCACATTACAAAAGAATTTATTGGAAGATGTTTGTCTGGAATGAATAAAGTTAATTATATAATGCAGGTCTGATTGGTTCGAAGAAATGTTTTTATTCTTTTTTGTGATTTTCTTTCTCTCCACAAATGGGTTTTGAAAGGTTCTCATTTGTAAAAGCTGTTGTAAAGCCAATTAGACTGAAAATAAGAATCAATCGTCTGACAGTAATGTAACCATCTTTTGTTTTTTTGTTTTTGCTTTTCTTTGTTGCTTATTTGATTCTTTAAATCAGTGGTTCTCAAATGGGAGCTATATGACTCCCAGGATATCATATAACATTTTTTTTTTGTCATTCTTAAACTTTTTCAACCATAGGAGTAGTGTTCAGTATATTCTTACACTTTAACAAATTGACTATATATCACATCCAGCTCATGTGGAGGGGTTGATATATATATATATCACAGCAACTTCCATATAAATCCATCACCATGACCAGCAGATAAGAGAATAGATAACAGAACACCTTGCTTAAATAAACAACTGTATCCTGGTAAACTTCATGCTACACATAACTGACCAATCAAAATCCAGTCCACTCCCATCCCGCCGCACTCAGTAAAGAAACGAGGTATTTAAAGAAACTGCTAAACCAATTTCCCCATTTGGTCTGAAGATCGCATAGGTGAGAAACTTCAGTAACCAGGTGTTGACTCCATGTCCATGCTACCTTAACTCATATATGGCAACCGGTCTAGGAGAAGGAAAACTCTGAATTCAATCCAAAAGGGCTCTCTTTTTATTAGTCAAACTACTTTGAGAACTTCTCAACTTCAAAAATCTTTAATGTCAATGAGACTATTTTGAAGAAAATTAATGTTTTATTCATTGTTCATTTGTCTTGGTGAATACAGCTTAAGTCTTGATACCTTTTGATCACACTTTGTAATATCATTTTATAATATTTATGTATCTACCGACCCTTCATACAAGCAGGATGTGACACAAGGTCAATTTTTTAAAGTAGAGTTTAACAGGTTTGAATTCAACATTTTCCTTCTCCTAGACCAGTTGTCTAACCAAGGTTAAAGAGCCTAGTCTGCCCTACTATTTACCCATAACTGGAGAGAGAATAGTTGAATTCATACCTTTCCCAATATAACATTTATTAAAGAATCTTCTCTGAACTTTCCCCTTTTTTTTTTGTTTTTAGTGAAACCAGATTATATGAACTCTATGTCATATTGTTTCTTATAAGTAGGTGCTGAATAAGAAAAAGAGAACCTAAATTTAATAAATCCTTCTGATACTATTAAATTGTGATAAAGACAATAAAAAGAAGGAAAATGGTCAGAGAGAATCAATGTATTATAATAGTAAGAATATAAGGAAGGCCAAGGGGTACAACAGATGAAACCTTATGATACCGTCTAAGAAAAAAGAACCTGATTTGGATAAAGCCATAAAAGCTTGCATAATTCAAGAGCCCATCATATATATCAGGTGTTGGAGGTGTGTGGTGTAATGGTTAGAGTTATAGGAAATAGACTTGAGTTCAAATCCTGGACGTGGCTTTTTGCATTTCACATAGCACTAATACTCTTGTGAAAGATATGCATCCAACTACTCTTCCTCCAGCTATGGGTAAATAGTAGGGCAGACTGAGCTTGTTAATCTTTGCTATGTAACCAGTCTAAAGAAGGAAAACTGAATTCAAACCTATTAAACTCAGCTAAAGAAATTGACCTTGTGTCACATCCTGCTCGTGCGGAGGGGTTTGTAAATATATATATATATATATATATATTATAGATGTCATATTGTTTCTTATATATAAGAAGATGCTGAATAAGAAAAAAAGAACCTGATTTTGATAAGGCCATAAAAGCTTCTGTATTGAAGAGTCTATCATATATATATATATATATATATATATATATATATATATATATATCAGATGTTATGTACTTTTGTAGCATAAATTACTTTATTTAGTTAATCATGTATTTACTTTATGGCCAGTGCTTTTATAATTTTATGATTAGAGACAAATCCCAAACAAAATATTAAAATCTTTTTTTCCAAAAAAACAAACATCTCCAATGAAAATAAACTCCGTATTTGGATGCAGGACTACTTCTACTCTTTGGATCAATATTTTCTTTGTCAGTAGAAAGATTAAATCATATTTCATCAATCACGAGATCCAATCGCAATAGACTTGGCCGATTAGTGCAAGCCGAAATATTAATTTCACAAATCTTTCAATTTAAAAAAATAATCCCACATAACTACTACTATTAAGATGATAGCAGTTCCTTGCTAAGAATGGTGCCTGGCTCATTGAGAAAGTCTTGCAATTTTTTGTAACCAAACATATCCAAAAATAGTAGACTATTTTTTTTTTTTTTTATCCTTTAGGGCAATTTGGTAGGGAAACAATGTTACCTAAATAGTTTCTCTTCACGGGTAGCCTCTATACAATCATTCAACATTTACCTTCCAAGGAATCTATTCTAATAAAACTATGAAATCTACCATATTTTCTTTCTTTTTTTTTTTTTTTTTGGGGGGGGGGTCAATATTGGTAGACATGGCTTGAAGCATACAAACAGGCTTTTGATACTGTATGGTCAAATTTATCTTTATTTTTGGCAAAGAAGTGTTATTACAGTGATTCTTACAAATGTCATTTTTTTTTTGTTTTGTTTTTTTGCAAAGATTTGGCTGCTGTAGCCTTTCTTAAGAATCTGGTACATCTTCAGTAACCATCCAAGAATGTTGGACAGTTTGCTTTATATGATCTAAAAAAATAAAAGGCAGTGAGAAAGACAATAAAACCGATAAGAAAGAATCAATATATCATAAAAGACAGAAAGACATTTGAAATGCTGTGAAAAAAGATAACATTGTGATAAAGACAGCAAAGAGAATGAAACTGGTTTGAAAGAATCAATGTATAATAGCAAAAACATGAGGAAGGCCAGAGAGGGCAACAGATGAAACATTGTGATAAAGAACAAGAAAGAATCAATGTATAATAGTAAGAACATGAGGAAGGCCAGAGGGACAACAGATGAAACATTGTGATATTGTCTATTTAATTGTGTTAAAGACAATAAAAAGAAGGATCTGGTCTGAAAGAATCAATGTATAATAGTAAGAACATGAGGAAGGCCAGAGGGTACAACAAATGAAACATTGTGATATTGTCTATTCAATTGTGATAAAGACAATAAAAAGAAGGATCAGGTCTGAAAGAATCAATGTATAATAGTAAGAACATGAGGAAGGCCAGAGGGTACAACAAATGAAACATTGTGATATTGTCTATTCAATTGTGATAAACACAATAAAAAGAAGGATCTGGTCTGAAAGAATCAATGTATAATAGTAAGAATGTGAGGAAGTCCAGAGGGTAAAACAGATGAAACATTGTAATAAAACAAGAGAAAGAAACTAGTTGGAAAGAATCAATGTATAATAGTAACAACACTATGAAAGCTATGAGGGTACAATGGATGAAACATTGGGATAATGACAGCAAAAAGAAGGTTGGTTGGTTGGTTTGTTTTACAGCATATCAATCCTTTTCAGGTGATTTAATGCCGAATCAAATCATTTTCGATAAACCAGTTGCTCACAGTATGCAAAGAAAAGGAAACTAATCTAAAAGAATCAATGTATAACTACTTATATATAATAACAATAACAGATCCCAATCCATGTAGGAGTGAGGGGGAATGAGAGAGCTGACTCTGCAGCTAAATCGGCTCTAGACTTGATCCCCAACAAGTTCAAGATTCCATATACTGACTTGAAACTTAAAATTAATAGATTCCTTCATACAAAATGGCAACAACACTGGAATAACAACATCAACAATAAACTCTTCCTAATCAAACCCACTTTGGGAGACTGGAGACCAACTTTAAGAAAGTCTAGAAATGAACAAGTCATTGGTCATACAAAACTAACGCACTCCTATATACTCAAACAAGAACAACAACCACAATGTGAAACATGTCAAACACTTATTCATGGAATGCAGGTTTTTTTTATTCTCACATCAGAAACCATTATTTTAATGCAAACAATATGAAAAATTTATTTGAAAATGTCAACATGGAGGACATTCTGTCCTTTTTGAGGGAAATAAAATTATACCATAGAATAGAGACATGAACTTAATCAATACCATACAACATGATCTCCAGTTGTGCTAACATTGTTAAAACCAATTACTAAAAAGTATAAATATAAATACACAACATGTTACTTCCTAACCATTAGGCATGACATAACCCCAGATGGGTTGATATGCCGTAAAAATCAATAAACCAATCAATCAAAAAAATATAGGGCGTTTACAAAAGAGTTTCAAAAATGTATTTAAAAACTAAGGTATTGACAGTCATTATATGGTTTTGTAGAGAAGAGTTTCAAAAATGTATTTAAAAACTAAGGTATTGACAGTCATTATATGTTTTTGTAGAGAAATACTTCATAAACCAATTTTAATCTTCTCAATGCTTCAACATTTCTGTTAAAAAAATGACGTAATTTTGTTCTAGCCTTTTATACTCCACAGTTCATAAAAATAACTCAACTATTTTCACCAAATTTTGCAGTCTAGAGTGTGGAATTTCCAACTCCTGACCTGCTCTCCTTATGTAGGTGAATGGCACAAGTACACTGCAATTGTTTTTGGATATTGATCCTCTCCGAGGACTTTTACCTCTAAAACAAATATCCTGTTGTTTCAAATTTCTTGAATCAATTGTAGATGGATTGTCTAGTCAGTGGCGATTTACAAGAAATGCTGTTGGACAACAGTAAAAGAATTTGTTTGCTTAATAGAAAGAAGGACCAGGAAGTCATACTAATGAAGGGGTAATCCACACTCCCCAGAACTGGAACCTCACCACCGGATGCAGCTTAATGTCATACCCAAGACAACACTTTCTTTGTGTTGGTAGGTGGAGATATCGTACCCTTCTGTAGAGGGTGCAGCTAGCATACTCTAAACCCCAAGAACAGAGGTTGAGAATAATTGTAACATTATACACACACACACACACACACACACACACACAGGAGCAGAGTTTAACAGTTTTGAATTCAGAGTTTTTCTTCTGCTTGACTGGTTGCTATACTAAGGTTAAAGAGCCCAGTCTGCACTACTATATACCCAATAGCTGGAGAGAGGATAGTTTTATAGATACTGCTATATGAAATACAAACAGCCTCATCCCGGATTTGAACTAAGATCCCTGTGTCCATTTACTATGATGATAACCATTACACCACACACCTAAGTTAATTGATTTATTTCTACTGTACCTCAGAATAGAATCTGTTTTGTTTTTCTTTCCTTATTAAGATGTCAACTTTCTGTTTCACAATAAAGGAAGCAATTTACGACTGTACAAATTGTCAGTCTATTATTCTGTGTTCTTTGGCACCATTCTTAAGTAAAAATTTAAATTGTTTAGCTGATATGATGTGTCCAATTAAACTTCTATTCTTTATGTTGTCCATCTGTTTTGTATAATCCATATCAATCAAAAAGATTTAATAACACCAAGAATGTGAAGAATAAGTTCCATTGTTCCAACAATGATTCTTCTGAAAAATTACAGACAATACATTTAGGAATTATTTGTTTCTGCAGAATTATTTGTTAACCGCAGAAATAATGAAAGGAAAGAGACCATTGTTTATCTAAAATTATGAACATACACTTGAAATATAATTTGGTAAATAATAGGAATTTGAAGTCCATCAAAAATGTAGACTTTTTGGACAGTTGTTCTCATCTTTGTTATATACACAACGTTTCAGCTGATAGGCCCTCTGGCCTTCTTCAAGTGTTTTGTGCTGAATTTTGTCATTTATCGGAGGCCTTCACAGAATTTCAAACCAAATTGTTTACTTAATCCATTGGGGTAAAAAAAGGAAAATCGTTGGGGTGGCCTAAAGTCAGTATCAGCTAATCAGCGAGGGAGTCTATCCCCTTTTAACTAGCGCTAGACCAAGGAGATTGTTTTTTGCGTCTGAGGTGGAGTGCCACACCTACCATCAGCTCCTAAAATTTACCAAACAGATCCCTGTGCTACTCATATGCTGAGCTGGCGAGGGCTGGTATCGAACTAGAAACCTTGTGGTTTCTAGCCGAATGCTCTAACGACTGAGCTAAATTCCATTGAACATTACCAGGTACAAGTGTTAAGCTATGTTAAATATATTATGTTATTGCACCAAGTCAAGGTTAACAGAATAAGAACTATTTATACTAATAGATTAAATAAAGGGTCTGGTTCGAAGTTCTGTGAAGGCTCCCAAGTTCAACCATAAATACCTTAACTCTTAACATCCTGTTCAGAATTTTCCAAGTCCAGAGCCCCATTCCTTTAAGGATTTATCAAAAAATGGCTAAAAATGGCCTTTTCATTTAAAGTTACCCGAGATATTTCCCTTAAATCAAAGACTTCTAAATATGTTTAATATCACATTTAAACAAAGGCTATTGTTTGGAGCAGATTAGGAAATGTAACTTCTGGGTGGGTGGAATGAGGCGGTATAGGACGTTAAGAGTTAAGTATAATCCCTATCAATCAAAAATTATTTGTTGAGAGCAGAAATAATGAAAGGAGAGAGAACACTGTTTATCTAGAATTATGAACATACAAGGTGTGTCATAAAAGTATTGAGATTGAAGCTGTATTTACCAAGATAGAAATGAACAATGAATGGAATATTAATTTTTTCAGAATACAAGGTGTATCAAAAAGTTTTTAAAAATCTTGATATTTTTTAGACACGCATTGTATGCTTGAAATATATATATAATTACCAGCCCCTCCGTACAAGCAGGATGCAACACAAGGTCAATTTCTTAGGTGAAATTTAACAGGTTTGAATTCAGTTTTCCTTCTCGTAGACTGGTTACTGAGCCAAGGTTAAAGAGCCTAGTCTGCATTACTATTTACCCATAGCTGGAGGGAGAGGAGTTGAATGCATACCTATCCCAAGTGTATTAGCGCTATGTGAAATGTAAAAAGCCTCATCCTTGATTTGAACTTGGGTCGACGAGTCCATTTCCTATGACTCTAACCATTATACTATGTGCCTCCATACACTTGAGATATAGTTTATTTGGTAAAAAATATGAATTTTAATCCATCAAAAATCTTTAAGTTTAATAGAAAGGATTTTTTTTTTTCTTTTCAAAATATCAGATGACAATGAAATATTTATGTACTATAACTCTACATCAGAGTGGACTTGGGAGTAATGTCAATGACTGGTTACCCCATGCTACCCAGAGTTCCAGAACTCGAGTCTCACTACCTTATACAGTTGGAATACAGCTCAATTGGTTGGTTGGACTTGACAGCATGTCAACCCCTGTTTGATTATTTTATGCCAAAGATATTTTAATTCATTATCTTAATGGGTATTCAACATTTTTTAACACATATTTTCAAATTCATTTCTTTTCTATTTAACCTATAGATGGGACCCTAACAGGTATTATTATAGATAGGTTTTACAGCATGCCAACCCATAGGGTCATTTTATACCAAAGATGTTTTTGTTTTATTCCCTCTTTAAGTAAACTTTTTTTTTCTTCTATTTAGCCCATAGATGGGACCCTAACAGGTACTACCACTCTGGATCAAAGTGGACTTGAGAGTAGTGGTGATGAAGGGGTACTCTACATTCCCCAGAGCTCCAGAATTGTAACTTCAAAATCAGATAGAGTTTAACATCATACAAAGGACACTAAAACCCTCAACCACCATCTTTTAGGACATATGATAAAAATTGTTGCGGCTTGCCATAAGGGTAATAGTGTTGAGACAATCATATAGGTGCTAGGGCTTGACGTAACCAGCTGATTGATTGGAGGGGGCTAATGGAAACAACTTTTTTTTTTATAGCAAAATATCAGATTACAACAAAATATTTATGTACTATAACTCTGCATCAGAGTGGATTTGGGAGTAATATCGATGTCTGTTTAGCCCACACCACCCAGAGTTCCAGAACTGGAGCCTCACCACCATATACAGTTTAGTCTCATATTTAGGACACCTATTTTTTGCCAAGCATGCCTTCTGAACCATCAAATGTATTGCATCACACACTGTATTATTGTGTAAGAGAAGAAATAATATTTCTAGTTTCCTCTGATCTACAACCAGATCCACTAATGGGAAATGCTTCTGGAACTGGAGTCCCTAAAATAATTAAAAGTTGTCTTCAATCTCATTCTGGCAACTCCTTCAATGACACTGGTTATCATCTTCAATGACCCTTGCCCTTCTCTTGGACAACATGGAGAAGGAGGGATTTGCTGCATGGAAAACTGCCTGTCTCTACCTTGGCCTGCACTCTGTTGAGAGCAAAACTTTCCAGGCGTAGATCTATGATCTCACAAAATAAATGGAATATTGCCCCTCTCTCCCTTTGAACCTATATATTGTTGATAATGTAATTTAAAATTTATCAAACACACTGGTGCAGTTTAAGTATATTGTTATACTTTTTGAGCCTATTAAATATGGTCAACAGTCGAGATATTTCCACTTTGGCAGAGACACAACACTCTGACTCTGACAAATGTGAAAGGGCCAACAGCACTTGACAAACCATTGCACAAAATGTTATGCAAAATATTGAAGTCTTCATTGCAAGCTCATTTTTTTCCCTTTACAATGAATTTGTATTCCTTTTTAGACTAAAAATATGTTTTGCTGTAGAGTGGGGTTAATATGTAGTTAACCAACCCATTCACCAAGGGCAGGATTCAACACAAGTTCAATTTTTTTAACGCAGACTATTTGAATTAAGAATTTTTCTTCTCCTAGATTGGTTGTGTTACGATTTTATGGGTCATCTTTTAGGCTTCAAGCAAGAGCGCTTGTCCAGTGGAAATCCTTTGGTGTTCCTTGGTGCTTCTCAGTATTGCAAGTACTTCCTCAATGATTGCAAATGGACGTCTCTCAGTATCAGTGATTAAGTAGTCAACCCGCCATGCATTCGGGCTGTTGATAGGCTGAGGTTTAAACCATGTGACCTCACTTAGTCTATAAATTTAAGTGGTGTATTGTAGCACACCTTATATAACAGAATATTCCAACAGGTTGCTTTGTCAAGGCTAAAGAGCCCAGTTTGCATTACAATTTAACCATAGTTGGGAGGAGAAAAGTTGGATTCATGGCTTTTTCCAAGGGTGTCACAGCATGAAGCAAAATGCTAACAGCTTTGTTCAGAATTTGAACTTGGCTTGGGTCAATTTCCTAATATGGTAACCATTATTCTAAGCGCTTCCACTGAGGTTAAAGTGTTACGTAGTGCCTTTTCTTTGACGGTACCAAATAGGTATATATGTTGCATACCTCTTTACCGGCACTACATATCTATATGTTATATACTTCTCTTACTCTGGTCGTCTAGTCTTCTGGCCGGCTTTGCTTCTTCTACAGGTCTGGTCTTTCTTATATGGGGATTCCGGGTCTGGTCTCTGTTGGCAGGGATTTCTTGTTATCAGAAGCCTTGTGCTATTGTTAGCTTTTAGTAATAACAAGACTTCGATTTACAATGATGTTACTTTATTCCATAAACCCCCAGACCAGACAATGCGCACGGAGACTCACATCTTGCTAGCTTCGCTTCTAAGTTCTAACTCTAACTGACTGAGTTGCTTACACCTTAAACCAGAAGGGGGCTTTCTATTGCCTTCCGATTCTCACAGTCCATTCCCGCAAGGCAAGGTCAGAGTGAGGTCAAGCATTGTCACTCACTCTCAAGGCCATCAGCTATACTGATCGCCATAATGATTTCTACACATTGTCATAATCTATCTATATGGTACAAAGTGGAGGTTAGTAAGCTAGTTTCAGATTATTACTTTTGTAGCAAGTTCAATCTTCATTAAATGACCCACACTTGTATCCAGATGCCAGTCTAAGTCAACATTAGTAAACATGAATATTAGTAAAGTCGATAGAGTGTCGGCATCAGTCAGACAGTGAGGGAGTCTATTTCCTTTTTACTAGCGCTAGATTAGGGAGATTGTTTTTTAGTCTAGGTGGAGCACCAAACCTACCATCAGCTCCCTACTTTACTGCACAGATCCAAGCTATGCTACTCATGTGCTGAGTTGGTGAGGGCCAGTGGTGAACCTGGAACCTGGAACCTTATGGTTCCAATGCAGATGATCTCCAAAGCTAAATAACGTAAATGTGTGTAAATTATTTGTATGAATTACTTGAAGCTATAATTTAAAAAGGATTATTAGTATTGGTTATATCTGAGATGGAGTTAGTTTTGTGTCTGGGGTGAAGTGCCATACCTACTGTCAGCTGCCCACTTCACTGCATAGATCAAAGCTGTACTACTCGTGTGCTGAGTTGGGAAGGGCTGGTGTCGAACTTGGAAATTTGTGTTCTGAGGCAGATGCTCTTAATACACCACAAAAACAAATTTTAAAGATATACAAAAATCTATTTCGATGATTACTTTTTAAATTTCTCTTAACTTACTTTTTAGACAGAACTATTTATAACAATATGATTATCCATCTTATTCACTACTTGAGTAATGCCCATCAGAGAAAGATTCAGATTTTTAGAATGTGAAGAGATGATACCTGATTTTTTCTAGTGAGTTCAGTATTATAATAATAATGATGATGATGATAATAATAATTCTCCTTTACAAAATATGATATTTAGAAAATTTATCTAAAAAAAAAAAAAAAAAAAAAAAAAAAAAATGAGGAGCACTAATAAAAAAAATCTTTTTTCAAAAATTTCCATTCCTGTTCATATTTATGATCTTGTAACAGAATTAAATTATGAAAATAGCCGAAGATTTCTTCTTTTTTAACCTCCAGAAAATTCTTTTAGCTTCATCTCTTGGAGTTTTGGCACGTCTTTCTTGCACAGCATATTTCACCAGATAGATTACTCACCTGTAACCTTTCAGAGTTCTAATTTATGACACCCAACAATGAGGGTCACATGAAATAATGATAACTGGAAACAATCTTTAAGAAAAAGTTGTCTAGTTCACAAATAACTAATAAATCACTTCCCATTGAATAAAAAAAAATGTATTTAAATCACAAGTTTTTTTTTTCTTTCTTTTTTAAAGTCAAAATGGCAAAACACATTTTACAAAATGTTTCATTTTAAAATTATCACATTAATTTTCAAGTCATGAAGATGAAATTCAGGTTTCTTACCATTTCAGAATTGGGGCTGGTTCAGCTCAGTTGGTAGAGCAACTGCCTTGGAACCAAAAGGTTCTTGGTTCAATAACAGGCCTCACCAGCTTAGTGCATGAATAGCACAGCTGGGAGCTGATAGTAAGTGTGGCACTCCCACTCGGACACAAAACTCAGCATATGACTAACAGAGCTTGGGTAATTTGATCTGTGCAGTAAAGCATCAGGGGCTGATGGTAGGTGTGGCACTCTACCTCATCAAAAACAATCTCTCTGGTTTAGCGCTAGTGAAAAAGGGATAAACTCCCCCACAGGCTGATACAGGCCACTCGACCGACTTTACCATTTCGGAATATTAAAAGTTAAGTCAGCAGGTGGTCTATTGTTGGTATCAGCCAGACAGTGAGAGAGTCTATCTCCTTTTCATTAGTATTAGACCAGGGTGATTTTTTTTGCTGAGGTGGAGCATCACATCTACCATCAGTTCCAAGATGCTTTAAAAGTCGACAGTGGCTTATTGTCAGTATCAGCTGAACAGCGAGGGAGTCTATCCCTTTTTTGCTAGTGCTAGATCTGGAAGATAGTTTTTGCTGATGTAGAGTGCCACACCTGCCATCAGCTCTCAGATGTTTTAGCACTCAGATCAGATTACACAAGCTCAGCTACTCATGGGCTGAGTTGGTGAGGACTGGTATTGAACCAGGAACCTTGCAATTTCTAGGTGGATGCTCTACCAACTAAGCTAAACTAACTCCTCTTCCAATCCAAAAGATCTTCTGATAAAATGTCAAAGTTCATAATGGCTATAATTCTTTTAGAACTGTCAATATTACCTTAGGGGTAAGGTTGGTTGGGTGGTATATATTCTTGATATTCATTACTTAATTAAATGCAGAAACTGTAGAATGATTATACTAAGTTCCAATTACCATCGAATTGGTAAGACAAGGCAACAAGTAGCCATAACTGAATATAGATCTAATCTTATTGCAATCCTACTGCAGAATGCCAGGGTATTTATGAAGCCTCATAACATCACAGAAACCAAGCAGCCAATCAGAACTCAAGGAATGGAATCACCAAAATATGTGAATGGACTATTTTGAGTTCCATAAGTACCAGCTGTCTTTGGTACTTGTTCTGTGGTGCTTAGCCAGTTGCTGTTGTCCAAACCAACAGTATACTGACCGACTTCAAATGCAGAAATAAGGAATGAGATTTTACTCAAAAATATTGGTGCAAAATAGATGCCTCTCTTTTTCATCATTAGGCAATCAGTTTCTTTGTTTAATGGCATATCAACCATCTTGTGTTATTTAATGTCAAAGCCATCTTTGTAGAAGAACAGTAGTGGTAGTATTTAACCCATAGTTGGGGGATAAGGTGGTTCATACCTTTCCCAAGGGCATTAGGCTAAAAGTGAACATAAATAGCACAACTGGAATTCAAACTTGCTTACTCTGATGCTGCAATTCAGCACATTAGATGCTAAAACACAGAGACTCCCCCACACCATCATTCATCTATAGACTTAAAGACACACCTATATGTGTACACAGACAAAACTAGAGAGGGAAGGTAGTATAACAGGTTGTATATATGTGACCAATATATTAATTTATGCAATAAGGTAGCAACTAAAATTATTTGGGATAAAAATTGTTATTTGAAAAACGTCTATAATACAAAGTAAATATTTAAAACAGATACAGATCAAATGAAATGAGATATTTTTTCAAAAAATGTAAATATTGCTTCTGTTGAGAGAAGTAAACAGGAATGTGGGGAATTAACTTCCAAGGAATAAACTTGTAAATGATCAGAATTAGATTATTAAACATTAAAGATAAAAAAAAGTGAATGTTTTTCAGGAATTATCTTGTATCAGTTTATTAATATATATATATATATATAAGTAGTAGAGATATAAACAAATTTGATATTCATCATCATCATCATTATAAGGTCAGCATGGATTCATAAAATGCTATTTTATTAATGTTAGGTTTGTTGTTTTTGATACAAATCGCCTAAAAAAAAAAAAAATATATATATATATATATATGTGCATGTATGTATGTGTGTATGAGTAAAAATCAGGAGAGCATACTGAAAACGTGAAACTGCCAGCCAATTCTGGTGATGTGTGGATCTGTGAGAGAGTGACTGGGCCTTATTGTCAAAGGCGGGCTTGGTCAATCACATGAGAGTTACCCGACTGCAATTATTGTCTCTACCATGTCACACTCAAAGACCCAGCATGATCCCCAGCATGAGGACAATGATGAGTATACAAAACCTATTGACACAGTCAACACTAATCGTTATGTGAGCCAGATATGATCAAGGATGCAGGACTTTGGCGGGATTAAAGAGTCATGATGAGTCCACAAACAGACAATGGATGAAGGAGTGGCAGTCGCTTGACAAGACGTTGTGATCAATATGTAATAATATTAGTTATCATTTGCAGTTGATTGGTAATAATTCAAACCATTTTGCCTCACATCTATATTGTCATGTCAATGACAATTCATCTTTAACAAGTTTGTCTTTTATGTTACACTTAACAGCATTCTTTACTTCAATCACCTACACACTGCCATCTTCTTCCTTCAAGCATTTACAAAATTGTCCTTATCTACAATTGCATTTCAACTAGAGAGAAACAGGATAATCAAAATCCGTATGCCTGTATACATACATACATACATATACATATAGGTATAATCATTTATGTAGAAATAGATGACAAAACAGAAAATATGAAATGTTATCTTGACCTTCATCAGCATATATAAGTAGCAAGGCCATAAACTCGTTTGATATTCATAGATAAATAAGGAAAATTAATTATATAATACGAACCAAAAAATTATCCATTAAATAACCTTCATTTTCTATATTTGGTATTTTACATATGATTATATATATATATATATATATATATATATATATATATATATACACACACATACACACACACATAATTGTAGAACAAGAGAGATTAAATTTTCTATAACTATTAATGCTTTATATTTTACGAAATATATTGAGTACTTTTTGAATTAACTGCTAACACTACAACAGTGAAAACGTGGGAGTAGCAGTTGAACAAAATATACACACACACACACACACACACACATATATATATGTAGTATATTAAGGAAGAATGAAAAAACACAGGTTTAAATGAGTTAAGTGGTGAGTTTATTGGCCAATGCTGCAGTGTTTTGATTTATTAATTAGATCATCTTCAGGGCATTTGTTGGTATATGGATTGTAATAAGAAATTTTTATCACAGAATAACGAGAAAAGCGTTATTCTGTGATAAAAATGGCGTCGGCCAATAAACTCACCACTTAACTCGTTTAAACCTGTGTCTTTTTTTTCATCTGATAATTTATTTATACTGCAACAGGCTTAGCTTGTTACAGCATCTTCATACAGAGCAAAACATGGGTAGTACTGATATTTCAGAATATTTTTGAACATATATACCTATGTTTCTGAATTGTTTTAGTGAGAGTATGTAATTGAGAGGTGGGAGGGTTAGAGAGCAGGAGGAGGTGAGGAGAAGTGGAGTAAATAACCTTCATTTTATGTATAACCACAGGGCCTAAAAATGCATTGACTAAAATAGCAGTTATGTACAAAAATAGATACACGTTCAAACTTTACATTAATATAAACATCATTGACAATAAACAAACGTTTTGGTGATTTCTAAATATTTTGCAGACCTTATCTTTGGGCTCAGTCGGTAGAGCATTCGGCTAGAAACCACAAGGTTCCTAGTTCGATACCCGCCCCTGCCAACTCAGCGTATGAGTAGCACAGGGATCTGTGCGGTAAAGTAAGGAACTGATGGTAGGTGTGGCACTCCACCTCAGACGCTACAATAATCTCCTTGTTCTAGCGCTAGAGAAAGGGGGATAGACTCCCTCGCTGATTGGCTGATACCGACATTAGGCCGCCCTGACGACTTTACTTACTTTACTACTATATATATATGGATGTGGTAATTGCATTTCACTTAGCGCTAATACCTTTGGGAAAGGTATGAATCCTACCCTCCTACAGCTATGGATAAATAGTAGGTCAGACTGGGTTCTTTAACCTTGGTTAGGCAACCGGTCTAGAAGGAAAACTCTGAATTCAAACCTTTGAACTCCACTTAAGAAATTGACGTTGTGTCACATCCTGCTCATGCGGAAGGGTTTGTGTGTGTGTGTGTGTATATATATATATATATATATATATATATATATATGTAAGTAATATGATTAACAATTATTTATGGATTGATGATGATGATTCAATACATCACTATTTACTGGAATGCTGCCGTTTTATATCTAGATGTTCATACCAATGGAAAGTCTTCTTTTACACATTTCAATTTCCTGCCAAATGTTTGTCTTTCTATATAAGTTATATAGAAAGTTATATTATAACACTTAACAACATTCACTACTTCAAACACCTACAATTTGTGATCTAATATTTCTTACTTTTTACCAAGTTATCTTTGTCTACCATTGCATTCCAAAGTTGGTAAGTGGGAGCATGTGTAAGTATATAGAGATATATAAATATATACATGCATATATCAATAAATCTACAACTTAATAATGAACAAAAGAAACAGATTTTCTGTCATACTATTTACCCATAGCTAGAGGGAAAATAGTTCGATGCATACCTTTCCCAAGGGTATTAGCACTATGTGAAATTCAAAGAACCTCGTCCAGTATTTGAACTCATCTTGCTGTGTCTATTTCCAACAATGATTACCGTTATACCATGCGCTAAATATAGGGTAATTCCATGTCAAATCATCCAGGCCATGTCACCTATCCCCTTCAATTTTTATGAAATTTTGTACATGTGTGGATGATGTTAAAGTTAGACAATCCCCAAAATTTGAGCTTCCAATTCCAAGAACTGGCGGAGTTATGTTGATTTTTAGCTCTCCAAATTTTGAAGTGGGTTGCAAAAAATGGTGACCAAACACCAAATTATCTTTTTGAAACAAATAATGTTCAATATATGTGAAATAATAATAGAAATAAATTTTGTCATAGATGCAGTGCCACGTCGGGATAATGATCTTGGTATGAAAAAATCAAAAAAATCATCAATAACTTAAAATTGGTTGACTTTCAGACTTTTATAAACCAATTTTTAGTAGTAGGGAAGCTCTAGAACTCATTTTACAGACAAAAATAGATGACAAAAAGTCGCCATTTTTCGCGAACCCCACCAAATTTTGAGAGCTAAAAATAGACATAACTCCGCCAATTTTTGGAATTAGAAGCTCAAATTTTGGGGACTGTCTAACTTTAACATAATCTACACCTGTACAAAATTTCAGAAAGATGAAAGGGGTGGGTGACAATTTTACTTTTTTCTGGATGATTTGACATGGAATTGCCCATATTATATTATATCAGTGGGAGAGAGTTGCTTTGGGAGATGAAGATATGTTCCCAAAATCTGTTAGATGGCATAAGAGGCTTTGTTTATGTGTTGAGTTGGTCATAGTGTTAAATCTTTCTTGTGATATCACAGGTTAATTTAGGGTTTATTAAGGTTTGTGTTGGCATGAATGAAAATCTGTCACAAGTTCTTTTGTCAGGATGATGATGATGATGATCAACACAAAATACTGAGGTGGTAAATAAGTCACTGGACAATTATAGAGTTAATCAAATTTCTATTTGATTTTAAGTAAAGGATCAATATCAAAGTTCATTTCTAGGTTATAGAGAAAGAGAGAGAGAGAGAGAGGGCAAATGATTCAGACTAAATCTATTGTACTACAAAACTGGTTCAAACTATTCTCTTTTAAGAATCACTCTGACATATCTGACATCTGGCTCACTGTCAATTCTCTCATGATATTGTAACTTGAGCATCAGAGTTAACAGAGAAATAATAGGAAGAAACACAAGTTTTAAAGATAGGGAAAAAGGTTTACTAAGCAAGGTGAACAGTAATTAGCAATTGCTACATTGAATTAGCAAGTCCCATGAGATTTTGTCATTTCTCTCTTTCGATGTTTAGTCAGGCATTATTTATAGAAAAACAGATGATTCCATTCTCATTATTAAAGTACTATATCACACATGAAAAATTATTTTTACAGCTCGTCTAACTTTTCCTATTCTTTTTATTATTATCTGTCAACTTTGCTGTTTTGATTGATTGATTTAATGGCATGTCAACCTGTCTAGGATTATTTCATGCCTAGATGTAAGAGACTTGCATTTATTGTATGTTCAAAATTTACATTTTTTGTAGGTGTTTCTTAAAAGGTTTTTTGTGCTTTTTGCACATAGTCCTATTGAATATAAATAACTTTTAAACAGATCTATTAGACACCATAAATGGATCTGGGAGTAATGGCAATTAAGGGGTATTCAACACACCCCAAATCTCCAAAACTGGAGCTTCACCATTAGATGAAATTTAGCATCATACCCAGGACACCCCTTTTGTTTATCTTACTGTTATGGTAATTTACCATGCATGCATAATCTCTTCCAACTATAAATAGCAGCAGGTTCTGCACTTAAGCAAGAGTTAATATTTCAGCGGATAGCCTATAAGACAGCCTCGCATGTACCAACTCATTGGTATATATTTGTACTCCTGTTCTTTGTTAATATATTTGTTTACCTCATTTCCTCTCTTGTGTCTTTATTCTGGCCCCTAACGAGGCCCCAACTCTGCAGGGGAATACAGTCAGTATGTTCTAAACCCCACCAACTGGAACTTGTTTTCTTATGTTATGATGCAAACCTTTTTTTTACACATATCTTACCTATCCAATGGTCTCGCATTTTATAAACAATTCCTGAAATATTTTTCTCAACAGCTAGCAGATGTACTAAGTGACAGAATAGGAGCAGACAGGGTGAGGTAGCTGCCCTGGGGTGCAATTTAAGGGGGGTGCATGCAAAATCACCCTAAACCCAAATGCCTTTATGTTGCTATCACATTGAAATATACTGCCAAACTTTTGTCACAATACACCTCAACTATATGCATAGAATTTGAAAACGGGTCAGTAGATAGAGCTTTGAAAAATCTGGATCAGTATTCATCAGCCACAGGAGGGGGCACCAAGCCAAGCTCTGCACCCCCTCCCCGGGATCATGAGATTAGAATACCACTGGATGTATGAAAAGACAGTACTTGTAAAATCTAACAATTACCAAAAGAAATATTTGAAGAAAATCAAATTAACTGAAGATTCAAAAATAAACATCAGTCAGCATCCTCACTTTTCAACTTGACTTGATAGTGAAAGTGAAAGTACAGAATTTTGAAATGTCAATCAGTACATTAAAAAGCAAGATCACAGATCACTGAGAGAATACACTCCCTACACCAAGGCATTCAATTCATCTGAAATGTTTATAAAAAAAAGTGCGTGTGCTAGGAGAAAAATAAATTGTTCAATGTAGTAAAAATATTGTGGAAAAAAACTATGTAAAAATATTGCCTGTTGAAGAGGCTGAAAGGGTAATTTTTGTGGGTCACCTTGCTATTCATGAAGATTCTTTCATTCTGTCAAAATATCTTCTGACAAAACGAAAGATTTTTCATGTATCTCTAATGTCATCAGAAATAGACCTCCACACAAAGTAGGATAAATCTGAACTTTAGTATTTTGATATATTTAAATAGGCGGCCCGTGGTGTTCTTACACAAAGTGAAAACCTAAATTCAGATTGAATCGGAAGGAAAACATCAATGTTGATACAGAATCATAATTATCATTTCTCAAGATTTGAATAGAAAAGTTTATATATATTAGTAAAAGTAAAGTAGGCGGAGTGGCCTATTGTGGTATCAGCCGGACAGTGAGAGAGGCTATCTCCCTTTTCACAAGCACAACACCAGGGAGATTGCTTTTGCATCTGAGGGGTGAGGGGGCACCATACCTACCATCGGCTCACCACTTTACTACACAGATCCATGTTGTGCTACTCATGAGGGCTGGTAGTAAACAGAACCTTGTGGTTTCCAAGGCAGATTCTCTATCAACTTAGCTAAACTGGGCCCTAAATTTCAAGATATATATATATATATATATATATATATATATATATATACACACATACACATAAATGTAAGGTATCCAAGTGACTGGTAGTAAGGGATGATTCCACCAGGGATCCTCAAAATCTTACTGTATAATCATACTGTATTCTCCTGTAGGTGCAAACATATATTCATACAAGGATTTTTATAAATCCCTAAAGAGAGCTCAATGTATAATAATCAATAAATTAGATTAAATACAGAGCAATATTTAACTTTCAAAGAACGAAAAAAATTAAACCGTCATTCCTTAATAAATTTATTTCGACCAAAAATATATATATAATTGCACCACTTGGACTTTAACAAAGTGCTTGGATAAAAAGCTAGATTAGAACTATATATGGATGTTGTATGCAGTTTTGAATGAATCCTGGAAGTAGGACCCCACAAAATAGCAATTGTACTGCTACTTACCTACCATCTAATAAGCATCAGGATACGATGAACAAGACATGTTGGATACTGGATAAGCAGAGATGAAACTTAACTCATAAGTTCACATGTGAACTCCTACACATGGATACACCATGGAAGTGCGTGTGTAATGGTTAAAGTCATGGGAAATGGACTCGTCGCACAGAGTTCAATACTTGATGTAGTAATTGCATTTCACTTAGCGCTAATACCCTTGGGAAAGGTATGAATCCTACTCTCCCTCCAGCTATGGATAAATAGTAGGACAGACTGGGCTCTTTAACCTTGGTTAGGTAACCGGTCTAGGAGAAGGAAAATTCTGAATTCAAACCTGTTGAACTCCGCTTAAGAAATTGACCTTGTGTCACATCCTGCTCGTGCGGAGGGGTTGGTAAATATATACACCAGTGTTGGCCGACCAGCAAAGTCTTACATTCATCAGCTCTGTATAAACACTTGATACCATTTAGAAGAACTACCTAGAGAAATAGCTGATAGGGACAGATGACAAGACAGGCCAACAGAATGAGGATATTTCCCTCCACCACAGGCAGGACGCGTCCCAATTAATTTTTAAGCATAGTACAGCAGGTTAGAATTCATAGTTTTGTTCTTAAGATCTTGGTCTGCCCTATTATTTACCCATAGCTGGCAAGGTGGGTGGAGAGAGAAAAAATAGATTCATGCCTTTCTCAAGGGCATTAGCATGAAGCTAAATGCAATCAGCCTTGTCCAGGATTTGAACTTGGGTCATAGATTCTATTTCCCATGAAAATAACCATTAGACTACAGGGTTCTAAGGGTAAACTGTCATCTAAATAAATAAAAATGAAGATAACACTGACATCTAACTTTATCAGATATACAGGGTGATTGTAAAGTAACTCCTGACTTTAAAAATCTTATAATTTACTTCTGAATCATTATTTTAACAAAAATGAATATGAAAATAACTCACATAACATGGAGCTTTATTTAAAATTCTATATGGAACCAGCATTCACTTCCAGCCTCCCAAGCAGCTTGAGAATCGCATCA
>CM042142.1:40886962-41110194 GCA_023376005.1 Doryteuthis pealeii
TTAAGAGATACTCCACATTCCCCAGAGATTCAGAATTGAACATGAGTTTAACATCATACCCCAGGACATTAAGACTGCCTTCTAGCAAAAAAAGGATTGGGGCTTGCCATAAGGCCAATAGGATCAAGACAATCATATAAGTGCTAGGGCTTGACATAACCAACTGATTGATTGGAGGGGGCCCTGACCATTTGTAATGAGTTTTGTATAGTACTTGAATAATGAGAATTGAATCATCTGTTTTTCCTATGAATATCCGATGAAACCTCAGAAGAGAGAAACAAGATCTCACTGGACTTGTTAATTCAACCTAGTAATTTCTAATTACACTGTTGACATTGTATCTTTGCTTAGTAAACCTTTTCCACTATCCTTAATACGCATTGTGTTTCTTCCTATTATTTCTCTGTTAACTCTGATACTCAAGTTACAACAATGAGACTATTGACAAATAAAGATCTATATAATTTCTTCTTTTTTTTTTTTTAATATGGTAACCTTGTTCTTCACAGTTATCAAAGATTATGAAAAGAAAGTTTAGATTCAGATAAATGATATCTTGCATTTTTTTCAATTAAATTTACTTATAATTTAAGACAATTCAATGATGACTTAACAGATAACAATTATAATAATCATATTCATATGTTACCATAAAAAGTATTTACCCAACCTGTTTGCCACAGGTAGAATGTGACACAAGGTCACAAATATGGGGCATCCATTTTTTGCTATTCTATGTTACCATAGAATAGCAAAAAATGTCCTAGAGATTTTTGTTAACACAAATATTAAAATGCTTTATCTTTGGCAATAAAGCAAATTCTAATCTGATTTACAAGTTAATCATGTAAGGCTTAAGTTTACACTCACCCTAATCATTATAATTTCTCAAGAAAGATAACTATCATGTGCTAATTATACAGTACTTTATTTACAGTTAATCATAAACTGAGTTAATTGTGATATGACATTGACCTTAATGTCCATCAAAGGCAACCCTTTGAGAAGTTGTTGTTGCTGTTGCATAAACAAAATATTGATACGATGATACAATTTGATATTAGATGTAAAAAGCAGATAAAAGAGAAATATGCTAAAAGAAGCCTAACAGTCTCTGATCCAAAGTCAAAGGTCAAAGATATGCAACTTGATTTTCCATGAACATCAGAAAACTCTTTGATATCTGTCCTTGATTGTATTGACACATCAGTTATCTTTAGAAATAGGATTCATCTTTTTCAGAGGTTTGCATGTTACAAAAAAAAAAAAAAAAAGAAAGAAAAAAAGGCATTTCATATTGAGGGTCAGACAAGAAAACTGAGCTCATATCACACACACACACACACACACACACACACACACATATATATATATATATATATAGGGTGGACCATAAAGATGGGACACATTTCAAATACTATTGTCTCAGATTATTAAAACGACACAGAGTAGTAAATATATTTATTACATAACTGATACACAGGAGTTTTACATGGGATCTTATATCTTAATATTATGTCCTTGAGATGGTCACTATCATAACAAAAACATTCAAGAGCTCAATTTCTCATATCATGTAAGTGTGGTTTTAGCATATCAACTGGAATAGTTGTTATTTATCTACGGATGATTTCTTTCAATTCATCTGTCATGTGGGGCCTGCCTGCGTATACCCGATCTTTCAGGTAACTCATGAGAGTTTTTGCACACAGTTGTATGGTTTCAAGTACTCCTATCTAATACTAATAATTTATACTCAATTATATGGTTTCAAGTGACTATTTCTATTTAATAATAGTCATTTGTTTGCACACAGTTATATAGTTTCAATCAACTAATAATAATAATCTTTGGTAAACAATTATAGCATCAAATAACTATTCTTGATACAAATAATTTACACTTATATATCAAGTATATGGAAGCGCGAGGTGTAATGGTTAAAGTCATGGGAAATGGACTCGTCACCCCGAGTTCAAATCCTGGACGTGGTAATTGCATTTCACATACCGCTAATACTCTTGGGAAAGGTATGAATCCTACTCTCCCTCCAATTATGGGCAAATAGTAGGGCAGACTGGGCTCTTTAACCTTGGTTAGGCAACCGGTCTAGGAGAAGGAAAACTCTGAATTCAAGCCTGTTACTCCGCTTAAGAAATTGACCTTGTGTCGTATCTTGCTTGTGCGGAGGGGTTGGTAAATATATATATATTAAGTATTCCTAATAGAAATGATTTCCATATAGAATTATTTAACCCATTGATGTTACCTTAACAGGTACTACCACTCCAGCTCAGAGCGGACATGTGAGTAATTGCAATGGAGTACTCAACATTCTCCAGATCAGCAGTCATATCAGGGACAAATATATTTACTAACCCCTCTGCACATGTAGGATGTGGCACAAGGTCAATTTCTTAGTGAAGATTTTTATTTACTGGCATCCCACCATGCCAGTTGTACACAAGGACACTTAAAATGGGGGCCTATGCACAGTCTGAAGTTCATGCATGGCCAGTGAAAAAATTGCAAAGATTAACAGATTCAAATTTAGAGTTTTCATTCTCTGAGACAAGTTGCTATACTAAGGTTAAAGAGCCAAGTCTGCCCTACTATTTACCCATAGCTGAAGGGAGAATACTTGGATGCATACCTTAACCAAAGGTATTTAAGCACAACATGAAATGCAAACAATCTCATCCAGGATTTGAACTCAGGCTGTCACATCCATTTCTTATGATAATAACCATTACACCACGCCCCTCCACTCAGGACATATCAGCATATTCTAAGCCCTGCCAACAGAGCAGTTATCACTCAGCTTTTCAAGTCTGTTTCCTCCATTTACTACAATAACTGTTATCCCACACGCAATTCCAATAAGTGATGATATTTATAATAACCTTACTTTGTCAGCACATTAACATTAATCCTTCAAATTGTGACATTTACCCTTCTTCATGATTTTCAGTGCATTTATAGAAGCATCATCAATGCCTTCCCACACAGATATATATATATATATATATATACACACACACACAATAGCCCCATTCTGTTAATACTTCAACCGTGACATTTCCCTTTCTTCATGATTTTCAATGCATTTACATATATAGTCGTATTCAGTTAATAATACTTGCCTTAATCCCTGATCACTGACAATCCATTTCTTCATGGTATTCAATAATGCACTGACAATAGCTTTCTTCTTAATTTTCAATACTTTACTATAATAAAAGTCCTTAGCAATGCATTTATATTATAAATAGTCCTATTCTATCAGCAATGGATGTACAATGCTACCGCGACTTACAAGTGCCCCAACTTACGAGTTTTCCAAGTTACGAGCAAATGTAAATTCTTAAAATTCAACGAAAACTCTTAAAAGAAATTCAGAAGAAAAGTCCTATCAATTCATAAACTTGAAATAATTAGGAAGATCGGTTTCCAATTAGTTCATGATTTTCAATGCATTTACATATATAGTCGTATTCAGTTAATAATACTTGCCTTAATCCCTGATCACTGCTTCATGGTATTCAATAATGCACTGACAATAGCTTTCTTCTTAATTTTCAATACTTTACTATAATAAAAGTCTTAGCAATGTATAAATAGTCCTATTCTATCAGCAATGGATGTACAATGCTACTTACAAGTAACTTACGAGTTTTCCAAGTTACGAGCAATGTAAATTCAACTCTTAAAAGAAATTGTCCTATCAATTCATAAACTTGAAATAATTAGGAAGATCGGTTTCCAATACAAGATTTGGTAGCATAACTTTCCCTTTCTTCATGATTTTCAATGCATTTACATATATAGTCGTATTCAGTTAATAATACTTGCCTTAATCCCTGATCACTGACAATCCATTTCTTCATGGTATTCAATAATGCACTGACAATAGCTTTCTTCTTAATTTTCAATACTTTACTATAATAAAAGTCCTTAGCAATGCATTTATATTATAAATAGTTCTATTCTATCAGCAATGCATGTACAATGCTACACTTACAAGTGCCCCAACTTACGAGTTTTCCAAGTTACGAGCTATTTCACATAGAGCACTCAGCTATTGGTAAAGTCACTGTTGATTTTTTTGCTTTGTGTTGAGAGATAAAATTTGATTAATACCAGTGAGCTTCAGGTTCGCTTATGTTAATATCTCCACTAAAAAGATTTTGTTTTCCAAATTTATTATGCCAAAGAAAGATAAACATTCAAACATATTAAAGCACATAATAAAATAGAATGTAATGAATCATGTCTTTATACAATACAGTGCTATTTTTTTAATGCCAAAAACCTAACAAAAAAATGGTATTTTTGCATGGGGTCACCCCGACGGATTTACTTTTTTTTTTTACTATATAGGGTCAATACAAGTCTATGCAGCTGCTGTAAGGAACAGTCCATTAAGTTTAGGTGCGGGATAACCAGTTATAATTACAATAGTAAACACATAATAGCCCAATAACAATGGGGGTAGACTCCCTCGCTGTCCGGCTGATACTGACAGTAGGCCGAATTTATTTACTTATAATAGCCCCATTGTGTCCGTAACATTTGTATTACAACTGTCCATTGCTTTATTATTTTCCATAAAGAACAGATTGAATGCTGAAATTTGCTCTAATAAAATTTTTAGTCAAAAATTTCCAAATTTTAAAGGCTGCAAATTTGATTTTCTTTCCTTCTGAGATCTATGAATGACCTTCACCTTCTTTTACTTGGACTAACACTCCTTAAAATTCATCACATATTCTTCAAACTGGCAAAATATATCCTTTCTACTTTCTAGACACACCTTTAAAGTTAATATCTTGCATTAGACTTATATTGGAAGATAGATTAAGTGATCAGATTTTTAAATTATTTCAGCTATATCTGTTTACATTCTAAATATACTACATAAATTTTGGTCTCATCTTACTTGAATTAATCATAAATTCAATTCAATCAGATGTCTACACTTATAAGGACACAGTAAACACGAAAAGCATATATAATGTTTTTAGTGTCGCCAAGTGCATTGAAAACCAAACTTATTGAATAAAACTACCGTTATTTTTTGATGAGGCTCCCAAATAAACCATAACATGCAACTGATTTTAAAGTATTAAAAATAAAACAACTTTTTTCCAAACAAAAAAAAAGAGAGATATGATTTCAATATTTTGAATTTTTTGTACAAAATGGTTCTTAAAGAAACTTAATACGTTTGAAAATCATGGGAATGTGTCTTGAATTACTCCAGAAAATATATTAAAAAAAAGAAAAGGAAAAAAAAGGAAAAAATGGGGTGAAAAGGAAAAAAAGAAAAGAAAAAAAAAAAGAAAAAAGGGAAAAAAAGACAAAAAAGGAAGCCTGCTCTGTAAACAGATTTCAATCATTATTTCAAGAAATTAAGAAATTTGTTATTAAATGACACTTTAAATCTGAACTAAATCAACCAGTCTTAATTGTTGAATGAAAACAAAAACTAATACTCTTAAGATATATATAGAAACTAGCTTAAAAGACACCCTATCAGGTAGCAATTAATCTCACTCATGCAAAGGGATCTTGATCAATTTTACAAAATTTATTTCCATGTTATAAAAATTGTTATTGTGCAAAAAAAGAAAAAAAAATCAATTAAAATTTTTTTTTTTAAATTGCCAAAAACAATCGCAGTAATTAAAATTTAGAATCCAAAATTTCAGGATTACAGATCCAGATTCAGCCTGGAACATTTTTTCATTTGCTCATGGAGTTGGCCTGATTCCAAAATAGTATGATATGTTGGGTTACTTCCTCTAGAAGTAAAGTTTTAAAAATGTGACTCACTGACATTCACATTTATTATTAAAAAAGAAGAAAGCTGAATTTTATCTTGATTTAGTTTAAGATTAGTCAACTTCCAAAACGTATGTACTTATCTAATTTCCTTCATCATGAGTAGGATGTGACACAAGGTCAATTTATAAGTGGAGGAAAGTTGGTTTGAAGTCAGTTTTTCCTTCTCATAAACTGGTTGTCTAACAAAGAAAGTCTTACCCACAGGGTCATAGCAGATGGATTCATGCCTTTCCCAAGCATATTAGCACAAAGTGAAACACAATATCGTCTTAGGAAATTGAATCAGGGGCCAGAGTTCAAATCCTGGATGGCTGTTGGTGCTTCACTTCGCACTAATACCCTGAGGAAAAGTATTAATCTGTGTGTTGCTATGAGTAAATAGTAGGGCAGACTGGGTCCTTTAATCTTGATAAGGCAACCAATCTAGAAGGAAAACTCTGAAATCAAACCAGCTTTGCTCTGCTTAAAAATTGAACTTGTGTAACATCCTTCCTGTGATGGAGGGGATTAAGTAAATACATATAAACATTGTTTAGTGCTTCATGGTTGGTTGGTTGGTTATCTTGTTTAATGGCATATCAACCCTTGTGGGCTATTTAATGCTAAATCTTGTTTACATATATGATTTTTAATTGAGATAGTGAAATGAATTAAACTCATAAGTGATAGTACCACTGTATTCTAAAGTAATCTTTAAAAAAATACTATTTGTCTGAATGTTTGAGATGAGGCTTGATGTGTATAATTTTGATATTTCATCTTTTTTTTGTGGCATGCATAAACACAATATTTTGGCTGCTGTTAGCTTTTTGGTTTCATAAAAACAAATATTTTGGACATTTCATAAATTTCTCAAAATTACTCCATCTATACGTATATAAAGGGCAGTTGTGTATATGTGTATGTCCAGAGGAAACTTCAAAAATAAAACAATTAACGACAAAGTAAATATATATAATATATACATTCACTATCAACAGGGCTTGGTTTTTGGCAAAAATGAAGATTTTAATATTTGGGAAGATATTTAAAAATTAAAATTTGTATAGTAACAGAAGGTAATTGAAATATGGTGTTGATTGATTGAATTAATTGCCTCATTTATATTGTTTTTTTTTAATTGTAAATTATTGAATTAAAATTTCTTACTATATTGTTATATATTTACATGGGATTTTATGGGGCATCCAGTGAGGATCTAACTTGGGATAAGTAATAATGGATCTGCGAGGCTAACTTTTAAAAAATCCCCCCCTCTACCCAGGCGACGCCAGGTAGCCACTTCTAGTCAGGAAATAAACCAGATCTTTTCTTCTTTCTTTGAGGTAGCCATTTTGTATGTTAAGTTCTTCAAAACTTGCAGGTACAACTTCACATGACACACAGGTCATTAGGCTGTTCTAAATTTAACTGATTATAAAAAATATCAATATCATCTTTGTTATTGTATTGACAAAAAATCTTAAGTAGCAGATATACACAATTTTTAGCATTGTTACTGTTCGCTCAATACGGTGTATAGGTAAATCAATCATTAATGGCTCACAAAAAAGATCTAAAATATCTACAATGTGATTGTTCTATCTCATCTATACATATATAAAGGACAGTTGTGTGTATGTATGTCCAGAGGAAACTACAAAAATAAAACAATTAATAATAAAGTAAATATAAGTATGCATTCACTATCACCAGATCTTGCTTTTTGAGCAAAAATAATAGAGAGTTGATTTATACTTGTGAAGATGATTAAAGAATAAAATTTAGATAACAGTGTGGAATTTTTTTTTTTTTTTTGAATTTAGTATTTTAAATAGTAGACATAAACGTTTCTTTTCTGAGTGGCTGGATCAAGCAAGGTCTTTTTTTTTTTTTACATAAGGATTTTAATGGGGCATCCTATGAGGATCCAACTCACGATTCAGTAATAATGGATCTGCTGGACTAAATTTTTTTAAATTCACCCTCTACTCAGGCAATGCCGGGTAGCCGCTTCTAGTATGAAATAAAGTTAAAAAAATATTATTATGATGTAGTGGCCAACTCCCAACACCAAAAGGTTAATCATGAGAACTCTCACTGTAGGTGCAAGAGATGGTTACACAGGAGACTTGGGAATTTTTCAAAAGGAGTAGTTAGTTACTGGGAGAGCAACAAGAAACAACCTAAATTTCAGGGTTGAATGAAACTACTCCCTCCCCATTGGCGGTTATCTATAATTTATCAAATAATAGATCTTTCCTTGAATAACTTTTAGACCTGTCTAGAGTTAAGTTGTAATGTTGGCAATAAAATGAATGGAATTTTTCTGGGACAATGTGTCTAACTTTCCCTTTCCTAATATGAACTCACATCTGTAGAATCAAGATATGATACTGACCTTCGCAAGCGTCCAGTTGGCAGACAAAGGCAAGCAGGCCGTAACCAAATACAGATCCTGTACCAATTCTCATCATAGTCATGTGAAGGGTATATATGGATGGATCAAAAGTATCCACACCAAAACCAGCAGTCAATCAGAACCCAGAGAATAAGCTTGCCCAAGCTACATGATAGAATGTCCAAGCCTGCTATATAAAGCACCTACCAACTCTCTCTGGTATTCTCAGGGCAGACTCAACTTGCAATACAGCTGAGTACTTATCTGTGTGTCTAACTAAATGCTACAGCATCTTCATCTCATCTTTGTCTCTGAGATGTCTGCAACACTATAATATATTGGGTAATTTGTATTATTTGGATTTTTCGGAATATTGTCCTCATCTTTATTATTATCTGCACAACGTTTTGGCTAAGGTGCCCTCCAGTCTTCTTCAGGTATTTTTGTCGAACTTGGGAGCCTTCACAGAACTTCAAACCTAACCCTTTATTCAATCCAAAGGGGTAGACTGTTCTCATTCCATTAACCATGACTGGGTATAAGTGTTAAGCTGTGTTAATTATTCTATGTTACAATCGCCCTAGACCAGGATTGAACCTGCAAACTAGAGACAATTGTCACTTAGAACTGTATTAACTCAATGCCAATATCGACTACACCATATGTCTAATTGGACGGCACATCAGCCGAAACATTGGCAGATAACAATAAAGATGAGGACAATAATCCAAATAATACAAATCAAATCTCAATAATTCAGAAAAATAGTATATTGGGTAATGTTTCAATTCATCAGCATGATTAATTCAAACCCACTTGTGAGAGTAGACTCCTATATTAACTTACTGATATACAATCTGCCAACAGTAATAAGTAATGTAACCACATCTGAATATTCCATCTTAACATCTTCAGCCTCAACTGTTTGAGGAAATCTTGTGTGTCTAGGATTTTTTTTTCCATAACATATCTATCAGTCTACTTATGTCTGTCTTTCTATTTATCTATTTGCAAGTTCGACTAAAATTACTGTAATCAATGCCAAACTACCTACCTTTGTATCCTTATCCACTGTAATTTGCGCCATTTTGCAAAAAATAAAATCTTTAATTATGGAAATTCTATAAACAGGGTAGCCAAAAAGTCATGACTTTTGAACCAACAAAATTTGTCATTGGATCTGATTATTGGTCTGTTCCTATCTATCTACTTCAATCTGTTCATATCTACTCTTGATTGTTCATGTAAAAAGTAGTACAAAATCTTTGACCCTCTATCAATCGGCTGGTCACATCAAGCCCTAGCACCTATATGATTTTCCCAACCCTATTGCCCTTATGGCAAGCCCCAACCCCTTTTTATCATATGGGTGCTAGAAGGCGGTGACTGAGGGTCTACATGTCCTGGGAATGATCTTAAACTCTGAGGGTGAGGTTCCAGTTTTGGGGGTTTGGGGAATGTGGAGCACCCCTTCATCACCATTTCTCCCTGGTCCACTCTGACCCGGAGTGGTAGTACCTGTTAGGGTCCCATCTCTGGGTTAAATAGAAAAACATGAGTTAATAAACAAAATTGTATTATCCATTAAGAATTGATTTATTTCAAAACTTTATGGCATTAAATAACCCACTGAGGTTGATATGCCTTAAACAAACCAAACCAAAATCTTTGATATTTGCAAACTTCTATATTATATTGTAGGTACATGGTATAATGATTATCATCGTAGGAAATGGACTTGTCAACTCTAGTTCAAATCGTGGATGCAGCTGATTGCATTTCACTTAGCACTAATACCCTTGGGAAAGGTATGAATCCAACTATTCTCCCACCAGCTATGGGCAAATAGCAGGGCTAGACTCTTTAACTTTGGTTAGGCAACCAAGTCTAAGAGAAGGAAAGAAAATACTAATCATAATTAATAGTTGATAATACATGATCTAGAGATGAAAATAAATGAAAGATAATTTAAGGTCCAATAATCCCAAAATAATTCCAAAGAACTGGGGATGTAGAAAAACTGTTAGTGCAGCTATTGGCAACACTGTTGTGTTTGTTGTGCATGCACCTTGCTGTCACACTCAGTCATTTCTGATGAAGCTCCTGATTGATAGAATCACCAAGTATGAAGTTTGCACAGCTATATATGGGTTTTAGAACACAAAAGGCGTTAAACTGATTGAAATTCATCGCCAATTAATAGAAGTGTATGGTGAGTTATGCATAAATGTAAAAAATGTCTGCAAGTGGTGTAGGGAGTTTGCAATGACTACGAGGTTCAACACTTCCTCAACGACATGGCAGCAAGATGGTATGACATGAGCAGACAAAAAAATCAACTAGGTCTACAAAAATGGATTGAAAAATAGATACATGTTATGACTTTAAAATGATGTAAGCATTATTGACAATCTATATATTAATATGCTTGTTCCTTAATTTTCCAACCGTTATCATATTGCAACACTCTCTGGTTAAAAATTAGACTGTCCAAATGATCCAAGATGAAATGCAAAAATGTAAATTCTGATTATCTGGTGTTGCTTATCCACCAAATTCTTATTTATTATAACTATCATCACCTCAGTGAAATAGTTGACCATTCTGTTTTATTATAAAGAAAGAAAGGGAACAAAAAGGACAGGCTACACAGAAAAATATAAGAAAGAAAAAAGGAGGGGAAAGATAGAGAGAGGGTGAGTGCACAATAGCAAAAATGCTAATCTGTTTCAATCAAACATAATTAAAAGATAAAAAGAAGGAAAGAAAGAAAAAAAAAAGAGTGAGAGAGATTTAAATTAAGATTATTATACTTTTTACATATTGAACTATTTAGCAATAGCTCTTAAGTAAACATATCAAACATTGTTATAATTGAATTATCATACTGTGGTATATCCACAGATCTGGCTAGTAAACAATGTTTCTGTGATTTCTAAATATTTTGGAGACCTTACCGTTATACATTTTGAATGATTTAACATTAAATTGAAGACACTACACTTTTGGCAAACCTTGTAGATCACTTCCATTTCCAACTGTATTATTAGTCGTATGAAATGTTATCTGACCTCAGCAAAATCAAAGCAATTTCCTTCCTAGCTCTTTTCTCTAATATAGTAGAGAACTAAGTCATACAGCTGCCAGCATCTTCAGAGACTTTCATCTCATTTTTTTTTTTTTTTCATTTTCTTGCCAACAGGTCACCAGTATCCAAAGTCATTTAGCTCTTCCTCATATTCAGAGTGTCCCCCCATTCATCCCCTTTCCTGTGCGTTTGAAGGAAGGCTTCTATTTTGAGTGTAGAAGCATCAAGAACAGCAACATATGTTCCGTTTGATCAGGTAAAGGAGATGAACAAGATACTTAAAAAGAAGGTCATGTTCCTTTTAATTTTGACATTAGTATTTATTGGAGAATATGGTTTCTCCTTAAGTCAATCAAGTTATTATATAGTATTTGCATTTAACCAGAACAGGTATTAGTTAAAAAAATTTTAAAAATACAAAAAAATACTAGTAAACATCATTCCAGTCGATTAGAACTGACAAATGCATTGACAAGGGAATTACATAAAAGGTACTGGGTATTTACTATGTACCCCACGTGTACAGGTTAGGCACAAGATCCTATTAATGTGGGACTACCCACGAACCAAAGCTCATAGGTGGCAGGTGCAAAAAATGCGTTGATCCTGTCGGCATACCCCCTCAAGGGGGATGCGCTCAGGTACTGGGTAATAAACCCAGCCCTGCCCCTTTAAATCCTGTTGCATGGGGGGATGGCCCCTGGGATCGACGATGTTAGCTTGTAAGGTTCAGGGCTGAAGCAGGTACTGGCAATAAACCCAGCTCTGTCCCTTTAAATCAAGGGTGCAGGTGTTGCCTGGGGGGATGGTCCTCTGGGATCAACGATGTTAGCTTGTAAGGTTTAGAGCCGAAGCCACTGGAACTCCATCCCAAGGGGTGGATCTACATAGGTGCTGTGTTCAGATTGACACTTTTATTCTCAACTAGATGTGGCTACCCAGGATAAGGGGGTGGAGCGCACAAAAAAGTTATTCTCGCAGATCCATTATTACTGAATTGTGAGTTGGATGCTACATTAAAATCCCTACGTAAAAAAAAAAGACCTTGCATTGTTCCGCCTAGTAGGTGTCAGAAAAAAAAAAAAAGTGCACACTCCTATTTAAATATTAAATGCAACAACAATCCATGCTGTCACTATTTAAATTTCATTTCTTAATTATCTTCACGGATGTAAATCAAATCTTCAATACTTTTTGCTCAAAAAGCAAGATCTGATGATAGTGAATGTGTATATATATTTACTTTGTCATGAATTGTTTTATTTTCAAACTACAACATTGGAACTGGTTTTGGTTTATGCATTTAATGGCATATCAACCTTTGTGGGTTATTTAATGCAGAACCATCCTTGTAGAAAAACAGTAGCGATACTATTTAGCCCATAGCTGGGGGATGAAGCAGTTCATACTTTTCCTAAGATTGGTTGGTTGGATTTTACGACATGTCAACCCTTGGGTTATTTTATGCCAAAGACATTTTTGTTTTATTCATTCTTATTAGTATTCAATTTTTTTTAGCACATATTTTTTAAAACTCATTTTTTGATCTATTAAACCAATAGATGAGACCCTAACAGGTACTATTGCCTGGGTCAGAGTGGACCTGGGAGTAATGATAATGATGGGATACTCCATACTACCCAAAGCTCCAGAATTAGAACCTTCTGGTCTTGGTTTATCGTTTAATGGCATATTAACCTTTGTGGGTTATATAATACCAAAGCCATTCTTGTAGAAGAATAGCAGTGGTACTATTTAACCCAAAGCTGGGTGGGGGATGAGGGGATCCATATTTTTCCTAAGAATATTAGTCCAAAAGTGAATGTAATGTGAGTGACGGATGATCAAATTCACTTACTATGATGTCACGCTCCAGCACGTTACCCATGAGGACTCCCCCACCCTGGAACTCATCTTGTGTTAAATGGATGTATCAATATACAGCTTATGTCAAATATCAGCAATAAATTGATATTATAGATATTCATTATATGAGGAAATGCTGAGAAGTTCTCAGCCCGACCAAGAAGAGAGGGATTTCTAATTTTTGGGAAGTGGGTGGGTGGAGAGAATGGTTTAAGAAACTTGAGAAATGATGTGTTGCCATGATTGTTGAACTGGTGGAAAAAAAATTGAAATAGTAACTTTGTTGGTCACACCCAAAACTTTCGACCACACCCTTGTAAATTTAAAAGACTGGAACAGTAATCAGCAATTCTTCAGGCTTGCAAAACGAACATGAGAAAAAAAATATATATTTTTGTGATTATTATATATATATGAAACTAGTATATATATATATATATGTTTGTTGAAATGAAAAATAAAGGAAAGAAAATGCTGAACAGATAAAATAGATTTTATTTTTTATTTTATTTTATTAACACGTGTTTCAGCCAGGAGTTTATCCATGTACATATGTACTCTATTTATTATTATTTTAAATACAAAATAAAATAACAATAATAGAAAACTATAATAGTATACAAGGAATAACGACCTTCATCAGAGTAAATTCTTTGGTGTTTTAAATCAAATCGGTTAAAAATACAGAAAATTTCTGAAATGTTTTGAAAAAATAATCTTTTTTTAAATTGCTTGAGGAAAACATTCCACAGTGGTATATATATATATATATATATATTTTATCTTATTATAATGCAGATTCTGTGTCTGTAACAAAAACTATGTCACTGCTTATAACACATTACCCTCAGGAATTGCATAAGTTTATCAATGAGTATCTAATTTATAGTCAAAATTATTAATATATAGAATAAATGTTATTTATTAACGATGTCTCTATGAAAATCTGATTTAGATTTGCCTCAAACAGCCCATGTTATTAGTGCATCTAAAATCCTGCAATGTGTCTTATGTATAACTAAGAAATAAAAGTTTACATGATATATGGTGTGGTTAATTTGCATATTGGTTATAACAAAACTGGGGTTAATATATATTAACTGCTATTAATCTCTTGTATTATTGTTTTATTCTCCAATGTATTAAAATCAATCCTATGAATGATTTTATATAGAGACCAATTAAAACATAATTAGAATAAGTGTAATCTTTTTATATGTGTTCTTATTTAATTTCATTAGTCTTTCTAATCTATTTCATTACACTAAAACTTAAATACTTATGCCCGGAGGGCACATATTCTTGCTGGCCTATATATATATATATATATACTGTGCTAACAAATGTCTGCCTACAATATGACATTATTGCTGTGTTATGGTACATAAAAATAGATGTATGTGTATATGTATATATATATATATATATATATATATATATATATATATATATTGAAAAATACAATTAAGTGACTGTCTTCCTATAAACTGACTACAAAAAGAATGATTCACAGAAGAAAAAATGATTTGAAAACAAATATTAAAAGTCACCAGCAAAGACTAAAGTGATGCATCCAAAGAATCAAGTTTTTTTTTTTAAATGTCTTCCAGAAGTTTTCATTCGAGAAGACATTTAAAAAAAAAAAAAATTTTAAAAAAAACAAAAACAAAACCTGGTGAGAACAAAAAAAAAGATCCAAAGAAATCCATTAAGTATTTCTTCTGTTGATATGATTTATTTTATGACATAACAAAAGAAAATAATTGAAAAAAAAAAATAAAAAAGAAAGAAATATTGGTTAAATTTTTTTCTCCAATATAAATATGAGAAATCATGGAGTCATGTTAACCTTAACATGAAAAGTGATCCAAACATGGTTATCATCCAGGCACCAGGTTTCTTAACACTTACAAAAGCTTATTAATAGATATAAACAATCAAATATATTCAAGTATATATAATACACACATATATATAATATAAATACAGAATATATATGTGTGTGTGTGTGTGTGTGTATATATATATACATATATGCATGTATATATAATACACACACACACAGATATATATATAAGTGTATAATAAATGGATATAAATCCGACAGTATGATAGAAAATTTATAGAAAAAACAAATGACAATATTAGTATGCTGACAGATATCTGTTTCGACCTTTTAATAAAGCGGTCATCCTCAAGAGCAACTATATTTATGAAAGAAAGAGGGAATAGTTTACTGTTTGGCATCAGGGGCACAAACAACGCTCTTGTTTAGGGCCGAAATGTCTTTTCAATTTTTTGTAAAAATGCGTATTTTACGTTAAAAATAAAATTATATATATATATATATATATATATATATAATATGCAAAAAATACAAAACACACACAGTATACATTTAATATACTCACGCACAACACATATATAGTGTAAATTCAATACATACACATATATAGTATACATTTAATACATACACACACACACACTAATATATAGTATACATCTAATACATACACACACACACTATATAGTATACATTTATACATACACACACTAATATATATACATACATACACACACACTAATATTATTATACATTTAATACATACATACACACACACATACATTTAATACATACATACACACACTAATATAGTATACATTTAATACATACATACACACTAATATATATATACATACATACATACATACACACACACTAATATATAGTATACATTTAATACATACACACACACACTAATATATAGTATACATTTAATACATACACACACACACTAATATATAGTATACATTTAATACATACACACACACACTAATATATAGTATACATTTAATACATACACATAAATATATACACATATACAAGGTTCAATGATTAAATTGCCATCAAAATTACACAAAAATAAAAATAACACTAACATCTCAATTCATCAGATATATTTACCAAAATTTTATGCACCAATATTAAAAAAAAAGAAAAAAAAAAGTATTTGTTTACATTATAGTTTACTCAATTATTACTGCATGTATCACATCATCATATAATGGTAAGCAAGGAACCAAGAGTTCAATCTTGATTAGATGCTCCATACTAGCGATCTTGAACTGAATCTAAGTACTTATTCACCCAGACCCTCTGTCATGGTCAATTATTAAGTGAAGTTGAAGAATAATCAAGCTAAGTTCCAATTACCATTGAATTGGTAAGATATGGCAACAAGCGGTTGTAACTTAATACAATCCAGTCTTGTCGCTTTTCTACTGCAGAATGACAGGGTATTCATAAAACTCCACAATATCATAGAAACCAAGCAACCAACCAGAACTCAGGGAATGGAATCACTCAAATGCATGAATGGACTATTCTTGATTTCTATAAATACCAACTGTCTTGGACACTGCTTCAGTTGTGCTTAGCTAGTTGCTGTTATTCAAACCAACAGTAGATTAACTGACTTCAATAAGCTGGTTTGAATTTAGAGTTTACCTTCGCCTAGACTGGTTGCCTCAAAAAGTCTAAAGAACCCAGTCTACCCTACTATTTACCATAGCTGGCGAGGCACACCAACTATGGCTTTTCCTCATTAATGCAAAGGAAACACCAACAACCCATCCAGAATTCAAACTCTGATTCCATTTCCTAGGGCAATAACTGTTATGCTAAGTGTGCCTCCAATTAAATCAAAATATGTATATATATGTGGTGTGTATGTATGTGTGTGTATGTATGGTGTATATATATATATGTGTGTGTGTGTGTGTGTGTGTGTGTATCCTGGGCGAGGCTGTTTGCATTTCACCAATGCTAATGCCCTTGGGAAAAGTATGCATCCAACTACACACCCTCCAGCTATGAATAGATAGTAGGATAAACTGAGCTCTTCAACCTTGTTTAGGTAACCAGTCTAGGAGAAGGAATACTCTGAATTCAAACCTTTCAAACTCCACTTGTGAAATTGACCTTGTGTTGCATCCTACTCATACAGAAAGATTGATTTATATATACAAGGATGGCTTTGGTATATCACTTTCATGATAAGTCCCTACTGGGGACTATCTAAGAAACATCTTAGCATTCCTCATCTCTGTAGTTTTTTTTTTATTATATATTGTCCTATTAGCCATCTTTTACAGTTCATTAAGTAGGGAGATAATCTTCAGTGAACACTACACTTTATCACCTTGTGCTGTACTGACCTAGAATTAGTGAATATAATAAAAACCATTGGTTATAACATATATACTGATTAGCAAGATCAGTCTTGTAGATCATTAATACTTCAGTACAAGGGTCACTGAGTGCTCTAAGCAATGGTGATTAATTAGTTAATTAGGAGAGATGGATCACAAACATTTTCATAATTAATATATATATATATATATATATATTCTAAGTATGTCATGTACACATAAATTGTGTCCAAAAGGAAACTCAACTTTTTCAAATATAAATTTATTGCTTTGACTTATGGTCAAGTCATGTAGAAAGTTGTTCATTATATATATATATATATATATATAATATATATATATATATATATGTATGTATGTGTGTGTTTGTGTGTGTGTGTGTGTGTGTAAGGTATCCAAATGACTGGTAGTAAGGGATGATTCCACCTGGGATCCTCAAAATCTCACTGTATAACCATACCGTATGCTCCTGTAGGTGCAAACATATATTCATATAAAGATTTTTATAAATCCCTAAAGAGAGCTCAATGTATAATAATCAATAAATTAGATTAAATACAGAGCAATATTTAACTTTCAAAGAAAGAAAAAACTTAACAAACCATCATTCCATAATAAATTTATTTCGGCTAAAAGCTCAAAAGGCTTTAAAAAAAATTTTTTTTTTAAATTTTTTAAAATCCTTAAGAGGCTGGCTTCTTCAGACAGTGGTATCTGTCTGAAGAGGTCTGCCTCTTAAGGATTCTCAAAACAGATTCATCTGGCAACACAGTTGAATACTGATCACCTTAAAAGAATTTCAACAATGACTTGACCATAAGTTAAAACAAAAAACCTATTTTTGAAAACCTCAGTTTATTTTTGGACAAAATCTATGTTTACATGACATACTTAGAAAAATATGGTACACATATATACAAGCACGTCGACTCGAATTCAATTCCTGGATGAAGCTGTTTGCATTTCACATGGCACTAATACTCATGGGAAAGGTATGAATCCCATTCTCCTTCTAGCTATGAGCAAAATAGCAGGGCAGACTGGGCTCTTTAACTATGGCTAAGTAACCATTCTAGGAGAAGGAAAACTCTGAATTCAAACCTGTTAAACTCCGCTTAAGAAATTGACCTTGTGTCACATCCTGCTCGTGCAGAGGGGTTGGTATATATATATATATAACCATGAACATGTCTGAGTTTGTATGTGTTAACGTAAGTATATAATAAAATTAAGATACGAGTGTCAACAAATATATGAATATTTCTTCTTTTTTTTTTCAGTTAGGCAATACTAAAAAGAAAGAATTCCTTTGAGGAAAAGGCACCAGTCTCCTCTTTCTTTACCATCTCTTCTCACCAATTGATCCATTAAAAGAGCAAAGATCGTGTCAAAGTCTTTGACTGCTTCACAGATGTACACAGACACACACACACATTTTGATATGTTTAACAGAAAAGATCACTAAAAATGCTTATCGGTTAGAATCGGTCATCTGACTTCAAACACCAAAACACAAATCTTTGATAAATGGCAAGAAATTTTGACAGAGATTAAAAGACATAGCTGAATGCCCAGAAGAGACAAAATTTCATGACATTGCACTATTTTTGATTTTCAACTAAAACTTTTTCCCTTTTCTTTTTTTTTTTTTTTTGAGACATTTTTAATGGAGGTACCCATGATATAATGGTTAAAAAATGGACACCGTGGCACAAGTTCAAATCCCATGATATAATGGTTAAAAAAATGGACACCGTGGCACAAGTTCAAATCCCATGATATAATGGTTAAAAAAATGGACACCGTGGCACAAGTTCAAATCCCATGATATAATGGTTAAAAAATGGACACCGTGGCACAAGTTCAAATCCCATGATATAATGGTTAAAAAATTGGACACAGTGGCACAAGTTCAAATCCTGGACAAGGCTAGTTGCATTTCACATAGTACTAATACCTTTGGGAAAGGTATGAATTCAACAATTCTTCCTCCAGCTATGGGTAAATAGTAAGGCAGACTGTGCTCTTTAAACTTGGCATAGGAATTGGTTTAGGGGAATGAAAACTCTTAATTCAAACAAATTGACATTGTGTCACATCCTGCTTGTGCTGAGGGGCTGGTAAATAAATATATATACACATATATACATACAAACACACCTCTCCTATAAAAGGGATGGAGCACTCTATGGCGGCCTTTACATACATACAGATTTGTGTATTAAAACAGTTAAAATCCCATTCGCATTCTGTGGGTGATGATAGCTGAGCGGTTAAGCTGTCCACCTGATGTTGAATCAATCAATCAATCAATTCTATCCCAGCTGTAGGTAGCTCACAAATGTCTAGCCACACTGAAGAGACTTGATAAGTCGAAACATGTGTCTGTGGATGACTGTATATATACATATATTATTTTAACATTATTTACTAAGTTTATTATAGAATTTTCTAAACTGTAGGTGCCAAAGAGATGGATTTGGAGACTCAAGTTCAAACCCTGGATGATGATGCTGGCGTTTCACTTAATGTTAATGCTTTTGGGAAAGGCATGAATCCATTTATTCTTCCCCCAGCAATTGGTAAATAGTAGGACAGTCTGGGTTGTTTAGACTTGGTTAAGCAACCAGTCTAGGAGAAGGAAAAACTGAATTAAATCTAATCTCACTGATAAGATAAAGCAAAAATTCTTCCAAGCTGTAACCATGTCAGTGCTACTGTATGGCTGCACTCCTTGGACTCTAACAAAGTACTTAGAGAAAAAGATAGATGGGGGCTACACAAGGATGCTGTGTGCTGTCCTGAACAAATCTTGCAAGCAGCACCCCACAAGAAAGCAGCTGTACAACCACTTACATCCTATCACATAAATCATCTGAGAGAAGATGAACGAGACATGCTGGACCCTGCTGGAGAAAGTAAACTTATAATACCAACCAGCTGTACTTCCCTTAAAAATTGAACTTGTGTCATATCCTTGTAGAATGAACATCATACTCACCTCCACCAGAAAAAAAAAAAAAAAAAAAAGAGAGAGCGTAACCGAATACACTCTGTACTAACTGCCTGAACAGAGTCAAATGTTCAGTATACATGGATGAAAGTGTCCACCTTAAAACCAGCAGCAAATGAGGATCCAGGAAGTGAACTTGACCCAAATACACAAGTGGAATAGCCCAAACTGCTTTTAAACAACCTACCAAGTCTGGATTCTCAGAACATATTCAGCTTGCAACACAGCTAGATACTAATCACTCCATGAATCTCTACAATTCTGTCCATAACAGAGGGGCTGGGTAAATACATACTAGACAGGAGGAAATGAGGTGAGAAGATTGGGTTCCATCTTCTAAGTGGAAAGAGCTTGCCTATTTTGAATAGCAGAATTCAAACCTGGACTTGAACACACGTCTCTAGCACAGGTAAGAGGTACATAATTATTTCAGCCACAAGGCAGAGGTTTTTTTTTTCTTTTTAATGTAAGCCCAATAACATTTGATGGTGTAACTTGATATAACAAAGGTACTGTAAAAAAAATGTTCAAGTACATAAACTGATCAACGGCTGTAAAGAACATTTGGTCTGGTTTTAAGTAAGAATTGGTATTCTGTGCAATATGTCTCTCAGTATGAAGAATTAAATCTCAGACCTCACAATATTACTATTCTGTTTGAAAAAAATAATCTACAGCTACTATGTAATAACTTCTGGGTTTTTTTTTTTTTTTTTCTGTTTTTTTTTTCTTTTTTGTTATTGTAGAATGAATTGCACAAGATCTATACAATAATTAGTTCTTCTGGCAGTTTTACTGATGGTATTAGTCTCCAACAAAGATCAAAGAAGACCATTGTGATAAAACATCTTCTTTAGTAACTTGGCCTTGATATATCTTGTGCACAAATATACACAAGCAATTCAAGTTTATGAACCAAATGAGCAGAAACACAAAGTTAGACACTGGAAAAAAAAGTCAATTATTAATTTTTTATTTTTTATTTCTTTCATCTTTTTCCCATTTTTTATTATTGTTCCAATAGCCAATGATTTGGTTTATTTTACAGCATATCAACCTCAGTGGGTCATTTAATGCCGATTAAGTTTTGAAATAAATTAATTCTTAATGAATACACAATTTTTTTTTATAAAGACATTTTTCTATTTAACCCATTGATGGGACCCTAACAGGTACTACCACTCCGGGTCAGAGTGGACCAGGGAGCAATAGTGATGAAGGGAGACTCCACATTCCCCAAACCTCCAAAACTGGAACCTCACCATCAAAGAGAGTTTAACGTCATTCCCAGGACATGTAGATCCTCAGTTACCGCCTTCTAGCACCCATATGATAAAAAGGGTTGGGGCTTGTCATAAAGGGAATACAGTTGGGGCAATCACATAGGTGCTAGGGCTTGACATGACCAGCCAACTGTCTAGCCTAAGTAAGGGTCTAAGTGGAGTGTTGCAGGTCATGGACTGCTCATCCACCAAGGCTCCGTCCTTAAGCATCACGGGTTGCCACCCACAGCCAACAGGTGGCCCCATTTGGGAGAGTCTTACCCCTCTGCAGAGGTGCAGTTGGTGCATTCTAACACCCCAGCTGACAGGGTGGTCCAACAGCCAAATTGCCTTTGTTAAACAAGCAGTAGAAATCAGAAATGAAGGATAAATATGCGGCATGATTTATCTATTATTTAGATTTTTCAGACACTTGTCTGGAGAATTTATCCATCCCCCACCCCAGTCTTGTAGAAGAAATCTGATACTCACTGTCTCAGTGAGGATATGGTGCTAGATAAATATTGATCATTCTGCTTGCAGAAATGCGGTGATTGTATTTAGTTACAGCTTGTTCTCTTGTCTGCTAACTGGATGCTAGTAGGAATCCCACTGCAATGGTGAGTATTATATTCCTTCTACAATATCAGGAGAATAACTTTTACATTTGAGAATAACTTTGTCCTCATCTTCATTATGTACACAATGTTTCAGCTGATGTGCCCTCCAGCTTTTTTCAAGTGTTTCTTGTCAAACTCGAGAGCCTTCATGTCCTTTATCAGGAACCTTCACAAAATTTCAAATTGAACCCTCTACTTAATCTGTTGGGGTAGATGGTTCTATGGTTGCCAATTCTATTTCCAACAATAATAACCATTACCCTAAATACACCTCCGAATAGTCATGTTCTATCTTTATCAATAAAAAGAGAGTCTATGAAAGCACAAACTGTGATGACTTTCACTTAACTGAAACAAAGAGAATGCGCTACTTTAAGTGTCTCTTGTGTAAGCGGCCATTTGTAATGTGAAAAATGCGCATATGCAGGTTTGAGTCTTTATATTACCATTGTATATAAATATGCATGTTATCATATAAAGACTCAGCCAAAGTGACACATGATTGAATTCATTAATGACAGTTGGGAGCGAACCAGCAACATTTGGTTGGAACATCAAGTGTAACCTTTGTCAGTAAGAGAGAAGGAAAACTAATTCTGCATTCAAAGAGAAGTTCTGACAACAGGTGAAAAGAAGTGGTTTGTGTATTAGCGCTATGTGAAATGCACACAGCCTCATCCAGGATTTGAACTTGGGTCGACATTTCCTACAACTCTAACCATTACACCATGCACATCCAATTCAAGAACTTGAAACATAGAAACTTTTATCAAAATGACTTGTTTCAGCATTAAATGATCCGAAAAGGGTTGATATGCCATAAAACAAAAAAAAAAAAACCATCACCTCGTCAAGATTGGACATTAATAGTTATCCGTGTTATTCTTTTTAAATCAAAATCAAAGCTCATATGGTTTCGTCTCAATTTGCTAACTTTATAAATGCTAGTTGTATCAGAAAACCTTTTATCTATCTTTTGGTTTGTTTGTTTGTTTGTTTGTTTTGTTTTTTGCTGTGTTGGCAAATTTGGTCTTCTTTTTTATTTCTCTAAGTGTCTGCACGAAATAAAAATAACCTCTCGTTAGGAAAAATAGAGTCATTAGCTAGAAGTTTATATTGAGAAGAGAGGAACAGTAATTATTTCGAGAAAACAATCGGAAAATTATAAAACAAGAAAACTTTTAATCACTCAACAAGATTAATTGGCCAAGATGAGGTCCATAAATGATAAATAAACGACGGGAAAGAAATTTCTCAAGGATTGAATTTTCAATATCAATTATTTAAAACTTTTTTCTTTCTTTTTTTAAAGTTCAATCATGAAATTGTCTAAGAGCAAAATACACGTCAACCAAGAAAAAAGAAAAAAATTGATCAATTGATTTTAGCAGCATGTCAATTATTGGTATCAGCCAGACAGTGGGGGAGTCTATCCCATTTTCACTAGCGCTAGACGAAGGAGATTGTTTTTGTATCTGAGGTGGAGCGCCACACCTACCATCAGCTCCTCACTTTACCACACAGATCCCTGTGCTACTCATGCGCTGTGTGGGTGAGAACTGGTATCGAACCATAGACCTTGTGGTTCCTAGTCGGACGCTCTACCAACTGAGCTAAACCGGCTAGACAGTATAAGCTACCAATATTTGTACTTTGCCTAAATCTATAATACTTTCATATCAAATGTAAACCTTCCTAAAATAAATACTAGGATCATTTCATCAAAACATTTATTTTCTTAATCCTTTCCCTCAGCATTTTCAGTTACAACTGCTAGTGTGTAAGTATACCAACTCTAACTAAAATGATACATGAATTTTCTGGTTCAAGTTTATGTTAAAAATTTGAGGAAAAAAAATGTTGCTTTTTTTATTTATTAATTTCTTGTTTCTTTTAAGTGATGCTAGATCATACATACTATTAGGTTAAGATTAGGTCAGTCCTTGATACAAATCATTAATTCATGGAATTATTTTTTTTAAACTAAGCATTGCTTATTTGTTAAATGGATAATCTATGAATCAATGGTCAGGTTAGAAATTCTTCCTTGCTACTCATACCTATTGTAACATGATACAGAGAGAGGCAGAGTGGAGGAGGCCAGGAATGTAAATGTTACATGTAGTTTTGCATGGAAAGTTTTTAGGATGAGTTAGCACAATGCAGCATAGTGTTTTCTTAGTGGTCAAAAGACATCACATGGCGACGAGTAAGATTGAGAGTGTGAGATCGGTTTTGAAATGAAGCAGTGACTGGGTGACGTGTCTCTCACTCAGGGCAGTTTAACTTGGGGGGGGGGATAAAAATATCTCATGAGAAAAAAAGTAAATTGCCTTGTGCTATTACTAAAAACTATAAATGGCACAAGACAAGATATCCTCCAGCATCCCAAGTTGGTTCCAGACTCAAAACATAAGAGAATGCTAGCCCAACAGTCAGATTTGAGCTTCTCCAAGTAGAAAAAAAACTAGAGATAAGTACATGATTATTCTTATAAACACATCATCACTCCATCCCAAATAAGAGTCGCTACACAACACCTGTAACTTAGTGCAACTCTGTTGAGGAGTGGCCACTACTCAGTAACCTCCATTGTCTTAGGAGATGCCATGAAGGGAGATTCTCAGTAAGGTACTTGGATTATTACCTAATAAGTTATGAAACACCCATCCATCAATGTATATCTGAATCAATATAACCAAATATCAATCTAAAAAAAGTCTAAGATACCAGTTTACCAAACAAGACTAATGCACTCCTATGTACTCAAACAAGAACAACAACCACAATGTGAAACATGTCAAACACCGTTGACGGTTAAACACTTATTCATGGAATGCAGGTTTTTTGCTCACATCAGAAACTGTTATTTCAAAGCAAACAATATGAAAGATCTGTTTGAAAATGTCAACATGGAGGATATTCTCTCTTTTTTGAGGGAAATAAAATTATACCATAGAATATAGACATGAAACAAATCAATACCATACAACATAATCCCCAATAATGCTAACACATTGTTAAAACCAATTACTAAAAAGTATAAATATAAATACACGATATGTATAACTTCCTGTTAGGCATGACATAACCCAGACGGGTTGATATGCTGTTAAAAAATCAATAATCAAACAAACAAACAATTATATCAGGACAGATAGGTTTTTTTTTTTTTTAAAATTGTGTTGTCCTTCACTTACAATAATGAGGAGAATTTCAGCACTTGCCATAGATTATTTAAATAGTGTTTTAATAACCGTTATTAATTTATTTTATTTTTGTTTGTATATTTAAGATTTCCTTGTTTACTAAGAGAATCAGTAAAATTCAAATGGCCAGAGATATCCTGTTTTTAGAACAACTATTCTTTTTTTTTTTTTTTTTAAGAATCCTTACCAATTTTGATTCCAATATTAATATACATTAAGATTTTTTTAATAAACCTTTGTATTGTAGCTAATCAGGTGTAAAGTAAATTTAATTATTATGTTGATATCAGTTATAATGTCAAGTATAAATGTAATGATAGATTTGCAAATAAAATACTGATGGAAACCTTACTTACCTTCTTTCTTGCTTACTGTACTATTTTCTTTTCTAACTCAGCCTCAACAAGCTTATTTTCCTACTTTATCAACTGACTTACTTTCTAGCATGATACAAAGTATTTTAAAAGAGTATGAAAACTTAAGCTGTATTCACATCAAGACAGAAATGAACCATGAATGAAATAGAGATTTTTTCAAAAACATTTTTAATCCTTTTCTTGGCATTCAATAGAACATACATTATAAAAAGGACTGGTTGGTTGGAAATTAAAATCATTTCAGTAATAATAGTTGTATACAATGTGTCAAGAGTTTTTTGTACTTTCTGACACACCTTGTATCCTGAAAAAAATTAATGAATGGAACTTTTTTTTAAAAATACAAGGTGTGTCAAAAAGTACCAAAAAATCTTGTACTTTTTTGACACACCTTGTATATTATCATCCCCTGTAGCCAATTCATACCGGTTGGTTAGTTGACTGGATTTCACAGCATCTTAACCCTTGGGTTATTTTATATTAAAGATGTTTTTGTTTTATTCATTTTGTTGGGTATTCATTTTTTTTTTTAAATAATTTTTTTAATCTAAACCCATAGATGAGACCCTAACAGGTACTACCACTAACAATCAGAGTGGACCAGGGAGTAATGGCAATGAAGAGGTATTCCACACACACCCCAGAGCTCTAGGATTAGAATCTCACCACCAGATGCAGTTTAAAAAAAAAGGACTGGGGTTTGTCATAAGAACAATAGGGTCAAGACTATCAGATAGGTGCTAGGGCTTGATGTGACTATCTGACTGATCGGGGGGGGGGGGCTCGCCAGTCTGGCCTAGGGGTTTTACACCTCAGCAGAGGTGCAATCAGCATATTCTACAGTCCCAGTTGACAGAGCTCTCTAAGACAAAGAATAATATGGGTTCAAGCCTCATGGAAAGTTTATTCTTTATCTATTATTTTCAGTTTGCACTTTTCTTCACTGTCATATGACAACCTGATTAAGTTGTGATAAAAACTCAACTAGAAATCAAAAAATGAAAGAAAATAGTCAAAATTAATAATACTAAGGATTGACAATATTTTATCTTAAAATCATAAATAAATAAAATAAAAGGGACATTTGTCTTAAATCCAAAACATCATTGCATTGCTGTTCTCCAGTAAAAAAATTATAATATTAAGATATATCAAAAGTAATTTTTCTTCTCCAGACCTTTACTGCAAAGCGTATATATATATATATATATATATAAGTGTTTTATAATTTGATTGAAGCATTGTGTTTATATTGGTTTGGTAGTTTGTTTTGAGGCTATCACGATGCAAGTATAAAGAAAAAGAAGGTAACTATGGTGTTGTTTGTTAACCTGTGATTTATTCTTTAATAATAAGAATAAATCACAGGTTAACAAACTACACCATTGTTACCTTATTTTTCTTTACATTGCATTGTGATAGCCTTCAAAACTAACCACCAAACCTATATATATATATATATAGAGAGAGAGGGGTGTATATGAATCTACTATATTATTATGATATACTGTAGATCCCATTATTATCAACACTATTCAGCTGTATATTTTGTTTCAGGTTTTATAATAGTAAATAAAAGTATTGAGATTTTATCAATTTTCAAAATTGATCCGCAGCAAAGCACATAGATATTATTACACTGATCAAGACCAGAAATAAATATCCACACATAAAACCCATTATTATTTCTATAGGAAGTTATATACTTGTTATTTAAAAAGGTAATTGAACCCAAATCAATTTTCATGATGCTTAATTAAAAAAACACAATCTATCAACCTAATTAGATTGAATTAACATAATGACTGACACAATTTCAATGAAATAACAATTTATATTATCGAGATATTAAAAATGGTAGATAATCTCAGATTTAATATATATATATATATATATATATATATATATAATATATATATATATATATATATAGAGAGAGAGAGAGAGAGAGAGAGAGAGAGAGAGAGAGAGAGAATAGATAGATATATCAAACTTGAATCACATTACAGATAGGAAGCCCAGTGTAGTTTTGAACCATTACGTACCTGGAAATAGAAACAAAAGTAAATGTTTAGTTTACAGCAAGAGTATGAACCAAAGAATAAATAAAAGGTTCATTTAAGATAAAAATAAGAATGAAAAAGTTTAGTTTATAGTAAAAATACGAATAGAAAGAAAGAAAAAATTTTACAGTTAGATATAGAAAAATGTTTAGTTTACTATGACAATAAAAATGTGAAAAAAACATTTAGTTTATTAATCTAAAAAAAAAAAAAAAAGGTTTAGTGTAAGAATATGAATGATAAAGGGGATGGGTTTGTTTAGAGTAAGATTGAAATAAAAGTTTAGTTTGCAGTGAGATTATGAATGAAAAAAAAATAGTATACTGTAAAAATATGAATTAAAAAAGGTTAATCTACAGCAAAATTAAAATAAAAGTTTAGATTACAGTAAGAATGCAAGAAAAACAAAATGCAAGTAAACACAAAAAAGATTAGTCTATGTAAGAAAAAGAATATTTTAAAAAGTTAGTTTACAGCAAGATTGAAAAAAAGTTTACAGTAAGAATAAGAATTGAATTTAAAAAAAAAAAAAAACTAATAAAAACTAAGTTAAAGGGATTCTCTTAACTAGCAACTCCTCTGACTTCATTAAAATCATCATTATTGTCTTTGAAAATATTTTCTCCTAAGCTCTTTAAAATGATTGGTACTTGACATGATTTATTGCACACACAGAAAAGAGACACTTGAACAAATTCCAAAAGGGATAAAAAAAAAAATGATAAAAACTTTAAAGATTTTTATGAATGTTGGCAGCAAAACTTTTCAGATCAAAGAATCCAAAACTGACAAAATCATTTAAATGATTCAATTTCAATTTGAAAAAAAAAAAAAAAAATTATGAAAATACCAATGAACAAAAAAATTATAATGAATTAAAGTTTGGAAAACAAATAATTTATAAATGGATTTTAACATTCAAATTTTGAAAAAGAATAAACAATCAAACAAAAAAAAAAACTTAGTTTCATAACCCATCAATAATAATCCGAGGCAGAAGTTAATTTATATGAATCAATTAAAAAGTTTTCAACTTATTTATAGATAAAGTTGTTATATAACAGATGAAAAATGTTTGGTCATTTTGTTTTACAGCTTATCAACCTCTTTTTAGTTATCTAATGCCAAATCAAGTAATTTTGATATTTGGTTTCTTACAGTCCCTGCTATTGCTTAAATGGTTACCCATCTAAGTATTGAACACTCTCATTGCTGCTTAACTTTAATGATACAATTGGAACCAGTGCTTTCAAAAAGTAAAACAATTTTTTACCCCCCTCTTGGACAAAAATAGGGTGTGGATTTTATTGAACTTTGGTCTTTGTTGGTCTCTACCAATTTTCATTTATAAAAGGACATGCGCTCGGTCAGGATACAAATATAGACAGAATGTTTCCTATATATATATATATTACAAATTTTTCTTTTTAAGAAATGACAACATGGTTGTTGTGGGAGATATAGTTTTTATACCATTTACACATGATGTCACTAATCTATAATATAAAAAGAAGGTTAATCTAAAAGACAATGGCACTTTTGACTACTACAAAGTATTCCTTGAGACCTTACATACTTATCCCAGTGCACTGTTAACTTTCCAAGACAGTTTCATCAATGTCTGAAATTACTCCTTTTCAATGATGACTTTGCTTTGTCACAAGGAACTAAATCTGTTATCTAAAGGAAGCTGGATCACCTGGGTAATATCAGATTTTACTATAGTAAAAGAAAACAGCAACAAAAAAATACCCTGTAAAAGATGTTATTGTAAATACAACAGTCACACAGTCCATAAGCTCAATCATTGTAACCTGAGTAATCTGATAGGAGAATGTCTATTTATGAATGGGCAGTAAAATCCCCTCTAGTTGGCCAGTTACATCAAGGCCATGCAACCAGCAGAAATTAAAAACTTCAAAATTACTAGATGTTTTCCAGAAAGTCCGGGTTAGCTCAGTCGTTACAGCGTTCGGCTAGAAACCACAAGGTTCCTAGTTCGATACCGGTCCTCGCCAACTCAGCGTTATGAGTAGCACAGGGATCTGTGCGGTAAAGTAAGGAGCTGATGGTAGGTGTGGCGCTCCACCTCAGATGCAAAAACAATCTCCTTGGTCTAGCGCTAGTGAAAAGGGGATAGACTCCCTTGCTGATTGGCTGACACCGACATTAGGCTGCCCCGACTATATATATATATATATATATATATATTATATATATACACACACACACACACACACACACACACACAGTGATGCTGATAGCTTTTTATTTTAGTGCAGCCTGGGATGCACATTTTTGCTTTGAATGAGTTCCCAGGAAATTTGATGGGTCCCAACTAAAGTTTCTTAATAAATTGAAAGGGTTTGATCTGGTGAAACAACTAAAGCTGTCTAACCTACCTTGTAACCTATCCTGCGTAATTCGTTTCTAAGAAACTATTGAAATGTATTTACAGTTAGCTTGAAATGGTGAGAGAAGAAGAAAGAAGACACTGGGATGCATAGATATGATTTTACTGCATCCTTTTAGATTTTTATGCGTCAGGGTTGCAGGACACATACCTATCAGCATGTGTGTGTGTGTGTGTGTATATATATATATACACATATACTTATGAGGTTATTTATGTTCACTTAGCAGTAATTATCATGAGAAAGGCATGAAACCACGTCTCCCTGTACAATCCCATTATGGCTTGTCCTAGATGAGTGAGTGAATAGTCATTTGGACAAACTATCATCTCATAATTATCTTACAGTTCAAGTAATAATAACAGTAAAAAAAAAATGCTACACCCTTTAGCAATCTTGACATGAGTGTCAAATTGGAATATATACAAAAATCCTAATGGATTTATTACATCAAATAAGCTTTTTCTTGGTAAATTTTAAAAGTTTAACAACTTTCTACTTTCCATGTGAACACAAGAGTATTATTATTATTTTTATTATTATTATTATTATAATTATCCAAAAAGTTCAAACAGCTAAAACAGATTTAACAGTACATTTTCTTTTAAATGGTTGAGAAAATTTAAATTTGGAAGTGGTTCAAGTTCACAACATTTACTTACAGTCAAAAATGACAAAGACAGAAAAATCAATTTTACAATAACCTAATTTTACACATCAAATCAAAACAAGTTGTACCCAAAAAATATAATGACAAGATCAAAATAAACAAAATCAAGAACTTTGAAGGTGATTCATATTCCAGAATTTCAAAGAAAATGTCTTATTCCATAAATACATTCAAGTGAAAATATGCACTGCAAATAAAAGTAATTATAAACAGTGCATAACATCTATTTACAAATATTTGTGAGGGGAAAAAAAACAAAAAAAATGTTTGTCAGATCTTTCTTCAAAAGTAAAATGAAACTGGAAGAGACTTGATTGTTTTAGTCTTGGACCTAAATAGATCGGCATCTTTTGTTCAAAACATTACTATCTTCATCAATTCATTCGAAAAAAAAAAAAAATAAAATATGTTACAAAGTGATTCACTGTTTTAAAAGAAAAGTTATGAACCTTTTAGCTTGGCCAACGCCAAACAGATCACCATTTGAGACTTAAAATCAAAGAAAGAATAAATCCCTACCTCTTGTCTCAGACATCTATGAGAACTTGAAAATATCTTGACCTATTTTTTTGTCTGGACATTTTTGATAAGTTCATACCAAAGAAAACAAGATGTCAGCCAATTTTTTTTTTTTTTTTTTTTTTTTAAGAATTCTGTACTTTTCAGATTCATAATGCTGAGTCAGGATTCTGATCATCTTCAAGTAAACTAAATTTCTTTTTATTCTTCAAACTTAAATGCATATAAGTTAATGTTTTATTTAGGTTGACCCTTGATTTATGCTCATTAAATCAATGATTTCTGGAAACTGGTCTTCAAAAATCCCACACATACACAAGTACCTATACATAACGGATTCACGTCCGTTTTGGTAAGTACGTGTTGACTTATAACTCAGAAAAGAGATGTGATTTAGCATCAACATCTCACATACACTTTAATATGTTTATAATAAGGAAAAGTACAAAATTTAGTTCTTGATTTTTACTGATTAAATGATATAATTCTATAATCAAAAATCAATTTAAAGAGCAAAATTCTTCTAAGTAAATACAAAACTAGCCTTTAGAAAAATAAAATTATGTTTTAAACCCCTCATGAATTTTGTAAAATATTTTGAATGTAAACAATTCCTAAAATAAACGAATATCACCATACACAAATCCTTCTATTATTGTTGAAATTAATTTCTCTTACTCCTCTCTTCCCCTTTTCTCTCTCACCTAGGGCCCTAGTGTATTGATTTATTTACTTCTGAGATTTACAAATGTTAAACATTTTTTGGATAGAATTACAATGCTATTTCTATGTATATTTTAATTTTTTGATTATCTTCAAATATAAATCAAATCTTCATAATATTTGCATAAAAAGCAAAAACCAGTGATAATTAATGTGCATATATATTTACTTTGAGGAATAATGGATAAAACACAAACAAATTTATTCCATTGATATTTCGGCTCGGTATGTTAATGAAGCTTCGTCAAAATTAACATGCCAAGGTGAAATATCAATTGAATAAAATTGTTTGTGTTTTATCCATTATTCCTAAATTTTTAATCACATTTTGTTGGAATTAACCCAATCTGTTACTCCTTATATTTACTTTGTCGTTAATTGTTTTATTTTTGTAGTTTCATCTGGACATACATACATACCAACTGCTCTTTATATATGTAAGGATGGCCCCCTGTAGCTAAGTCATGTATTGTATATATAAATATATAAGTTGACACCATGTATAGGTCAACCATTGATTTATGGTCAAGAAATCATTAAGTTATAGAGAAGTTATTAAAGCCAATGACAGCTGCTTGACCTTCCAGTTTGAATTTCAAACTTACAAAATCATTGCTTGTATATAGGTTGACTGGAAGTTTTCTCCTAACAACTAGGTCTTCAAAATTTTACCTATAAACAAGTATATAAAATCTATCAAATATTTTATAAGAGGTCTTTTAAGGTACCAAATGAGTGTGTGTACAGTGCAGTCATGAGGTAATGACTATCAAGCTTATCTCACAACACATTACAACTAAAGTAATAACTTTATATCTCTTCTACATAAGGAATGGAGCACTCTGTGACGGCCTTTACACACAAAGCTATGTGTGTATTAAAACAGTTAAAATCCCCTTCCCATTCTGTAAATGAAGACAGCCTAATGGTTAAGGTGCCGGACTGACACTCAACCAATCTGATTTCAATTCCGGCTGTAGGTAGCTTGCAAAATGTCTAGCCACACTGAAGAGACTTGATAAGTCAAAACACATGTCTGTGAATGATCCTATATATATATGTATATATATATATGTGTGTGTGTGTGCGTGAAGAAAAAGTGGAAATGGATCCGACAGTATGTGATATTATGAAAAATTTAAAAAAACAAATTCATAAATAGAGCAATGTTTACTTCACCTACGCTGCAGTGCTTTGATCTGTTTCAATAGATCTTCATCTATTCATCTAATCTAGCTTGCTACTCATTATATCAATATTCATATTTCTATCTTCATCTCAAATTAACGAAAGCCCTGATGAAGATCTATTGAAACAGATTGAAACACTGCAGCATAGGTGAAATAAACATTATTTTATTCATGAATTTGTGTTTTTTTTCAATTTTTCCTAATATCACAAACACATATATAAATATATATATGTTAAATTTTTACTTGAAGGCATTTACAACGCATGTATCGCATAAAATTCGATAATTTTTCTTATAGAAAATGAACTTGACAAGTGTAATCCCAGCAAAGGATTTCTCGATGTGTAGAATACCGTACAGACTGTTTCGACTTTATTAAGTCTCATCAGCGGTTATCTAACGATTCCCTCCGACAGAAATCGAAACCGGGACTTCAGCAGACAGTGAAACACTAGTGAAACACTTTATCGCCTCGGCCACAGTACACAGCTGCCATCCTAGCGAAATTAAGCTTGTCAAATGATACTACTACACGCCTCTACCATATAGGTAATTGAGAGAATAATAACAACAACAGACCGTATGCCCTTCGGCGAAGTGAATAAGATTTTTGGATGTTTGTTTTTAGATGGAAATGAATACGTCAGTATATATATATATATATATATATGTGTGTGTGGAAGAAATGAATCTGACAGTATGTGGAAAGGTAATAAATAAAAGTGAAAATAGGAAATATAAGGAGGATTTATTGATATTTATAAAATGTCAATGCTTAATGTTTCAATTGATATGTACCTATCAAATATTTATCTATAATTAAATATATATCAAATTGTATGTATGTTTTCCTTTAACAACTAGGTCTTCAAAATTTTACCTATAACAAGTATATAAAGTCTATCCAATATTTTATAGGAAACCAACAAAAATATCACATAAACAAATGAGTGAGTGCACAGTGTAGTCATGAGGTAATGACTATCAAGATTATTACAACTCATTACAACTGAGTAATAACATATCAATGACTATATATATAACTTTCAAAGAAAGAAAAAACTTAACAGACTGTCATTCCATAATAAATTTATTTTGACCAAAAGCTCAAAGGCTTTTAAAAAATTTTACAAATTTTTAAAACTCCTTACAAGACTAGCCTCTTTAGATGAAAGTTACAAAAGTTTTGGAAACTTTCATCTGAAGAGGCCAGTCTTGTAAAAATTCTTAAAAGCCTTTGAGCTTTGGGTCGAAATAAATTTATTGCGGAATGATGATCTGTTAAGTTTTTTCTTTCTTTGAAAGTTATATATTGCTCTATATTTAATCTAATTTATTGATTATTATACATTGAGCTCTCTTCAGGGATTTACAAAAATCCTTGTATGAATATATGTTTGCATCTACAAGAGCATACAGTATGTTTTTACTGTGAGATTTTGAGGATCCTAGGTGGAATCATCCCTTACTACCAGTCATTTGGATACCTTACATTTTATATATAATATATATATATATATATATATAGGGAAGAAATGGAAATGAATACGTCAGTATGTGGAAAAATTAATAAATAAATGAGAAAAATAGGAAATGCAAAGATGATTTATTGATATTTAAAAAATAGGATGTCGATTTTTATTGTTTCGATTGATATGTACATATCAAAATATCTCCAATCTTCTTCAGGACAAAACAAATATTGACCATTAACATCAGCAGTCAATAGTTGTATTGTCCTGAAGAAGACAAATATCAATAAATCATCCTCATATTTCCTATTTTACCCTTTTATTTATTACTTTTCCACACCCACCCACCCACATATAATATATATATATATATATATATATATATATATATATAATGTATGTGTGTGTGTGTGTGTGTGTGTGTGTTATAATAGTTGCCAACTCAGATCAAAGTAAAACTATCACTTGAGGATCCAATGATAAATTTTACTCATGATGAACTGTTATAAAATATCCACCATAATGAGGTCATTTAAGTGCATTTGTTATTATTCATAACATCTTCCTCTATTGAAAAATGAGGATGATTTTTTTTTCATGAAACTCCAGTCCACCAATAGAAGTACATGATTGATTGATTGATTGTTGTTTTAAAGGCATGGTTAGGGTTATTTAATGCCTAAAGATTAGACAATTGCATTCATTGTACATTTATATTATTTTCTTGTAGTTGCTTCTTAAGAGCTTTTTACACTTGGTTATATAATGTCAAGTATTCCTATCAAATTCTAATAATTTGCACACAGTTATATGGCTAAATTAGGGAAACGTGAGTTTGCAAAGCAAAATAAATCTAAAAAAAATTAAAAAATATTGATGGAGAATTTAAAGAAAACATTAAAATCATTTTGTAAGATTTCTAACAAAGGGTATGTTTGACCTAATTTAAGCTACTGGCTAACTGCTTCTAAAACTTAACATACAAATGTATTTCACACACTCTGAATCACTCACTTTACACTTACAGAGAAACTAACATATATAACAAGGAAGTAAATAATATATATATATATATATTATAGAGAGAGAGAGAGAGAAAGGGGGAAAAGTGACAGACAGAATGTGCAGTAAGAGACGGGTCAGTTTTTTACTTAATTGCAAATTATAACTAATTATAACCAATTAAAATGGATTTTTTTTTCAAATATAACTCAATCCTAGAACTAAGGAATATTTTGATATGAATCTTATGTCATTAAACTAAATAGGAAAAACCGATTCATTGATTCACTCAGCTTTAGTATAATAATAATAATAATTATATATATATATATATATATATATAAACTAACCTAACTTTGCTGAGACACACATGGCCACAGTTTACACAAGTAACATCTTTTGGGTTTCCATTCAAAAGGTAGAAGTTTGACCTGGTTAACTTTGCATACATCTCATTTCAGTCTTTTCAATGAACACGTATCTCTTTTCAAAGAACAGTGTTGCTTCACAGATTGTCCTTCACCAAATACAGCGTCACGTTTATTTGCCTCGCAGGTTTCAAGATTGATGTTTCCAATTATCAACGATGTTTTCCAGACAATCCTTGAAATGCAATTTTGGTTTTGTGAGCGCAGGCCTTTCACCAGTGGCTAATTTCCCCAGACAAGAGTTTCTTGGGCAATCTGGTGCCAGCCGCATGGACAAGATGACCACCATGCCTAAGGCGACGCTCGAAGCTCATGGATTCAATTTTGTCATTCTTACTCCTTTCACGGATCGCAACATCACTCCCACCATATCTCCAAGAAATACAAAGAATACGACTAAGACGGTGTTGATGAAATCACTTTAAAAGGGATGAATAACTATGATAAGTGGTCCATGTTTTGCAGCCGTAAAGAAAAGAAAGAGAAACGGTTAAAGAATTCAGAAAGTCTTCAACAAAAACACTTGCATATTCATTCTGTCATTGAAAAGCCTCATTATTTTTTTTTTTTTTTTGGTTATTTTTGACAAAGATTGAGTTCAATACACTATGTAATAAAAGCATCAAAACAAAGAGAGGGAGAAGGGGGATTAACATGTCTAAATTTCATAGAAGATGAAAGATGTTAAGTGTATAGTGAATGTGTGAATATTCACACATTCACTATACACTTAACATCTTTCATTTTGTCCCTCACATAAACATTACTTAACAGCGTCCTGAAGATGGTACAATATACCGAAATGCTTAAGTATTGACACATAAAATTGTTTCCCTTGATTATAACATCCTGTGTCTGTTATATTTTTATATATACATATATATATATATATATATATATATATATATATAATAGGGACACAAAGAGTTACAGAGAGAGAAAAAATAAAGAAAGAAAAAAGATAGACAGAAAAGATATTTGGAAAAAGAAATGGGATAATGTTTAGCAAACAAGTTTTTCAGATGATTCCTAGTAATTAGTAAATTCAATCCAACATGGATGCTCTGTACCAATAGCCTTATGCCAACCCTAGTTTAGTAAATACATGTGTGTGTGTGTGTGTGTGTGTGTGTGTGTGTGTGTGTGTGTGTGTGTGTGTGTTCATGTTTGATCCATCACTGATTTGACTCATTATCATAATCCTGACTCACAAAGAAGAAACTAATTTCCAAATTGCCAAAGGAATTTCCTTCACTCAGCAGGATTCCACCTGTAAAATAACAATACTTCACTTCTACAATGAGTTTTTTTTTTGGTTTTGTTCACCTTGTGTATGCAAACATGTAGATTTTTATGCTACCTATCACCTACTGACTCAGTTCACAGAAATAAATAAAAAAAAGAGTTAGAAAATAAAAATCAATATTCCTCTTTGAAGTCTTGCAATCAAAGAACATAATAAATAGATAGAAAAAGAAAAAACCCGGAAGCAAAGTGCAGTTTTTCCCTATCAATCAAAACCGTTTTTGACTCAATTCCAGGCAAATCAGATCATCAACAAAATTGGATCATTTGGATCTGATCCGAGTTCCTTGATCATCAGTAATTGGAATAATATTTCGGAGCGTTAAAAAAAAAATTAACTTGTAAAAGATTTTTTAAAAACAAGAAAAGTCAGGAAGAAAAACAGAGTTAATTTGAAAGTTTCGTGAAATCAGAGTCTTTCAATAAAATTCTTCAAAATGGCAATTTTTGTTTTTTGTTATATATTACATTTTTTTTTTTTTAATTTTAGATAGCAAAAATTAAACAGAAGTGAAAAAAAGAAAACAAAGAAAAAAGAAATTGCAGTTAAATTGAATGGTTTCCTCTCCTTGTAGAAAAGAAAAATTCAACTAGATGACAAATGTGTCATATAATATTTAATGAGCAAGGGTGGCAGTTAAAATATATATTTTCTTTTTTTTTTTTTTTTTTTAATTTCTTTTTTTCTTGCCTTCCTTTTTCTTCCTCTTTTTTTCCCTTGCGTAATTTAATTTCAAAACATTCTCACAATTTCCTTTTTCACTCTTTTTTAGCTTATTCTTTTATTCCAAAAGTAACTATTTTCCTGGCATCCCACAAGGCCTGATTAACACAAGGACTTTTTAATATGGGAAACCACACACAAACTGAAGCTCATGCAGTGGCCAGTGAAAAACGTACATGATCCTTTTAGCAATCCTCTTTTGGGATGCCTTGGCAGCAGACAATAAACCTGTCCCTGACCCTTTTAAACAAGGGGGCAGGTGCTACCTGAGGTGACGGCTCCCTGGGATCATGCGATTTATTTTTATAATACTCCCTTAGTGTCTTCAATCTCCTTGCTGCACATCTCTGCATTGCTGCACTTTTTATCTTACTCAGCTTTTCATCTTTCACATCTCACTGGCTGTGGTCATCCGTGTCATCTGCTAGTTAGACCCTCACTTGTGTCCGTAATACTGCCTCAGGGGCCCCCTCTAAGAGGTTTAACAATCAATAATCAAAGAGAGAAACAAACAAGACAAGACAAAGGCAGAGTCAGGTGAACACATCCAAAAATGGTCAGAGATGTACATAGGATTCACATTTGTTTAGGTCACCTTTTCTGGAACCTTCCCAAATGTCTGGGTAAGCAGTGCTACCCAAGGAACTGCTCAGTCACTCATGACTTTGCCGAGGCACGTTGCTGTTCAATCAACGATGCAGTGACATTAGATGGGTCATGAGCCACGCTACGTATAGATTCACAGCTGTGTGCTTCCAGCGTGTGCCTGCACACGTCGCCATTCCTCCATCGCTGTGGACTTGTAGAAATATCTGCACATTTTCTTTCTCCTAAATAGCACGTGTGCACACGTCGCCATTCCTCCATCGCTGTGGGACTTGTAGAAATATCTGCACATTTTCTTTCTCCTAAACTGGTTGCCTAACCAAGGTTAAAGTGCCTAGTCTGCCCTATTATTTACCATAGCTGGAGGGAGAATAGATGGATGCATACCTTTCCCAAGGGCATTAGCGTTATGTTATGAGATATTGTGTATATGATCTGTTCGTTTCTGTTTTAACATAAAAAACAAAAAATATATTTGGTTGGTCGGTTGAATTTTACTGCATGTCAACCTTTGGGTTATTTTATACCAAAGACCTTTTTGCTTTATTCATTCTTATTCAAGTTTTAAAAAAAAAAAATTTTTTATTTAACTAACCCATAGATGGGACTCTACTAGGTATTACCACTCCAGGTCAGAGTGAACCTGGGGGAGTAATGGCAATGAAAGCATACACCAGATTCTCCTCACCTCTTTTAACATCATAACTAGGACACCAAAACAATATAGAACTAATCTAACAAAAGAAATTCAATACAAAAATTGATTCAATGAATAGAGTCACAAAACAATTTTTCAAATTTATTTTTAATGGTATGCAACAGTACAAATTGTGATTAGAATTTTAATTTGAAAAAAGTCAATAATAAATTTTTTTAATCATTTGGTGAAAGCCATTGATAGAGCAGTGTTATAAAAAACACATAATGATTATGTAGAAACAAAGACAATTATTTTGATTTCTTTTTTTCCATAAGTGTTTCAATGAGTCACTCCCCCCTCTCATTTGAATCCATTTGGTGACTCATTTAATAAAGCAGATTTATTTATTTGTTTCTCCATAACAAATAAATGATATTCAACAATTCTTGATAATTTCCCTCATTAGCAATTATTTTCTTAACCTTTTATTTATATATATATATATATCAGGACCAGTTTAGCTCAGTCAGTAGAGCGTTCGGCTAGGAACCACAAGGCTCCTGGTTCAATACTGGCCCTCACCAACTCAGCCTCTGAGTAGCACAGGGATATGTGCAGTAAAGTGAGGAGTTGATGGTAGGTATGGCGCTCCACCTCAGATGCTAAAATAATTTCCTTGGTCTAGCATCTTTTGTTGTTATTTTTATGGGGCATCCAGCTTGGATCAAACTCGATTTCAGTAATAATGGATCTACAAGACTAGCTTGCTAACCATTACACCATGACAGGAAATTCATAGTATCATTATTTGTTCAAAGTATTCTCAATAACCTCTTAAGCCATGTTTCAGCCAAATTGTGTATGTATTCACCCAACCCCTCCTTTACAAGCAGGATGCGACACAAAATGTTTTAACTGGAGTAAAACTGGTTACCTTAAAAGAACCCAGTCTGCCCTACTACTAACCCAAAACTGGGGGGGGGGTGAGAAAAGATTGATTCATGCTTTTATCAAGGACATTAGCACAAAGTGAAATATAAAACAACCTCAGTCAGGATTTGAACTCAGGTCATCAATTCCATTTCCTTTGACAATAACCATTACACCAAGTATGCATCCAGCTAAATTGTGTATTCTATAAAACAAAAAAAAAAAAACTCCATATTTTATTCAAAGGATCCTTTGAAGAATTCTCAAAGAGATTAACTTGTTCTAACTTGCTGAGCAGATAAGCATTGCATAGAATCAAAAGGTGAAAAATCCAGAATATATACCATAAGTAGAAGAATTTCCCTCAGTCAAAATAGTTGTATATATAATGTTACTTCCTCTGCCCACAACTCACAAATATCATTTTGGCTTTTGATTCTGATTGGTTCATTAGCAAGAGAGGAGGGTCAGAAATAAGAACTAGGCTTTAGGTAAGGTTCAAACTTAAACTTAAACACCTTTTCCATGGAAAACCTGTATGTCCAGAGCAGCTGCATTCTGTTTAAGAGATGTGAGATCAAATCTTGCTGAAGGCTTTTATTTTATTTCTTTATTTATATATCTCACCCAAGATCATAGAATGATGGTATAAGAATAATGAAAATGAAATAAAAATACAAGTTAAAAATTTATAATAATGACTATGTTTCATGTAAGAAATGTAAGACAACTTGAGACTATTACATCTATTTACTGGTAGGAGTAAACAAACAACGAAATAAGATGAAAGAAAAACTAGTTAAAAATTAATAATAATGGCTATGTTTCTTCTAAAGAAATTCAGACATCTTAAGATTATTACATCTATTTACTACAAGCAACAAAATAAGATGAAAGAAAGAAATCAGGCAACCAAAGACTTCCTACCAGGGCTGCGGAGTCTGAACACAAAACCTTTAACCTCAAATCCTCTATACAAATGATTATGGCCTACAAATAAATATAAAACCGTGATTTTTTTATAATCTATACATAAGGTGTGTACACTTTATAACTGATCTGAGAATTCTTTTAAAAAAAATTCATCTGGTCTTCGGTTCTCACACAAGCATCATTGTTCAAACTGCCTGCTTAAGTGTTCGTGCTACTTATATAGTAAGCAGTACGTGTCCATACATTTGCATCCATGGTTTGGTGATCGTAATAAATGCCAACCGTTGCACACACCTGCCCACCGATGTTGAGGATGACTTCCATCCACCACCACGCCAACTCTTGGATGTTTTGACCTTGGCAAGCTACAATAACTTTACAGACTAAACTCTGGCCATATAAAGTGTAAATTCAACGAGTCTAAGTATAGTTTTAGTAACTGACTCCAGTGAGCCTCTAATTGCTTCCAACTGACTCCACAGCCCAGCTTACTCCAAAGTGTAAACAAATGAAGATAAAAAGTCATAAAAATTAATAATAATGACAATACTTCATTTTAAAATAACTTATTTTCATTAATATCAAAGTTGACAGATTTAGTTGGTTGGATTTTACAACATCTCAACCCATCTAGGATTATTTTATGCCAAAGACATTTTGTTTTATTCATTCTTGTTGGGTATTTAATTCCTTTTTAAATGCATTTTTAATGCTCATTTTTTTATCTATATAGATGGGACCCTAATAGGTACTACCACTCTGGGTCAGGGTGGACATGGAAGTAATGGTGATAAAGGGGTACTCCAAATTCCTGACAGTTCCAGAATTGGAACTTCACACTAAGATGCATTCTAATGTCATACCTAGGACACAAAGACCCTCAACCACTGCCTTCTAGCACATGAACAAAAAGGGTTGTGGGTTGCCATGAGGACAATCATATAGGTACTAGGGCTTGATGTGACCAGCTGATTGATCAGCAAGGGTCTCTCTGACCACCTGTCAAGCCTAAGTAAAGACCAAAGTGGAGTGTTACATGTCATGGATTGGTCAGCCACCAAGGTTCCATCTTTAAGCATCACAGGTCACCACATATGGCCCAGTCTTACCCCTCTGCAGAGGTGCTGTATGTGTATTCTAAAGCCCCAACTGACAGAGCTTTCATTTGAGTTATGTTTTTAGATTCAGTTGCATGACAAGTACATATATACAGAAATAGAGTTCTACCCAATTGTCCATTACAGAAATAATCAGTCAGCAAAAATACTATTAGACAGTATTAGAAGTGTTGAGTTCTAACTAACATCAAAAGGATCACATTTGATTATAGTGTGACATTTGTCATCCTGGCATGCAAAATTGATGTAGTAGTCAGCAGGGTGGCCTATTGTCAGTATCAGCCAGACAGCGGGGAGTCTATCCCCTTTTCACTACTGCTAGATCAGGAAGATTGTTCTTGTGTCTGAGATGGAGCTCCACACTTACTATCAGCTCCCCACCTTACCACACAGATCCAAGCTATTCATGCATTGAGTTGGCAAGGGCTAATTTCAAACCCGGAACTTTGTGTTTCTTAGCCAGATGCTCTACTGATTGAGCTAAATCAGAACTGGTTTTAGCTGTAGATTTTTTTAAATAAGGGAAGATATTTTCCCCTACAAGAAGTTGGACTCATCCAACAAAACACATAAGTCGAGTTTGAGTAGTAGCTAGTTGCTACAGAGAATTAATTACTGTTGTGGAAATGCTGCATGTTGGACTATCTTATATCTTTGTAGCAAAGGTAATAAACCTATGTTAACCTTTCTTCCAGATCTCAATGTTATTTGATAACACAGACACAGCAATAATAAGCAAGATTTTTTATACATTACTTTTATTTTCGATTTTAAGAAAGGTTTAAAAAAGAAGAAAAAAAGAAAAATGCTTATAAAAAAAACAAAAAAAGTTAGTTTATGGACAATTAGCTAAGAGAAAATGTGCAACGTTCCATCAGAATAAAGCGAGACTATTTGTTTCTTTGGTGATTAAATAACATGTAATGTTCTGGCTGAAAAGTTTTCATTAATCTACCATATTCAGCAGATATTGCATCTACAGATTACTATTTATTCTGATTGGTTGGCTAGCTGGCTGTTTGGTTGGTTGGTTGGTTGGGTTTTATGGTATGTCAACCCTTGTTGGGTTATTTCATGCTGAAGACGCTTTTGTTTTATTCATTCTTGATGGGTACTCATTTTTTTTTTTTAACTAAATTTTTCAAACTTAATTTTTTCTATTTAACCCATAAATGGGACCCTAACAGGTACTACCACTCCAGGTCAGAGTGAACCTGTGAGTAATGGTGATGAAGGGGTACTCCACATTCACCCAGAGCTCCAGAATTAGAACTTTACAATCAGATAGAGTTTAACGTCATACCCAGGACATAAGACCCTCAGCCATCACCTTCTAGCACATATATGATAAAAAGGGTTGGGGCTTGCCATAAGGGCAATGAGGTTTGGACAATCATATAGGTACTATGGATTGATGTGACCAGCCGATTGATCAGAGAGGGCCTCTCCAGCCAGCCATCTAGCCTAAGTAAGGGCATGTGGAATGTTGCATGACATGGACTGCTCAACCACCAAGATTCAGTACTTAAGCATCACAGGTTGCCACCCACAGCCAACAGGTGGCTTCATTGGAGGGGGAGTTCTTACCCCTCTGCACAGGTGCAGTCATTGTATTCTAAAGCTCCAGCCCAAAAGGCTAGCTCTTTACAGAATTCTCAAAAGTAAATACCTAGGAATATTGTAAAAGACACTTAGTGTAATTCTTTGGAGGAGTGTAAAAAGGGTTATTTCCTATAAGTCTAATATAAACAAAGGGGAAACACTCTTGACTGATAAATTATTTATTTTCCCATTAAACTAACTCTAATCCCTAACCCTAACCCTGTCTTCTTTTTTTCCTAGTAGATCAATAAATAAATAAATAATTTATCAGTCAAGAGTGTTTCCCCTTTGTTTATGTTAGACTTATAGGAAATAACCGTAAAAAGTTCTGGAAGGATGAAATAACAAAGTCACTCCCCCAAAAATGGCAGAATGAAATGATAAATACACTATTCAATAAAGTTAATTTTGTTTAAAACTTAATAAACCAAACTATCTTTTCAGCCAGCCAAATAATTTCAACATATTTATGGAAAAATGTACGAAATGACCTGAATTAAGAAGAACAAAAGCAACCAATAAAAAAAATCTAAAAAAAAAAAAAAAAAAATTAAATTTCAAAAATTAAATATAAAAAATATATTTCTGCAACATTGATAAATGCAGCATATTAAATTGTATTGCTTCTTTTTAAATTTCTTTTATTAATTTTAAAACAAACTGAAGGCCGTTTATCCTTTCAATGAAAAGATAACAAAAGAGAACCTTTTATTAAAAAGAATAAAACTGAACTTTTCCTTTTGTCAAATTCAAATGAAATAATGTAATTAATATTTGTCACACAGCATCACCAGCAGGGACTCCTATTGGTTATTTAAAACACAATACAAATGTATTGATTGGGGGGGAAATTTCATTACAAAATTCATTTAGTTTAAGATACAATTCTTTTCTACTGAAACAAGCCAGGTCTTCTTGGCATTGAAAGCAGCAAGTAAAATTATTACTCTGAAAACTGAAGAATAATTAAAGTTCCAATTACCGTCGAACTGGGAAGACAAGGCAACAAATGGTTGTAACTTAAATACAAATCCGAATGTCACAAAGTCTACTGCAGAATGACAGGATATATATAAGACTCCACAATGTCATTCACATCAAGCAGTCAAGCAGCCAATCAGAACTCAAGGAATGGAATCACCCAAATCACCCAAATTCATGAATGGGTCATTCTTGATTTCTATATGTACCAGCTGTCTTGGACACTGCTTGAGTTGTATTTAGTTAGCTGCTGTTATTCAAACCAACAGTAGACTTACTGACTTCAATAAAAACCATAAATGTAGAAATTTATTTAACTCAGAATTTTCCTACAGACTTTTATAACTACTCTAGAAATATACTGAATAATTATTTGATATTCTTTAATAGCATACAAAAAAGAAAGAAAAAAGAGCCTACCTAGGACAATGACACCCTTCAAATGATTGACTGATTTCAATGACAAATCAACCAATCAAAGGTTATTTTATGGCTCGAGGTTAGGGAATCACATTCATTATACATCCATCTTTACATTTTTGAGTAGTTTTCTTTTTTTTTTGGGGGGGGGGTATGGACCTATTGAATACAAATAATTTTTAAATATATCTATTTGACCAATAGATGGACCATAACAGGTACTACCACTCCAGGTCAGAGTGGAACTGGGAATAATGACAATGAAGGGGTATTCCACACATCTTCTGAACTGGAGCCTTGTCATCAGATGCAGTTTAGTGACATACCCAAGACACTCACTTTTTTTATGAGGGGGGGGTCTTATCCCTCTGCAGAGAATATAATCAGCATATTCTATGCCTTGCCAACAGCTCGGACCCTTCCTAGCATTTCCCTCTGGATTTCCCAACATAATTTTGATACTTATTGGGAAATTAAAACTGGGCAAAATTTTGGGTTGGGTGGGGGTGGAGAATTATATCAGAAGAGAAACTACATAAAAAGTAGCACATCTTTAAAATTCCAATGTACTAATGAATTGATAATATATACTGTAAAATATTTTTATACACATTCAAATTGGTCTCTTCATCTTGACAGGTCCACTCTGACCTGGATTGGTGGTACCTGTTAGTGTCCCATCTATGGATTAAATAAAAAGTTAGTTTAAAAAAAGGAGTACCTATTAAGAATAAATAAAACATCTTCAGCATAAAAATACTGGGACAGTAAAGAATAAGTTATTTTTGTGAATTGATTTCTTTTAAAATTAATTGATGGTTCATATTCATCAAAATAAAAACCCAACAATTAGAAATCAATAAAACCAAACAAATATTTATCAAAATCACATTTTTAACATCAACATGCAAATTAGCCTTTCCGTTGACACAGATGTTTGGTTGTATATACAAAAAAATGCATGTTATCAGCATGTAAATGAGTCGACAGGGCAGCCTAAAGTAGGTATCAGCCAGACAGCGAGGGAGTCTATCCCCTTTTCAATAGCGCTAGACCAAGAAGAATGTTTTTGGAATCTCAGGTGGAGCGCCACACCTACCATCAGCTCCTCACTTTACTGCACAGATCCATGTGCTACTCATGTGCTGAGTTGGCGAGGGCCGGTATCAAACTTTTAGTAATATAACCATTATACTAAGCATGCCTTTAATTTTCATGAGTAAACATTCAAACAGTAAAACCGAATTTAGTAAGAACTGTGTACCTAATGTCTTTGGGCCTTATATTATCAATCACCTCTTGTAGTGTAACTTTTAACTTTACTTTCTGTTTCCACTTTTATCAAAATCTTGGAGATTCTTTTTGTGTTTTTTATCCCAATTTTGATGGTATAATTAGGAAACCCTTTTTCAGCCAATTTCTTTCAAAAATAATTTTATAATTGCCTCATAAATTATGAGTTCCCCATAATTCTGGTTTGATGCCAAACTAAACTAAGCTAAGCTTAGTAAATGACTGACTCACAAATTAATTTAATTCAGCTAATCAAATATGGATGACCTGAAAAGAAACAAAAGGAAAGATTGAACTTCTTAAGCAATAAATGCATATACTTATAAAATCTTTCCATTATTGTAACCCTCCTCAAAAAAAAAAAAACAACAACAACAAAAAAAAACAAATCAGTTTGAGAAACAGTAAAAGAAATAAATTGCAGTGTATGTATTTATCCAACCCCTCCACCATGAGAAATGTCAATTTTTTAGTAGAGTTTGACAAATTTGAATTCAGATGTTTCCTTCTCCTAGACCAGTTGCCATACGAAGATTAAAGAGCCCAGTCTGCCCTATTATTTACCCATAGCTGTAGGGAGAATAGTTGGATGCATACCTTTCTCAAGGGTATTACTTTATTTTCTTCTGTGTATATCAACCTTCATGAGTTATTTAATGCCAAAGCCATCCTTGTAGAAGAACAGTAGTGGTACTATTTAACACATAGCTGGGGAGGATGAGGAGGTTTTTACCTTTACCAAAGGAATTAGTCTGAATCCGAAGTATAATAGCACAACTGGAGTTTGAACTCACTTACTACAATGTCACAGTGCAGTACATTAGCCACAGGGACTCCCCCTCCAAAGTGTATTAGTGATATGTTCAATTTGACAGCTTTTTCCAGGATTTGAAAACAAGGTGACGTACCCATTACCTACAACAATAACTGTTACATGACAAGCGCCTCAATTATAAACCAAAGTGTAACAGTAATCAACAAACTAATCAGGAAATGTTTCTTCATATAAAACTTAACTTTTCCATTAAATTTACAGTAAAGATAAACAATAGCCAATTTAAAGAAATTTATCCATGCATACAATAACCAATCAAATGCTTATCATCCAAAACTGCCTTCAGTTCTAAAGATAATAGTTTCATCATTGATAGAACATTGAATAATAATAAAAAAAATTTCAAATTTCATGCTGCATAAAATTCAAGATAATAAAACAAAATTGATATCACTTTGAGTTATAAAGACATTAAATGGCATCAGTTAGGTTCCTAAAAGTCTCTAAACAGTTGAAAATAAAGAAAGACAACGAACGAAAATATATCTGTCAGTAATGCTTGTGTAGTGACCAGACTTTTTTTTGCAATTTTTTTCTTAAAGTTCGCGTTTAAATCTAATTTAAGCATTAGCCAAAAAATGTGAACACAAGATTTTTTTTTCTTGCTTACATAGGTGTTGCAATGTTATTCTTGCATCCTGAGTTTCAATGCCAAAGAACTTGATAAGAAATGATCCCTATCAATATCCATTCTGATTGTATACTTTTCCACTGAAAATAATAGAAATAATGAAATTCTGGTATTTCTGCTAGAGTACTCAATCTACAACTTTAAGGACCAAAAAATCACAAGGTTTTGGGTTCAATACCTGTCCTCAACAATTTAGCGCATGTGTTTGGATAATCTGATCTGTGCAGTAAAACATCTGATAGCTGATAGTAGGTGTAGCACACTATCTCAGCAAAAACAATCTCCCTTGTCTAGCACTAGCCAAAAGAGGATAGATAACTTTTTTTTTTTAAATGTTCTCAATTACATCATTTTAAAGTAGATATTCCTATTTAGTAATAATAAAGTGTAAACTTTTGGACTAGAGGCAAGCCAATTGCTCTCCTCTGGGAAGAACTGGACTAGAGGCAAGCCAATTGCTCACCTTTGGGAAGAACTGGACTAGAGGCAAGCCAATTGCTCACCTTTGGGAAGAACTGGACTAGAGGCAAGCCAATTGCTCTCCTCTGGAAGAACTGGACTAGAGGCAAGACAATTGCTCTCCTCTGGGAAGAACTGGACTAGAGGCCAGCCAGATTATGTGTATTTTTTATATATATATATATATATATATATATACGTTTAATTTTTCTAAGTTTCAAAAGTTGACTTTGGCACCACATATCTAAACAATGAATTGGATCTGTATTCTGAAGAGATTTACAATCAATAATACTGTCTCTTTTTTTTATCAACATTTTAATTCAAATTTTTTTTGTCAGGCTGGAAAACAGCTTTGCATTGAAACAAAAACAATTTTTTTTACATTCTTTAAAAACCTATTGTAATATATTTTTTAATCTATTAAGATGAAACCCTGTAAATGACTTTTATTACGAATTTTAGCTAGTATTATTCTTTATCTTCCTTCATCAATATTTCCTTTCTTATTTTTGTCTTCTAACATAAGAAACATATGACCACAAGTGAAACAAGTAAATGGTTAAATATATATAATTCACAGCCAGAAAAAAAAAATCATTATCTTGGCTTATACACAATCTTATTCCTGATAGATGTGAATTCTTTATTCTAGAATATCACAAAAAATATATTTTTATCACCTCCTAAAGGATGAAAGGCAGAGTTTATTTTGGTATTTTTCAGACACCATACCTTTTGGCATCAAATAAACTGCAGTACTAACTTCGAGATTAGAAATAGATTAAATCCAAAATATTTTTTATGAAAACGATCATATCAGTTTATTGCAAAACAGTACCCAAAATCATCTGTAGAATTGCTTAAAGTTCTTGTAATTACATTTTAAAAAGTCTTTCTTTTTTTTTAAAAATTAACAGACTCATTTAAATGTAATAATTCACCATTTAATTCAGTCTATTTGCCTAAAGATTTGATTAAGTTGAATTTAAAAAGAATAATAATCATTCTAGCTTTCAGACATCATTAAAAAGTAATAAGTTATCTCATCAAGATATCTATATATTACTAAAATTCTCATTATGCTATATATATATATATATATATATATATATATATATTGTTATACTAAAGCTGATTGAATCAATGATTGTTTGCTAAAGATTTTTTTTCCTGTTTAGTTTAATGACAAAATATTCATATGAAAATATTCTTTAGTTCTAGGATTCAGTTATGTTTGAAAAGAAAATCCATTTTAATTGGGTCTAATTAGTTGTAATTTGCAAATAAGTAAAAAAAACTGATCCATCTCTTACTTCACATTCTGTCTGTCACTTTCCCCCTCTCTATATATATCTTGATTTCCACCTCGTTATATGTTAGCTTGCCTGTGAATGTAAAGAGAGTGATTTAGAGAGTGCTAAATATATTTGTATGTTAAATTACAGAAGTACCTAGCCCATAGTTTAAATTATGTCAAATGTTACCTTTCTTAGAAATCTTACAAAATGATTTTAATGTTTTTGTTTTCAATTCTTTAGTCATATTTACTATTTTTTAAAATTTGATTCACTTTACAAACTCACTTTTCCCTAATCCTAATTATCTACCCAGAGCTCAATGGGTGACCCAACAGGTCACGTTTTGTCTAGTGTGTGTATATATATATATATATATATTATATATATATATATAATATACATACATACTACATACATTCACACTCAGTTGCATTTGTTGGGCTGGTACCTTCCCCTGTGCATGCATCGCTCAGTCATGGATTAGCAATCATTTTTGATGGAGCTCCCGACTGATGCTACCACCAAGCTTGCGCAGTTATTTGGTTTTTGAACGCAAAAGGCATTAAACTAACTGAAATTCATCGCCAATTACTGGAAGTGTATAGAGAGTCATGAATGGATGTCAAAAACGTCCACAAGTGGTTTAGGGAGTTTACAGCAACAACAGGATTCAATGCTTACTTAACAACATAATGGCAAGCTGGTATGACATGGGCATACAAAAGCTGCCACAGTGCCTACAAAAATGCATCGACTGAAATAATCATTATGTAGAAAAATAAATACATTTTCAAACTTTGAAATGATGTAAATAATATTGTAATAATATTAATGTAACTGTTCCACTATCAGAACACACTGTTTTGCCGTTTCTCTCAACATAACACTTGACATAAACTTTTATCAAAACAAGGGACCAAGTATCCAATAGGCACCCCAAATCATCAACTTAATGAAAGGTTCATATTTTAACTCATCACCGGTAACTTTGACTTTCAAATATTTGAAAATAAACAAACAGATGATTTTTTTAAACTTATATTGTATCTGACAAAAACAAATCTTACAAATTTTGGGACACTTTTATCAAAACAAGTAAACTGTCAAACTACAAGTGTAATTCAAAAAGTAAAGTCTCCAAAGCTATGGGGATGTAGAGACACTGTTTGTGTGGCTATTAGCAACACTGTAGTGTTTGTTGTGCATTTGTCTGTGAATGCCTTGCTGTCCGGCTCAATGTTGGCTTGGCAGTCATTTCTGATGGAGCTTCCGATTGATGCTACCACCAAGTGTGAAGTTCACACAGTTATTCAGTTTTAGAATGCAAAAGGCATTAAATTCATTGAAATTCATTACCAATTAACTGAAGTGTATAGTGAGTTACGCATGGATGTCAAAAACGTCAGCAAGTTGTGTAGGTAGTTTGCAATAATGATGAAGTTTAACACTTCCTCAATGACATGGCAGCAAGCTGGTATGACATGGGCACATGCACCTACAAAATTGCATCGACTGAAATGATGATTATCTAGAAAAATAGATACACGTTCTAACTTTAAAATGATGTAAACATCATTGGTAATAAACAATAAACGTTTCTGTGATTTCTAAATATTTTGAAGAACCTACCTTTGGGATAACCCTCATATTTTTAAGGGTGTGTAGCTAAAAACTGTAAGTTCTTATTATCTTAACATGATGTCAAAAACAAGAAAACTCTTCTATATTAAAGGAGCCAAAGGATAATATATTTCCACCTGAAACTTTCACTTGCCACCCTAAAAAAAACTAAAAAAAAAAAAAAAAAAAGAAAGTCAAAGAAAACAGAAATAGTTATTTGCAAGTGCTTTCCCCAGAAGCAAGAAAATTATGTTGTACACGAAAGAGCCTAAAAAAAAATTTTAAAAAAGAAAGAAAAAAAAAAAAAAAAAAAAGAAGAAAAAAAAAGAAAGAAAGAAAAAAAAAAGAAAGAAAAAAAAGAAGCTAACTACTTATTGCAGATGCTTTCCTACAAGTGCATTGGAACACATCTGGCGTTAAAGAGGTGTATCAATCAATAAACAGCCTGTGCTAGATATCATCTATGATAAGTTGATATTATATACATCCTTATTATACAAGGTGCAGGCAAAAGTTCTAACATCTAGCATACAACTTATACAAGTTCTATCTGGAAAGAAGTATCTAAAAAACCAGTTGCACAGCCCTAATGTATGGGGGAGATTAAAAAATTATCCACATTCTCGTTTTATGGAAGCCAAGGTCATCGTGGATAATTTAACAGGCAGAACCATGAATAATCTGTAGCAACCTTATTGATAAATAAGTTGCTGGTGCCTCTTTGAGCTTGTTAAATCTTCTCATCAGTGGTGGAGGTTGACGGGCATCTTGATCCCTCTTCATGCATCACGTTTGTCTGGCCACTTTTAATCTTCTCTATCCCCTCATACATGCTTCTATATAGCAGTTGTGCACTGTCCCCATTTTGTACTAAAAGCCTCCAAAGAATTTCAGCCCTTGACACTCCTTCCAACCAGAGAAATCAGGTCATTTCCTTGGTGCATAGTGCTAGTGAAGCAGCCATGTTTACACAGTAAAGACAGCAAGCAAAATGGCATGATCAGGCTGAAACTTTGATCACAATGGTGCTAACTTTAAGCACACATATGCAGAATGCAGTGTGACAGTTATAAAGATATGATATGGCAAAAGTGCAGATAATTTTTGACTCTCCCTTGTAATTAAGTAAGCAACTAATTAAAGAGAACCTTAAGATGCATGCATGAACACATACTCTCCTATGGGGTTACTCAGATGCCACTGAATAAGCCAGTGTACTGTATGATAGTACCATATATCATGACAATACAAGAATTCTTATGTAACCCAATGTGCACTTTGCGTAACGGTTATCATTGTAGGAAATGGAATCAGTGACTTGAGTTCTAATCCTAGATGAGGCCGTTTGTATTTTACTTCGAACTAATGTCATTGGGAAAGGCATGAATCCATCTTTTCGTTAAAGCCCCACCATCCAACTATGGGTAAGACAAACTGGTTCTTTAGCCCTGGTAAGGCAGCAAATCTAGGATAAGGAAAACTGGATTCAAATAGCTTGGTACTTCACTTAAAAATTGACCTTGTGTAACATCCTGCCCATGGTGGAGGGTTTGGGTAAATGAAAAGAAAGCAAGGGAACATTTGTACATCATGGTATTATAGTGGTCAACGTTTGTACAACACAAATACCACTCTCTAAATTTTCATGATTATTATTTAGTGACAAACCGAAACAAGATAACTGATAATCATGTCAATTGCAGGTGTTAAATCAGAGTTGTCCTTCTCCTAGATGGATAACCTAACAAGGAATAAGGGGTCTAACACTCCCAGAAATAATGTTCTAGATGGCCGTTGAGCCAATAGCTTCCTCCATCTTTTAAACAGGTCTTGTTTTTGTCCTGCAGGGTGTCTAACCACCCTCCTCACCAGATAAAATCGACTATGAAACAGGTCGTACTGGATTACATGGTTGAGTAAATACATGAGTAGATACATACATAAACCCACCAATAGTACTGATTTAGCTCCCTGTGGCTTCTGGCTTATCTTAAAATAGGAGATTAACATAGAACACAACAAGGCAACTGATGTAAATCCAGAAAAGGAATATAGCAAAATGTTTTGACAAGTGAAAGGAACAGTAGAATAAGCATGTAAAGTTCTAAGGGGAGTATTTTGAAGGGGACTAAGGCTAAATGTTTTCATATAACAAATACAGCCATTCTTCAACAACCCATACAACATAGGCAATTCCATCTTTATACACATACAGACCAAGAAAGATCAAAAAGAGAATATATGAACACTGCAGAGCATTAACAACAGATTATAATCTTAATGTTTTGATAAAACCAGAAAAATTAAGATTATGACTTCAACTTAGAAAAGGTTAGCATGATTTTAAAAAATTCCAAACAAATCAAAATGTTAATATTTAGAGTTTACTCTAATTTCACAACATCAGACAATAGATTCTATTTCTCAGAATTTTGGAGACGAGGCTTGATAATTAGTATTATTCAGACTATTGTCCTCATCTTCATTGTTATCTGTACAACGTTTCGGCCGATGTGCATTCCAGCCTTCTCCAGGTATTTCTTGTTGGACTCGGGAACTATCTTGGATACCTCTGTGGACTGAATAACGGGTTAGGTTCAAAGTTCCGTGATGGCTCCCGATTACGACAAGAAGGTTCATGAGTTTGAAAAGAAGGTTCCCAAGTCCGAGAAGGTTCCTGAGTCTGACAAGAAATACCTGAAAAAGGCCAGAGGACACATCGTCCGAAACATTGTACAGATAACAATGAAGGTGAGGGCAATAGTCCGAATAATCCAAATAATGCTAATCCAGATTCTTTAATATTTTTTTCTGCACTTGGTCCTATCCATAGAGTAGGAATGGACTGTCCCATTAAATAATGGGAGCATCTATAGACAAGCATTGAATTACAGAAGTTACCTCCTAAGATGATATAAAAGAGCCTAGTCTTTAGAGGCCTGGAAGATTGTATTAACACTTGATACTGAATAAAATAACTGATTGTCAATACTACTTTGTTGTAGTTACTTTATACTATCGAATATGAATAATTTTTAAACAGATCTATTTGACTCATAGATGAGACACTAGCTGGTACTCCCACTCCAGGTCCTCTGGCAGTAATGGCAATGAATGTATACTCTACATTTCCCATATCTCTAGAACTGGAGCCTCACCATCAGACGCAGTTTAGTGTCCTACCTAGGACACCCCTCAGTAGAGGAGGTCTTACCTTTCTGCAAGGGATACAATTTGTGTATTCTAAGCCCTGTCAATAGGGTGGAGAAAAAAGGGAAAGAACAAGAAAAAAATATTAAAATGTATAATGCAATGGTTCTCAACCGAGGGGTATCTGGCTTCCTGAGGATCATATAAAATTTTTGGGTAAGCAAAAAAATAATCATAAAAATGGAATAGGATTTTTAAACATCAAATATTTAGGGGAAGGGTCTACCATAGTAAAATTTGTTGTTTGTTTACTGATTTTAACGGCATATCAACCCGTCAGGGGTTATGTCATGCGTACCGGTTAAGGGATCCGTAGTTAAAACAAAGGTTAACAACCACTGGTATCATCTACCTAGGCTCTCTTCCTCACACACACACCCCAGTTGTGTTGAGTAATACCTTATGTTACCATAATAATGGAATTTTATGTCACTCTTACCAGGTTTCATGACTGATAGATATAAAAAGTTATGTTGTATTTCATATATAATTAGATAACAAAAACAATTGGGCCACCTTGTAGATGCTAGAGAGAACTCAGATTCAAGATATGGTTTGTTTTGTGCACCCTACACATCCCATAGCAAAAGAACTGAAGCCACACCATCAGATGCAGTTTACCATCATAACCTGGACAACCCCTTTAGGGGGTGTTACCCCCTCTACAGGAGATACAGTTGATTTTAAGCCTTGTCAACTTGGTGGAGGAAAAACAAGAAAAAAAAAGTAAGGTAGTATAGACTACCTAGTCAGTCTCAGAGTCTGTCTGTCTGTCCAAGTTGTGTTGAATAATACTTTATGCCATCATAATAATGAAACTTTTTATTCCCTCTTACTTACCAGGTTTCATGACTGATAGATATAAAAAGTTATGTTGTATTTCATATATAAATTAGATAACAAAAACAGTTGGACCACCTTGTAGTTACTAGAAAGGACTCAGATTCAAGATATAGTTTCTTTTATGCATATATATGCATGAGTGGAATGGGAGAGGGATAGAAAACATATGCTTAAGTCAAAACAATTTCTACATAGCAAAAATCTTTTTTTCTTCTTTTAAACACCAACTGAGTAAGATTTATTATATTCATTCAAAAGAATGACTTGAAAAACGTGTACATACTTAAAGTAAGTGCCTAAGTAAATTATAAAATGTGGAAAAATACTTTAATAACATAAATTGAAAAAAAAAAATAAATAAATAAAATTTTCTTTTTATCCTCCATTTTGTTAAAGCAATTTACTGATTATCTAAATGACATTCTGATATTCCATTATTATTTTTCAGGATTCAAATTTTACAAAAATCAATAATAAAAAAAAAAGAGAATCAATGAAAAAAGGTTGTTTTTTGATCATACAGTTGGATCTAGTAATTATCCAACAAGAATTAACCTTATTCTGAAATCCAGCAATTCTTTAGATGATCTGCTATCATTAGAAATGATTCCCCAGTCATTATATATCACATGCTGTCATTGGAATAAGGCATAACAATTGATATAATTAGCATTTCTGATATTTGCTTCAGATTTCAAGTATGCTTTCCTTAAATCTTTTCATAGCTTTAATAAGGTTTTCAATAATATTTTTTTTTTTACCCAACTTCATAATGCAAATATGCATTTTGTTTAAACAGCTTTAGAATTTTATATTTAAAAAAAATGAAAAAAAGTCTGAACAGATTTTCCTAAGAGCAAAAAATAGAAAGAAAATAAATAATAAATTAAAAATTTAATAGAAACAATTAAACCCTCTCTATCATAGTGAAGAAATGATTTTTATTTAAAGATTTTAATTGTTTTTAGTACAAGACTATAAATAAGGCTGTAAATCAACAAAAAAAAATACAATTTTTCTATTATTAGAGTGCAGGGCTGTGGAGTTGGAAACAAAGGTTCACTGGAGTCAGAGTTGATTAAATCAATACTTGGACTTAGACTTAAGTTGAATTTACACTTTCTATGACCCTAGTTTAGTCTGTAAAGTTATACAGTGCACACACTTTATAAATAGATTATAAAAAAATCATGAATTTTATATTTTTTAGCCATAATCACTTTATTATATAAAGTGGAGACGGAGTTAGAGCTGCCAAAAATAGATGAGTTGGAATCAGAGTCACAGATTTTGTGTCTCAACTCAACAGCTCTGTTGGTGTATCAAAATTATTTTTGTTTCATGGTTCTAACTTCAAAGTCTATTTTATGTCCAAGTTATAAGTTTTAAACTTCTATGTTTATTTACTTTTATAATTTTTAAAATATTATATATATATATATATATATATATATATATATATATATATATCCAGTAAGAGAAAGAGGGACAAATACTATGTACATATACCAGTCTGAAGGCCAGGAATCTTTGCTCTGATTAAAGGTGACAATACTAGAGAGTGACACATTGGTTTTATGGCATGTCAACCATTACTGGGTTATGTAATGCTAAAGTCATGCAATGAAGGAGACTGACTCAGCATAGCATCTTGATGACCTAATAGATTATGGGAGAAGAGATGGGCACTGCCAAGAAACAAGCATTGCTCTGAGAGATACCATGAAGAAAAATCATTAAGTATGACATCTTGATGACCTAGAGGTTACTGGACATGTCAAAAAATATATACCATGAAATAAAACATGAATATCCATAATTTAAGTCAAAATCCCCGCCTCTCTCTCTCTCTCATATATATATATATATATATATATATATATTATATATATATATATATATGTGTGTGTGTGTGTGTGTGTGTGTGTGTGTTAATGAGTTATATATATTTACCAACCCCTCCGCACAAACAGGATGTGACACAAGGTAAATTTCTTAAGCGGAGTCTAACAGGTTTGAATTCAGAGTTTTCCTTCTCCTAGACTGGTTACCTAGAATTGGTTAAAAAGCCCAGTCAGCCCTGCTATTCACCCATAGCTGGAGGGAGAATTGGATTCATACCTTTCCCAAGGGTATTAGCGCCATGTGAAATGCCAACAGCTTCGTCCAGGAATTGAACTCGCATTGACAAGTCCATTTCCTACGACTCTAACCATTAGACCACGCACCTCTTGTTAATGAGTTATATAGAGCAATCCTGATTATTTTAAATGTCAGATTCATTTTGCAGCCTTTAGTCTATTAGTTTAGCTGCCAGCCATCCAATCCAAGATCATTCTTCCCTGCGTATTGATCCAATCATGAATATGGATTACAATTCAATGACTGATTTACATTAACATATCAAGACCTGCATGAAGCCAACCTTTCAAATGAACAACCCAAAAAAATGTCATGACATAGATAACAGAAGACCACTAAATAGAAAATTAAAAGAAAAAAGAAACAACCTTACATGACTTTGCAGATGAGAAGACAACTTATAAGTTTCACCTTAATGCATGAAAAATTAAATTGCATCCATTCAGAGTTAATTACAGCTCTAATTTTTTTTTTTTTTTTTTTTTTTTCCTTTTATTTTTGATTTAATAGATTTTTGGGGTGTTTTCTATCTGAGGTAATAGATCTTAATGGTTAATTCTGCTGCAATCACTAGGAACCTAATTAATGAGTAAAGACTAATTAATTACAAAAAAGAAACATTATCTTGAGATTAAGAGGACTTGATTTTTAAGAATAATTACTGGACAGTTCTAGGCTCATAACAAATAGTTAAATGGATGTAATTTGTGAACTTCTGAGATTTTTTTTTTCTAATTCTCAAAAGTCATCATAAGTTCAATTGGTGCCGATAGGTAAAATGTTACAAAGTACAAATGAGTTGTTATTTGTCTTAATTTTTTAGATGAGCCTTGATAATTTGCATTATTAGGATTTTTCGGACTATTGTCCTCATCTTGATTGTTATATACACAATGTTTCGGCCAATGTGCTCTCGGGCCTTCTTCAGACAAGAAGGTTCCTGAGTTCAACAAGAAACACCTGAAAAAGACCCGAATGCACATTGGCCAAAATATTGTGTATCTAACAATAAAGATGAGGACAACAGTCTTAATAATACAAATAAATTGGTTGGTTGTATTTTACGGCATGTCAACCCTGGGACTAATACTCTTGGAAAATGTATGTACCCCCATCATCTTCCACAGCTATGTTAAATAGTACCACTACTGTTCTTCTACAAGGATTGTTTTAGTATCAAATAACCATCAAAAGTTGATATTCCATTTAAAACAAAGAAAAAGATTGTGGTCATTACTTTGTGTATGTTATTGTTCACCATATTATTTTCAAATTCAGAGTAATTTTGAACTATTTCAGATATTTCCGTATATCAAAGACCATAATAATCCACTATAAAACTTTTTCTTAGATTAGAAACACATTCAAACCACAATATAACTTTAACCACAACTAAGAATTCATGAAACTACAACAAAGAAAAGAACAGAAATCTAAACTACAACAATTATTAACTCTGGATTTAAAATGTCCAAGGTTGTAGCTAGGTGGGAAATATACATGAGGGAATTTGATCCAATGTGCAGATGTTATAAGAAAGAATCTAATCGACTGGAACATGCATTTGGTGCGGGGGGAGATTCGGAAGTGGGGGTAATGGATGCTGCTTGCTAGAGACGCCAAAATGAGTTCTTATTGTAAATCGTTGAATGAAATGATGAATTATCATTACAAGTTAAAGACTCACCTCATAGGTAGGATTTTAAACTTATACCACTAAACTACGGAGGCGTTTGTGGTGTAAGGGTTAGTGTTATTGAAAATGGACACGGCAAACAGAGTTCAAATCCTGAATGTGGCTGCTTACATTTCACTTAGTGAGAATAATACTCTTAGGAAAGGTATGAATCCAACAATTCTCCCTCCAGCTATGGATTAATAGTAGGGCAGATTGGGCTCTTTAACCTTGTTACAGTAATCACTCTAGGAAAAGGAAAACTCTGAATTCAAACCTGTTAAACTCTACTTAAAAAATTACCTTGGTTGGTAAATGTATACATATATGACTAAACTGCTTTTTGTCGGAAATTATAAGTTGTGAAAAATCAAAAGTTTACTATATATATATATATATATATATATATATATATATATTGTTATAGGTGATATACCCTATAGACTAATGGAATGCGCCGATGGTTACTATAAGTAACAGGGACAATTATGGCTTGTAGAGTAAGCCAATGCGAGTCAGCTCATAACTCTATTGTCGGACGTAATTCCCACTTCTCTGTACTGTAATTGTCTACTCTTTTGTTAATACATTTTCCTACATTTGTTACCCATTGTTTTGTTCTTATTTGACCCCTTAAAACCCACAACATTATATATATATATATATATATATATATATATATATATATATTATAAACAAGGTACTTTTTTTTTTCTTAATCTTGATTTTCTAGTGACCGAAAAAAAAGAAAAAGGACAAAAAGAGTTTATGATTTTCGTTTCTGACTAGGAAATTTCCAGGAAGGTCTCTACTTTATATGGCTAAGCAAATCTATAAAGTGCAGATGTTTTAGGAAAGAACCTATTCGACTGAAACCTGTATCTGGTGTGGGAAATAGTTAAAAAGAAAAAGAAAAATGGATATTGCTTGCTAGAGACAGCAAAAAAAGTTCTTACTGTTGAATAGAATGATGAATTATATCATTACAGGTCACAACATTCACCACACAGGTGGGATTTTAAGCTCATAATACTAACCTATATTTCATAGTTTTATATTTCACTTTTGTCAGTATCAATAAATTAATAAACATCATCAAAAGATGAATGTTTATAGACCCCCTAGTGACCATTGTTCATAATACAAACAAAATACAATTTTCTTTTTATGTCTTGATTTTTCATTGACCAAAAAAAGAAAAGAAAAAAGAACGATGCAAAAAGGTTACAACTTTGGTTTCTAGCTAAAACATTTCCAAGTAGGTGTCTACTTTATACTATACTTTATAAGCATGGCTTAGTGGTTAGGTTAAGACAGTTCTAAGTGACAGTTATCCCTAGACTGCAGGTTCAATCCTGGTCAAGGGCGGCAGTAACATAGAATAATAATTAACACAGCTTAATGCTTCTACCCTAGCTATGGTTAGCGGAATGAGAACAGGATACCCCCGTGGACTGAATAAAGGGTTGGGTTCAAAGTTCTATGAATGCTCCCAATTATGACGAGTTCAAAAAGAAATACCTGAAGAAGACCGGTGGACACATCGTCCGAAACGTTGTACAGATAACAATGAAGATGAGGACAATAGTCTGAATAACGCAGATAATACTAATTTCAGATTTCAGCTAGTGTACTCTCCTGCCTTTTCCAAGTGCCGGTCATATTCAAGGAATTTACCTATTTAGATTGAATAAATGGTTGTAGGGTTATTTCTTATTACTCCAACCTAAAAAAAAACAGTAACCATTCTGAATGAATTTTATCTGTTAATTAATGTACCCATTATTTTCCCATTAAACTAACCCTAAACCTATCTTCCTAGTAGATCAATAAATAAATAGATGATTTATCAGTCAATCGGAGTGGTTCCCATTTTTTTTGGTTGGAATTATAGGAAATAACCGGTTGAAGATAATTAAAAATAACCTGGGCAGTAGAGATGGGTGGTTTAACTGAAAAGAACATTTTTCAGGTTTTAACTGCATGTCATGAAACCAATACTATTTGGTGTAGTACTATTACTATAGAGCAACCATATCCAAGGAAACACAGTTGAAAAATATTTTCAGATTTTAATAAAAATTAAATTTTATCAACATTTCTACTATTGTAAGAGAAAAAGATTAAACAAAAAACATTTAATTGACTGGGGTTTTTGGTTTTTTTTTTAAGGAAATAAATGTGAAATATATTTCTTTACAAAATAAAAAAAAGGGAATACGACAGTCATGACACTTCTGAAATCTATTTTATCTTTTCCAATGGTAAAAAAAAAAAAAAAGTAAAATGTCAAATTTATTTGTTTCAGTTAAATGTTTAAAAACATACTTTTTGTGGTAAAAGTAAATAAATAATTTGTCTCCCTAAATATATAATCATTATTACATAAGAGAATGAATGAGACAACATGCAATACATTTTTATTTATTTTATAAGTTGCTCAAATAACAATTTGAATTTACTTATAAATCTATCTGCACACATTTTTTTTTGTCGTTTTAAAAATCTTGCCGTAAAATGGCAAATTATTAAAAAGATCTGACTTTTTAATTTTTTTTTTAGGTTTTCTTTTCAAGAATTGAATGAATTAATAAAAATAAGAGACAACTTTTATACTTTTTTTTTTTCATAAATCTTTTATATCGGCCTTTTTAAAAAATTTTTTAGTTCTATCATTTAACACTTATGCAACTATTACAGAATAAAAACTCAAATTTTTCCTTGAAAATAAAAACAATTTCTTTGGTGGGTGAGAGCTAAAAAAAAATTTAAAAATGGTAAATTAAAAACCGAAACTGGACCGGAAACCAATGTATCAAGGAAAAAACAACCAAAATTAATACAAAAACTAAAATTGCCAATCAACCCAACTCTACTGGGAAATGAACTTCAATTATAAAATCTATAATGACACACCCAATACTCTGACCATTTAGTCATTTCTTACAGCTTAAACATGATTAAAAAATATATTTTAAAAAGGCATCTTAATGATTTACACACATTTGGTTGTACCATAAACCTTATTCTTGCTGGTTTAACACAATGACCGATGAAATAATCTAGAGTTATGATAAGAGAGCACAAACAGATTAAAAACAAAAGAGAGCTTAGAGAAAATTGGTTTGTGTTGGCTGCTTTCTTAAAGCTTTGTTTATTTGTGCATGAAGGAACATTTTATTAAATCACAAGTCAATATTGCATTAATTTTTCATCTGCCAACATACACAAAGCTGCTTACAGAATTGGTCTAGTAAGTCTCTTTTGTCTTTATGCAGAATTCCCGGTACCCAATTTTGATCCACAATCTAGACATAACAATTAAGCCAGGGCTTCTTTTCATCTGCCAAATAATGCTTACTGCATTTGCTTGCTAATGTTTGTCATATCAAGAGCATTTGTTTTCTTGACATTAATCTTCCTTCTTGTTACATAAATATTCAATTATCTGCCCTTGACCAGAGAGTTTGACACCAGTAGGTGAACCTGTCTTGTTAGAGTGGAAGGTTGAAGCAGCAGCCAGAAATAAAAACCAAGGCTTGCCAAATATCAATTCTCTTCTCCTGGTCAGCATCATGTAATGACAGGACATATCAACTTTTGCTTTGCCAAACTCAACAGCCATGATATGAATGTTGCCATGTGAAAATAAACAGAAAAAAAAAACAAAAAAAAACCCACAAAACAAAACAGTTTCTTTATCTCCAGAAATCACAAAGATGTTATGTACAGCAAACTGTATCCAGGCCATAGAGCCAAATATAAAGACTGTGATAATATTTCAGATACACTGAAATATTTCCCTCTTTCACCTAAAATAAAATTCATAAAAATGAAAAAAAAAAAGTGCAGACAAAAATGCAGATGTCTAAACCATTAAAAAAATGCAGATTTCTAAACCATTAAAAAAAAATGCAGATGTCTGAACCATTAAAAAAAAAAATGCAGATGTCTGAACCATTTAAAAAAATGCAGATGTCTAAACCATTTAAAAAAATGCAGACGTCTAAACCATTAAAAAAAATGCAGATGTCTAAACCATTAAAAATTCAGATGTCTAAACATTAAAAAATGGGGATGTCTAAACCATTTAAAAAATGGAGACATCTAAACCAAAAAATGAAGACATCTAAACCATTTAAAAAATGAAGATGTCTAAACCATTTAAAAAATGAAGACGTCTAAACCATTTAAAAAATGAAGACGTCTAAACCATTTAAAAAATGAAGACGTCTAAACCATTTAAAAATGCAGATGTCAAAACCATTTTAAAAAAATTTAACCGTCAAAAACATTAGAAAAGTATATGTCAAAACAATTAAAAGAAATATAAGTCAAAATCAGTAAAAAAAATGCTAAAAGTATATGTCAGAACCATTAAAGATAAAAAGTTGATGTCAAAACCATTATAAACCTAAAAAAAAACATCAAATATAAAAAAAAATTACATGCCAGTGTTTTGTCATAAACTGATATTAAAAAGTATTGAGACTGATCAAAAACAGACACTGACTAGTCTAGACATTACTTTATTATATAAGTTGCTCAGTTGTGTCATATTCAGTCTTGATAGTTTTTTTTGAGCGCACTTTGTATTTCAACATTTCTTCTTTCAGACATTTAAGTCATGATCATAATTCATATCATAATCAATATGTCTATAACTTCTGTCATCGACTCATTTGTGAATCAGCCAGGATTTTGCACAAAATCTTTATATTCATTTTTTTTTCTTCATCAGAACCCAAATTAATGCTACCTAAATTTTTTCGATGCTTAGCAATCATGAATAAAATGCAGTTCCTGCCAAAAGGAAATTCACTCACTCGATCTTTGCAGTTAAATTTTTTTCTTTTATTATTATCATTTACAAATTGAAGGTTCAGCAAATACGGTAATGCATCGAGAATGATTTTCTAAACAGAGGTAGTTATTATAAATAAAATTATATTGTACAAGCCTAGTCATAAAAATGCCAAGAAGATCCAAAGAATGACACACAGATATATGCATATATGTATGAGGGTTGGCTGTAAAGTTCATAGGCTGACTAAGATACTCTCATTGATGTGATCAAATAAGGTTTATTCTTCAACATAGTCCCCCCCCCCACTTGCAATGTTTGGATCCCATTGGTAAAAAAGTCATCAACAGCAGATATGACACTAGCCTATAAACTTTTCAGCCGACCCTTATATATATATATATATATATATATATATAAAGCAAGCATAAATGCTGAAACAAAGGCAGCCTAAGTATGTATTTGCTCCACCCCTCTGCCATGAACGGGATCTGACACATGGTTAATTTTCAAATGGAGTAAAGCTGGTTTGAACCAGGGTTTTTCTAGATTGGTTGCTTTACCATAATGATAGAACCCAGCCTGCCCAACAATTTATCCATATTTGAGGGAAGAACAGATGGATTCATTCTTTCTTTTTTTTCAAGGGCATTAGTGCCAAGTGAAATGCAAACAGCCTAATGCAGGATTTGAACTCGGATTGCAGAATCCATTTCTTACAATAATAACCATTGGGCTAAGAAAAGTGCCTCCCTAATCCTCCTAAAGTGCCTGTCCCCATTGTTGGTTTGTTGGATTTTATGGCATGTCAACCATTGTTGGGTTATTTTATGCCAAAGATGTTTGGTTTTATTCATTCATGGGGATTCAACATTTATTTCAAACTTCAATTTTTTTCAAACACATTTTTTAAGACTCACTTTTTCTAACCGATAGATGGGACCCTAACAGGTACTACCACTCCGGGTCAGAGTGGACCTGGGAGTAATGGTTTCCTTCACATTCCCCAGAGCTCCAGAATTGGAACTTCACAATCAGATAGAGTTTAACGTCCTACCCAGGACACAGAGTAATTCAACAAGACAACATATTTGCAAAAGGGTAGAAGCAATTGACAAGTTACTAAAAAAGGTAAAGAATTTTCAGTTGAGATTAAACAATACAAACCAAGATTTTCAAGTTGATTTGTTTGTGGGGGGAATTGGTATAAAATGGCTGATTACTTAGTCAATTGTTTCTCCTAATTTAAGACATAGAAATGGTGATAAAAATGTGTAAGAACTTACTAAAACGAAAAATATATCTATAACAGGGAAGGAGAAAAAAGAAAGTAAGCAGAGTGCTTATTTTGTTGAGATTAAAATAGTTGCAGACAAGAAAGAGAAAAAAAAAGATGTCTGGTTGATATTTGTCATTGTCTGTTTTAAAGCACTGGAGTATATCTTGTTTACTTAAGATTGGAACTTTAATTGATTTTACAAGTATTTGCTTGAAAGAAATACTTCTGTGGTTCCTTCAATGGTTTCCATTTGAGCTCCAAAGCAAAGCAGCCATTTAAACTGAGAGTCTTTGACATTTTGACGTGGAATTGTAGTTAAATTGTTTAGACATTTCAAAGACTTATGACAGTACTATGCGCTATGAAATTCAATTCTTAGGAGAAAACCTTCATATAAACTCTTTACTGAAAACAAGTTTGTAGCAAGGAGCTTCTCAATCTAATGCATTTTTTTTCTTTAATTTAGAATGAAACATTTTCACTTATTATTTTACTTACATAATTCCTATAATTTCTGATAAGATTATTTACATATAAGTTTGCACACAGTTATATAGTTACGTTTTATACATAACTCTTAAAAAGAAAGTATAATATTTTATACATTGCTCTTAAAAGTAGCACATTTTATACATAACTCTTAAAAAGAAAGTGTCATATTGTATACATTACTCTTAAAAAGTAGCACATTTTATACATAACTCTTAAAAAGAAAGTCTCATATTTTAAACATTGCTCTTAAAAGTAGCACATTTTATACATTACTCTTAAAAAGAAAGTGTCATATTGTATACATTACTCTTAAAAAGTAGCACATTTTATACATTACTCTTAAAAAGAAAGTGTAATATTGTATACATTACTCTTAAAAGTATCATATTTTATACATAACTCTTAAAAAGAAAGTATCATATTTTTTACATAATACTTAAAAAGAAAGTGTCATATTTTATACATAATACTTAAAAAGAACCAGTACTTTTGCCTTGGATCAAAGTTTAGTATATGTACTCTTGAAAATCCAGTAGTGATTTTAAAAAAATAAAAATAGCACAGAATTCTTTAAAAATCAAAGTTTTAAAAAAAGAGACAATAAAAAAGAATTAATAAAATCTGATTAATTTTAATGTAGTGAAACCAAACAGCAAGGGAGTCTATCCACCCGCCCTTTTTACTAGCACTAGACAATGGAGATTGTTTTTGCTGAGGTGCAGTACCACACCTATTGTCAGCTTCTAGATGATTTACTGCACAGATTAGATTACCCAATCTGTGCTACTCCAAAAGCCTCACCAAGAAGAGTGTGTTTAAGAAGATAAACATGCAAATGGCTACTAATGCTTTGTGTTACTATAATAAAATTTCTCATTACTCTGTAGTGAGAACAAGTTGCATGACCAATAAATATAAAGTCATATAGTGTTTTATGTATAAAGGAAATGTCTGATTTTATTCTAGTAAATCTACACAGATTGTTATGATAAAAGCAACAATAATAAGGGGAATAAGACTAGTGATAAAATAATAACCGTGAATGTGGAGTTGTTTTGTTTAAAAGTTTTATAATCTTATTATAATGGAGATTGTGTGTTTTTCTGTCTGTAACCGAAACTATATTACTACACAAGTCACAATTCCCTTCGTTATTTACATCACATTCTCCATGATTTTATTTATATTTAAACCTCAATTATTAATAAAATTGCTTCACCTTTTTATTAGTATTGTCCATATCTACATACGAATAACATGCAATTGTATTTATATATACAAGAAATAGCGGTTTACAGTGTGAATGGGAAGGCTAATTTGCATATTGATATTAAAAATGTGATTTTATTAAATATGTGCTTAGTATTATTGATTTCTAATTGTTTGGTTTTATTTTAATGAATATAAGCAAAAATCTCTTCAATGAATCTTGAATGAAATCCATTAACAACTGTCATTTATTCTTTATTTTCTAATTTAACTAAATAGTTAAATAAGTAAAATTCAGCAATGAAAGACGGGAGTGATGGAAGAGTAAGTTTCATTTCTATTTTTCTATTATACCCCTACTCTGTTACATATTTTTTATCTGCCTTCTTATTAGACTTTCTAATTTAATACGATATTTCATTACATTAAAACTTAAATACTTGCACCCGGAGGGTGCATATATTTGCTAGTAATAATAATGAAGTAAAATATTAGCAGTCCATCAAAACAAACAAAAAATACAAGATCAAAAGACTTGTGGACAAAGAATATCTGCAAGAGTGTAGGTGCAGAATTGGAGATCAAAAAACAGATTGAGAATAACCAAATCATAGCAATGCTGAAGTTGGCAAAAATAAGGAGAAAGGTCTGTAGAATCAACATATCATACTCATCTTCATATGAAGGCTGCAACTAGCATCCAGTTGCCAGACAAGAGATTGACAGGCTGTAACCAAATACAGACCCTGTACTAACTCCCAGAACATAGCCATGTATTGGGTATTTATTGATCAAAGGGTCTACACTGAAAACCAGCAGCCGATCAGAATGAACTTGGCCAAAGTACAAGTCAAACCTGAATGTAAACCACCTACCAACACTCCGATGATCTGAGCAGATTCAACTTGCAATACAGGTGAATACTGATCACCTAATGCAAAATTCTACAAGGTCCAGGAGCTCAAAATTTCTATGGGTTGCCAGTGAGTTTAAACAGAACCTGCCAGACTGGACGTAGTAATGAAACATAAGATGCAAATGAAAAAGTAAAAAATTGGAAAAATACAAGGCCTTGCCCAAGAGTTATAAAACTGAATATAAAGGTTTTCTATAAAAAAATAAAAATAAGGAAATTTAAAAAAACATAAGTAATATCCTTCAACATCAACTAAAAATCTTGATAGACCATACAAACGCATAAATAATAATGGCTAACGGAATAAGTGGCCGTAGTAATTTTCAATTCTCCCAATTCAAGACTTTGACACTTCTATCCAATCTTGGCCACATTCTGTAGAGGAAATTAAATTTTCTTAAAGATTATTCTTATTTAGGAAAATGAAATTCGCTTTTGAAAATGTCAATATTCTTGCAAAAGTAAAATTATCCCAATTATTACATTCTTAGCTGCTTCAATGGCTATCTCAAATATAAACTATACTTGAATGCATTTAAAAAAAATAAGTAAATGTAAATTTAGCGGGATGATTTATTATCAGTATCACCCAGACAACAAGAGAGTTTATCCCCTTTTGGCTAGCGCTAGAACAGGGAGATTGTTTTTTGCTGAGGTGGAGCGCCACACCTACCCACTTTACCACACAAATCAGATTACTCAAACTATTCTATTGATGTGCTGAGTTGGTGAGGGACCAGTATCGAACAAGGAACCTTGTGATTCCTCAGCGGGTGGCCTACCGACTGAGCTAAAACCGGAGCCTTAAAAATGGTAATCAAATGAAAAAGCAGTGAACTAGTGACCAAGGGATTTGAGGTTCTATTTTCAGTTCCAGGTAAATGAATTTTGTGACAGCTCACTCACTTGGTTGGTCAATCTGTCAGTTTCCTGAGATCCATTCATATGTTGTCGGAAACCTTTATTAGACAGGTCTGGGAATGAGGAAATGTTTGTCTTCAACCATATACACACACCTGCAGATTCCTAAATTAAACTGATCTTGTGTTGAATTTGCCTTTATCTAAGATCAACATTCAGTCACTATACTCTTGAGAATCTAAATATATTGCAAAATCAAAACTAAAAGATTTCAAAATTAACAAATAAGCATCTATATATTTATACATCTGGGCATCTTGTGTGGTGTAATGGTTAACAAGCTAGATTGCAGACCATTGTTAGTGAGTTTGATACATTACTCTTAAAAAGAATGCATCACATTTTATACATTACTCTTAAAAAGAATGCATCACATTTTATACATTACTCTTAAAAAGAATGCATCACATTTTATACATTACTCTTAAAAAGAATGCATCACATTTTATACATTACTCTTAAAAAGAATGCATCACATTTTATACATTACTCTTACAAAGAATGCATCACATTTTATACATTACTCTTAAAAAGAATGCATCACATTTTATACATTACTCTTACAAAGAATGCATCACATTTTATACATTACTCTTAAAAAGAATGCAACACATTTTATACATTACTCTTAAAAAGAATGCAACACATTTTATACATTACTCTTAAAAAGAATGCAACACATTTTATACATTACTCTTAAAAAGAATGCATCACATGTTATACATTACTCTTAAAAAGAAAAACTAGATTCATCTGCATATTCCAAATCTTACAGTTTTTAAAACATCATTAGTTTGGCTTATTTGTTTAACAGATATAACTATTATGCCCAAATTTGATACAAATAATTTGCACACTACCACATGATTTTAACTATTCCTATCTAATACTATAAATTTATATACAATCATATGGTTCCAAGTATTCCTATACAATATTAATAATTTATACACAATTATATGGTTGCTGTAGAGATTCATGGAGTGATTAGTATCCAGCCGTGTTACAAGCTGAGTATGTTGTGAGGATTCAAACTTGGTAGGTGTTTTTTTAATAGTAAATTGGACGATTCCACTTGTGCATTTGGGTTATGTTCACTTCCTGGATCCTGATTGGCTGCTGGTTTTAAAGTGGACAGTTTCATCTTTATAAATTGAACATTTGACTGTATTCAAGCATTTAGTGCAGAGCATATTCAGTTACATTCTTTTTTTTGTCTGGTTACTGGACGCTAGTAACAGCCTACCTGTGAAGGTGTGGATGATGTTTATTCTACAGATGCATACCTTTCCCAAGGGTATTAGCACTATATGAAATGCAAATAACCTCGTCCAGGATTTGAAGTCAGGTTTTCACGTCAGTTTCCTATGCCTCTAACCATTACACCACATGTCTCCATCCGCTGTAGGGGATATAGTTGACATATCCTAAGCCCCAATGACAGGACTGAAATATCCAAGGGATCTCCACAAATACAAATGTTATACTGATCGGAGAGAGAATTTCTGATTTATGCATAAATAATCCTATCATTTTGGGCAGGAACTATGCGAGATAAAAATCAGATTCACTTACCTAAAATAGAAAGAGGATAAATTTCCTATTGAACACACCAAACATAAATATGAATTATTCGATGACAAAAAATGATTTATTTATTTTAACATTACCAAAACCCCCAACTGACAGGTCATATAAACAGACATAAATCCAGAACACAAGAGTTTTTATTACTGGCACAGGCAGAAAACTCTCAGATGTTAGAAAAAGGAACAATGGGAGATCTAAAACTTAAAAATTATTGAACCCCCCCCCCAAAAAAAAAACAACCTTTCAACTACTTAGCTTGACCAAAAAAGAAAAAAAAAAGGGTAATGGCTGGTGAGATCTAAGTATACTCCTTTCCTACATTCAGTAATATCAACTGATTAAAACGAAGAGATATGACTAATTAAGTAGAGTTGCTAAACACACAAATTAGTTACTGTTCTAGCATTAAAACCACATTAATATGTTGTGTATTTGCACAACATACTAATGTGAACTGTTGTTCTCAACTTTATTGTTATATACACAACACTGACTAATGTGCTCTCCTGCTTTCTTTGGCTGCTTCTTGTTGTAATCAGGAGCCTTTACAGAATTTTGAACTTAACCCTTAATTTAATCCATTGGGGTAGATAGTTGTAGCGTAATTATTATGGTCTACGGGGAATTTGGGGATTGAAAAGAAAACGGTAATCGAATTTCTGGAGAAAGAGAAGAAAAAGAAATAAGAACAAAGGTTAAAGTTTGGAAGGGTAAACACTCAATGGAGGGCAAGTAATTGACCAATGAATGACCCTGGAACTAGATTTAAAAATAAAAACGGAAGTTCCGGGTTTTGAGTGGAAGCGGAAGTGGGTAATCCTCCCACCCAGGTACGAGAAATGGAAGAAAAGAAAAATCGGTCTTTTTTAGCTGGGCCTTTGTAAGGGGCAGACAAAGCATTCCCACATGATGTGATTCGCATAGTAGTACCGAACATGATTTATGATAGAATAATTTACCTTACCCCCTCTCTCTCTCTCTCTCTCTCTCTCTCCTCTCTCTCTCTGAAAAAGAACCCACGAGCCTAGAAAGGAATAAACTGCCCCTTTGTGACTATACAACTTGCATATGTTGTTTCTCAACTAATGACAACTACTACTAACGACTACTACTACAACTCATTAATTTGGCTCTATACTACATAGTTCTTATTCCATTAATCATGATCGGGTACAAGTGTTAACTTATGTTAAGTATTCTATGCTATTTTTGCCTGTAGTCAGGATTGAACCTGCAACTTCCAGGTGATTGTCACTTTGTATTAACTCAGCCTTTATATCCATTGTGCCATGTATCCAACTGTGGTTTTAACCCTAGAGTACATAAAAAAACAAAAGAAAATCAACCAAGTACCTATAATAGTTACATAGTTAGGCTAGTACTAATAGTCCATTACTAGCTAATTCAACTTTCACAGGGTTTCTCACACTACTAACTTTGTCCTACAACTAAGCTTAACTTGTGCATCTATCCAACTCACCACAACAACCAGGATGTGACACAGGATCAATTTTTAAGTGGATAGAAGTTGGTTTGAATTTAGAATTTTCTTTCTCTTAAACTAGTTGCCTAAACTTATTAACTAAATAAAATTAACCAATAAATATTCCTTAGAGGTGGGTAAGGCAAAGAATTTTGTTGATTGATTGATTTTATGACATGTCAATCAATCTTGGATTATTTTATGCCTAGAGCTTAAGGAATCCTGTTCATTGTATATTCATATTAAGATTTTTTGTGTAGTTGTATCTTAAAAGGTGTTTGTTTATTTTATTTTGGAATACAATTTCATTGAATACTAATCATTTTTAAACAGATCTACTGGATCCATAGATCGGTCCCTAACAGGTACTGTCACTCTGAATCAGAGTAGACCTAGGAGTAGTGACAATGAAGGAGCACTCCACACTTCCCCAGATGTCCAAAGAATTTGTCAGCAAGGTTTTTCATCTCAGCCTTTTAAGTGCCAAGGTCTTCATTTAGGGAAAGAGGGAAGAGTTCAATCCACATCATTAGAAGTGGTCAGGCAATTCAAAATTAATCCTTTCCCCCTGTTTGATCTCTTTTTCTCTCTCTCCCCCCTGCCACTCTCCTACTGTACATCCAAATAAAACAAGAGCTTTGATCTGGAGAAGACCAAGTCATGCTGAGTTTTCAACAACAACCACCATGACAGAAAATCACTAGCCATTTCAAATCTATATTATTACAATAAAAAGCTAAAAGCCAACATTTTTTTTCACACAATCTGTGTTGAATTCAGCAAATTGATTCTATAGTAAATAAGTACTTTTTCTTTTTAAATAGTCTTTTTTTTATTATTGACTTTGGACAAAACAAAAGTAGTGTAAAACAAATGTAGTGTTAACCATATTCCAACTGATACAGATTGGTCACCACTTTTACATATAAATTACTAACTCTGTCTCATAGTCATTATGTTTAGTGGATAAAGATTATATTCAGATATAACTATATAGGACAAGATTGGAACTTTTTATATTAATTGGTTTTCACAGCATGTCAACTTGTCTAGGGTTATTTTATGCCTAGAAGTTAGAGAATCATGTTCATTGTACATCTATATGTACATTTCTTGTGTAGTTGTTTCTTAAGAGTTTTTTGCACATAGTTATATGGTTGCAAGTAACTAATAACAATAATCATTAGAAACCAATTATAGTTTAGAGTAACTATTCTTAGTTGAGCTCAGTTGGGAGAGCATTTGCCACAGAATCACAAGATTCCCAGTTTGATACCAGCCAATGCCAACTTAGTGCATAAGTAGCACAGCTTGGATCTGTACAATAAACTGGGAAGCTGATGGTAAGTAGGTGTGGTAAAAACAATTTCCCTGATCTAGTGCTAGTGAGGAGAGAACAGACTCCCTCATGGTCCAGCTGATACTGACAATAGGCCACTCCACCTACTTATTTTTTTTTCTTTTACTCTATTTTATAAACTTGAATAATTGTACTGTTATCTAAGTACATATTGTATAGCTCCACAGTAAATTATAAAACAGATGAATAATAGATATATTTTTGGTCTTTGTGAATTGGTATAGCTCAGTCAGTAAAGCCCCCACCTCAGAACCATAAGGTTCTGGGTTCAATACCGGCCATTGCCAACTCATGCAGGAGTAGCACAGCTTGTAATATGGGGAGCTGGTGGCAGGTGTGGCACTTCAACTCAGATGTAAAACAATCACCCTGGTCAAGTGCTAGTGAAAATCAGAAGACTCTCGCACTGTTCGTCTGATACAGACAATAGGCCACTCTACCTACTTTATTACTATGAATTACTAAACATTATTTAAAAAAATTTTTTTTACATTCCTATGATTTTCCAAAGTAGACTGCAAAACTCAAAAAAGAATTCCTGTTTAATTACTGATGACAAAGTTAGGAATAAACAAATCCAACAAAAGTTAAACCACCAAAATTGGGGATTTAAACGAACAGATTCATGGACAAATTTCAAGCATAAGAATAATAAATAAAACAGATATGAAGTCACATCCAGAGAAGCTTATTTTTGAGAACATCCAATGATAACCAAGTCGATTTTCATCAACGGGAATAGGAAGATTGTTGTGACAGGTTTTATGAAGAATTGCATACTTCCTTCTGAAGATTTTAAAAAACGGTAATGAATGCTATCAGAAAATGTTTAAAGTGAATTTTTCTAGAATATGAGATGAGATTAAAATGAAAAAAAATGAAAAACATGGTTAGTTTCAAGAGAAAGAATTATTAATAGATAAAAAAAAAAGAAAGGAAGAAAAAGTCATATGAAAAGAAGGTAATATTTTTTTTCCCCATTCTTGTCAACAAGTGGGTCTGAAAATGAACAGCCCCTACAAAATACAAATCAAAGGAATAAAATATCTTTTTTTTCTTTCTTTTATGCATTGACATGATGATAAAGACTTGACAAGACGGAAAGAAAAAAAATTGGAATTTTGTTTTTTGAAACAATTCACAGAAAAACAGAGAATTTAACAATAAAAGACAAGACTTAAGATCTGGAAAAAAGATTTTTCTCTTATTTTGCTTTTATTTTTGTTTACTAATATTAATCGATCCAAAAATGAATTGATCAGAAATCATTGTGAACTTGAAAATGACTGGTTTAACAAAGATCAAAAGAAACTGTCATAAAGAAATTCAGGAAGAAAAAAAAAAAAAAAAAAAAAAAGGAAAAATGAGAAAGAAAGAAAAGTGTCCTGCATGGATAATCTCTTTTATAAAGAAAAAACAAAAAAAATTATTGATTATTTAAAAGAATGTCATAAAGACAAAAAAAAACATTAATACTGACATGTTGCAATGATTTTATTTTGTTTAAATTAAGAAAATGAATACCAGTCAACTTTGATGGAATCTCCTAAAAGGAAAAGATGCAAGGGAGATTCTTTTAAAAAAGAAAAAGGAAATCATTACATGCCTTTTTCAAGATGCAAAACTTGTGTGTTTAACATTGTATGAAGTGTATGCCAGTTGTACAGAAATACATATGAAAAAGAGTGTGTGCCTATTGTACGGACATATGGAAATGTGTGTGTGAGTGTGTACCAGTTGTACAGAAATATATATGGAAATGTGAATGTGTCTGTCATACAGAAATATGTATGGAAATATACACACCCTGCCAATAACCAGTGTTGTATCTGTACCCATACAAATCCAATAAATCACAAAAAACTAAATAAAATTCCTCATGTCTATATTTACATGTCCATTTTTTGCCTAATTTTGTATCTATTTCTGAGAAGTATCAAATTCTATACTACTTGAAATAACAATTTTATTCTAACCAAAAACACAATAACAAATATATATATATATATATATATATATATAATATATATATATATATAATTCATTATTTAAGCAGGTTTTCTTAAAGACCACGGAACATTTCTTCTTTATAAATTTTCAAGTGTAGACATTCAAGTCTTCTTGTTTTCCATACATTGGAATTCGGATGGTAGATGGATCTCAATGTACAGAAAACAACAAGAAGACTTAAACGCCTACACTTGAAAATTATAAAGAAGAAATATTCTGAGGTCTTTAACAAAGCCAGCTTAAATTATACCTTGCTGCTAAAATAAACAATATATGTGTGTGTATATATATATATATATATATATATTCAAACAAATTTGGTTAAAAATAATAGAATCCTTATTGTTTTCAAGTCTTTTCTTTTTTTCTTTCAAGTTTTCAGGCAATTTTCAGGCATCAGTTGTCCAAAAGAGTTATTAGTAAACCAAGTACTTTTGGTGCTTTTTTGTTTATTTGTCTAAACTATCATTATCAAGACTGTTTATTATTTGACTAAACTATTGTTTTGTTTTTGTCACTAAGGTAGCGCTAAATAATGGTGGCAGTTTGTTTTTTATATATTTCTAGCAAGCTAGGCAAATGTAATTTAGAATAATATAATATATATATGGAGATTATTAACAACCCAGACTGAAAAGGTCTGGTTTAACTAAACACTACAAATATGAGAAAGAAATGAATTGAAATTCCTGGTAGTAAATTAACCAATCATGTACTTTGAGAATTGTCCATGAAATGCAATCAAGTAAACTGAAACTCATTATCAGCATAAAGAACTTATTTTGTAGTATTTCAGGAAATGCATGCACACAAAATAAAAATTTTAAAAAGTGGCAAGAAACAAAATAATGAAAATTGTTAACAAAGGCAAATAAATCCCCCAAAATACGAATTCAATCTTAAAACACAAATGACTCAAAAGAAGTCAAATGAATACAGATCTTTTTTTTTTTTTTTTTTCATTTACAAAAAAAAAAAAAAAAAAAAAGTCCCCACTAAATTGATGACAATGTACTTTTAAGAATACTTCAAAATGAACAGTCTGGAAATTCATTGTCTACCCAAAACTGCTGAAGACGTAGATAAATGCCAACACAAGTGATTTGTGAAGTGAATATAATATTATTGTATTCAAATGAATAACACTTTATTTTCAAAGGCAATACATTGTCTTTACAAGAATGATAAAAGATTGGGGAAAAAAAAAATAAATTAATGAAAAAAATAATTCTCAAAAAAAAAAAAAAAAAAAAAAAAAAAAACTTATTTCAAATTTTCAATAACCTTTTTTTTTTCTTCTACCAACAAAAAAATGCAGACATTATTTCAGCTAAGTAATCATTTTTCTTTTTCAACTTAATAATGGTTGGCTGATTTTGTTTTATGGCATATCAACCCTTTTTGAGATATCTAATGCCAAATCAAGATCATTTTGATATTAGGTTGTTCACAGTACCTGCTGTAGCTTGAATGGTTACCCATCTAAATATTGAATAGGCCCATTCAGTGATCAAGCAGGAACCTATGCTTTCAATGTGACTTGATTGTAAGGTGACTTTATAATTTGAAAAATTAACACTGTTTGTGTAATCTGATCTGTAGTAAAGTATCTGGGAGCTGATGGTAGGTGTGGTGCTCCACATCGCCCCCCCCAAAAAAAGTCATCTCCCTTGTCTAGCACTAGTGAAAATGAGATAGACTCCCTCACTGTCCAGCTGATACCAACAACAGGCCACTACAAGAACTTTTATTTTTACAAGTAAATAAGTAAATCAGAAAAAAAAAAAGATCCGCAACTACTGATTATCAGGAATTAAATTAAAATGGTTAGTGCTAACATTTGCTAGTCTGGTGATAAGATGATAAATATCTTGGATCAAGTCAGGTGATTTCAGCCGTGCATATGGTTCAATCTGCTCTCTAATAAGATTCTTCAAGCATTCGTTAAACAAGAGTAAGATATGGTTAGTTTTTGAAAAAAAAAAAAAAAAAAAAAAAAAATTAAGAAACCATGAAAATAAATGAAGAAAAAGTCTGCAAAAGACTAGCATCTTATGACAAGTTGTGATGAATATCAACATTCATTCACTTGAGGGAAAAGGAAATTGTTGATTATTGCATGATAGTTACTTGCAAGTGTGCAAACCAGGAGATCCATTCATCTTGTGTTTTATCTATCACCTGGTTAGTTCCATCCAACTAATTGATTTTCGGTGCCAGTTTGGTTTTGTCTTTTACTCCCAATTTTTATATTATGTTCTCTTTCACTTTCTTTATCCCAACTTTACATCCTATTTATTCTATTCTCTCTTTCCAACCCATCTTTTCTCCTGCTCTCTCTCTCTCTTCTTTTCTTGCTCTCTCCCTTTCTCTCCCATCTTTTCTTTTGCTCTCTCCCTTTCTCTCCAACCCATTTTCTCTTGCTCTTCTCTCTCTCTCTCTCTCTCTCCTTCCATCTTTTCTCTTGCTCTCTCTCTCTCTCTCCTTCCATCTTTTCTCTTACTCTCTCTCTCCATCTTTTCTCTTACTCTCTCTCTCTCTCTTCTCCATTTTTTCTCTTCTCTCTCTCTCTCTCTCCTCTTCTCTTCTCTCTCTCTCTCTCTCTCTCTCTCTCTCTCCAATTTTTCTCTTGCTCTCTCTCTCTCTCTCTCCAACTCTTCTCTCTCTCTCTCTCTCTCTTTTTCTCTTGCTCTCTCTCTCTCTCTCCAATTTTTCTCTGCTCTCTCTCTCTCTCTCTCTCTCTCTCTCCAATTTTTCTCTTGCTCTCTCTCTCTCTTCTCTCTCTCTCCAATCTCTTGCTCTCTCTCTCTCTTGCTCTCTCTCTCTCCTCTCTTTCTCTCTCTCTCAATTTTCTCTTGCTCTCTCTCTCTCTTTCCAATTCTCTCTCTCTCTCTCTCTCTCTTCTCTCTCTCTCTCTCAATTTTCTCTTGCTCTCTCTCTCTCTCTCTTCTCTCTCTCTCCAATCTCTCTTCTCTTGCTTTTTCTCTTGCTCTCTCTTGCTCTCTCTCTCCAATTTTTCTCTTGCTCTCTCTCTCCAATTTTCTCTTGCTCTCTCTCTCTCCAATTTTTCTCTTGCTCTCTCTTTCACTTACTTACTTTTCCAAATCCTCTCTCCCTCTCTCTTCATTTCTGCTGCTCTCTCTCCTACTGTTGGGCACTCTATCTCCTACTTTCCACAGTCTTCGCTTTCACCTGCACCCTATAGAATAATATTTCTTTTTTAAATAAATTTATATATATATATATATATATATATAAAAAAACTCATTGCACAAGCAGGTCGTGACACTAGGTCAATTTTTAAGCAGAATTTAATGGGTTTAAACTCAGAGTTTTCCTTCTCATAGACCAGTTGCCATAGCAAGGTTAAAGAGCTCAGTCTGCCCTACTATTTATCCATAGTTGGAGGGAGAATAGTTGGATTCATAAATTTCCTAAGGATATCAGCGCTACAGAAAATGTAAAGTCTCATACAGGATCTGAACTCAGGTCACAGAGTTCATTTCCTATGATGATAACCATTACACCATGTACCTCCACTTTAAATTTAGCTATATAGCTCATTTTTTACTACTCTCAACACCAATATACCACTATATTTTATGTTTATATTTTATACTCTACAATATTAAAGGTATTAGTACTTGAAGTCCATTTCCTTTGACAATAATCTAATGTAAGTAAACTGAAAAATATATTAGAATACTTTCATCTATCTTGATGAATTTAGTTAGACTGTAAAAAGAAAAATTAACTTTATTGCACAATAATATTAAAACTCGTGAGAGAAAATAAGCAAAAAGAAACTAGGGTATTAGCGCTATGTGAAATGTAAACAGCCTCATCCAGGATTTGAACTGGTGTCCATTTCCTATGACAATAACCCAATGTAAGGAAACTGAAAAATATATTAGATAGAATACTTTCATTTATCTTAATTAATTTAGTTAGACTGTAAGTAAGTGAAGCCGTCGGGGCAGCCTAAAGTCAGTATCAGCCAGTCAGCAAGGGAGTCTATCCCTTTTCAATAGTGCTAGACCAAGGAGATTGTTTTAGCATCTGAGGTGGAGTGCCACACCTACCATCAGCTCCTTACTTTACTGCACAGATCCCTGTGCTACTCATACGCTGAGTTGGCGAGGACCGGTATCGAACTAGGAACCTTGTGGCTTCTAGCCGAACGCTCTACCGACTGAGCTAAAAAAAATTAACTTTATTGCACAATAATATTAAAACTCATGAGAGAAAATAAACAAAAAGAAACAAGGGTATTAGCGCTATGTGAAATGTAAACAGCCTGATCCAGGATTTGAACTCATATTGTCATATATCCATTTCCTACAACAATAATCATTATACCATGTTACTTATAGTGTAAATCAATAAGAAATCCAATGCCTTAACAGATACTAATAATGACTTATATAAGTTGCTATTGATTTGTTTGTTTGTTTTTTTTCTCTTAGATTCCATTTCTTTAATGACAAAAATTTCTTTTAACTATTATATAAATCTCAAATGTCAACATTTTAAATATAATATTTTATTCTTGACCTTTTGTGTCATAATCATAGAGAAGAACAATTTCAAATATCATGTAGTTATTAAGGTACTTCCAGCTAAAAACAGAATACCATTTCAACTCTAAAGGCCAAAAGAAAAAAACATTTTTTTTAAAAAGGACAAAAAAAGAAAGAAAAAAAAAAAAAAAACATTCTTACTGCTAAGCCAATGACATTTCAAAATATTTTTTATCAACCCTATATAACCATTTTATTGACATTCAAAAAGCTTAGCATTGTCTGGCACAAGGCCACAATGGTGAGGACATCCAATGGGGATTAAACTCATCCACGATATAACACTTTAAAAGTTTTTCTTAAAAAAAAGGTATATCAACTCGATAAAATGGCCAGCAAACAGTCCAGATCTTGATTCAATCAAAGTGCAATTTAAAATAGAATAATTGCAAATTGCAATTATTCTATTTTGAATTGCAAAATTTCAAGAATATTGATAAAGATTAGCCACTTTGATTTTGAAAAACAAAACGGTGTGTAAAATATATCCTAAAAAAAACAAAAAAAAAAAAAAAACGGTCATATTTTTGTTTTCAGCTGTTCAACCGAAAATACGGTTTTAACTCGCTGTAAAAAATAATTCAATTGATGAAAACCGATAAAAATGACATATTTAGACAGATTACTCTATTCTCTTTCCAACCATATAATTTTTTTTAAGATCGGTTAAGAAATACTTGAGAAATTGCAAATTTAACTGATTAAGGTCGCAAATTTGAAAATGTCAGCGTTTTTCAGCTAAATGCTTGTAATGCTATTGCAATGGAACATAGAAAATATAAATGGTTATGATCTTAGTCAAACATTTAGAGATCAATCAAATTTCAGCATTAAATAACCCACAAGAAGTTGATATGTTGGCAAACAAATACACCAAACCTAAAAATATTATATTCATACATGTGATAATTATACTGAATATGATATCCTACAAAATGGTAAGACCTAGCATTTGAGAATCTAAGGTTGGTGTTCAAATTGTCTTATCTTTTGTGTCATGTTTTGCTGTTCATAAGAAAATGTTACACAGGAAATAAAACAATTTTAACACTAATTTCAGGTTTTCAAATCCTATTTCTTACCATGTATATATTTATCAAATCTGATCTCTCTGATAAGATAAAGTGAACATTCTTTCAAACTGTAGCTGTGTCAGTGCTACTGTATGTATGCACCACTTGAAATTTTACAAAATCCTTGGAGAAAAAGTTAGATGGGAACTACACAAGGATGTTGCATGCTGTTTGAACACAGCCTGGAAGCAGTACCCTACAAAAAACAGCTGTATGGTAACTTACTTCCTATCACACAAACCATCCAAGTAAGATGAACAAAATATAACTGGACACTGCTGGAGAAGTAAGGATGAATTCATAAGTGATGTTCTCCAGTGGATACTTACACAAAGACACACCAGTGTTGGCCAACTAGCAAAAAACTGTCATTCATCAGCTGTGCAGACACCTGATGCCATGCTGAGGATTTGCCAGGAGCAATAACCAATAGAGATGGATGGTATAAGGACAGGTGACAATAGAGAGTCATGGGAATCAGTGCTATCAGCATGACTTGAAAATTACAGAAATTTTGGTTATTTCCTAGTTGAGTAACATGAGTGACCCAGAACAAAACAGAACCCAAATTATTTATTTATTTTCCCATTAAACTAACCCTAAACCCCAACCCTTATTGGATTTAAACTTTAAAAAAATTAAAATTAAAATTAACAGTTTTATTACAAAATTTGTGGGTTCTGTTTTTTCTGGGTCACCCTGTAAGATTATGTTACTCAACTGGGGGGGGGGGTAGGGTTAGTTTAATGGGAAAATAATTTGGGTTCTGTTTTTTTCTGGGGCACCCTGTAATATGTTTCTCAACTAGCCAATAACCAAAATTTTATATGCACAACTAGTTATGATTTTCTATCATTACTTTCCTTGGAAATGAAAATTCTTATATCTACAATCCATTGGAAACCTCCTAGAAAGCAACTAACAGGTTTATAAATTATATACTGATTATTTATGGATTGCATGATTTCACACTAAAAAGGAAAAAAAGAAAATGCAATAAAAATGAAAACTTACTTTATAAGTACTACAGGTTTTTTTACACCACAGGAATAAAACCTTGTGGACACCTCACAAATTTACATGAGAGACTAATTTAATTCCAGCATGAACTTCCCCATATCGTATATATTTGGGAAAGTACTAGAAACTACTTATATATATATATATAGTTGCACATTTAGAATTAAGCCCAAAGTAATTTTCATCAAGTGTTAAAATATTCCTACATATGAACACAGAGTTAAGCATGGGTCACGCGGTGAAGATTGAACTCACTACAACAGCAAGGATAAGCAAGATTAATTTACAAACCATTGCTGTACTGGGTATGACATTAAACTGCATCTAATAGTGAAGTTCCAATTTTGGAGCTCTGTGGAGTACCCCTTCATCACCAATACTCCCAGATCCCCTCTGATCCAGAAATGAAAAAAATGAGTTTATTAAAAAAAAATTGAGTTAAAAAAAATAATTGAATACCCAGCAAGCATGAATAGAACAAAACGTTTTCATCGTAAAATAACCCAACAAGGTTGACATGCCGTAAAATCCAACAAACCAAACCATTGCTCCATAAGGAGACATCTGGGGTATTTACTAAGCTTAGTCTGGCACAAGGCTATAAGCACAGGAAACTTTATGAAAATTGAAGAATCAAGATATGATACTCACATTCGCAAGAAGGTTCCACGCTAGTGTCAAATTGGCAGACAAAAGCAGACAGGCTGTAACAAATATAGACCCTGTACTGACTCCCATAACATAGACATCTGATGGGTATATATTGATCCAAGTATCCACACTAAAATCAGCAGCCAATCAGAACCCAGAGAATAAGCTTGCCCAAAGTTGCATAATGGAACATCCCAGCCTGCTATATAACGCACCAACCAAATCACTCTGGTATTCTCAGAGCAGACTAAACTTGCAATACAACTGAGTACTGAGCTGTGTCCAACTAAATCCAACTAAAATCAAAAGTTTACCAATAGTAATGGTTTGAAAAAGTAGCTCACTAACCATTGCTATATAAGGAGATACTGTGATATTTCATGTGTTTATTAACCTCTTACCAACCAATTCTAAACATACTTGTATTCACACATTGACAAAACATCTATAGCAAAGGGGCCTACTGTACCTGTCATCAATGAAAATACCATTGTATTATTCGTAATTTAAAGTATTATGTTGTTTCTATTGTTCTGGTATGCAAAGAATGCAGAGTACTATTTTCAGCCTGACTGTGGAATTGCATTTGACACCCATGCACACCATAGGTAAGGGGTTAATCCTCACCCCCCACCAATTCCCAATTCTGAATAATGCCTATTTTTCAGACAAACACCTTATCAACTATAAAGCAAAATAATGGTTCTTATATATTATTCCTGTCTCTGCCCAAGAATGGCCACCAAACACACATGTGCTAATGGGAAAAAAAAATGATTTCTGATCATATAAATGATGGAGGATCACTTGTAGGTAGAAATCTTGAGAGTGTAATTTGATTACTAGTCAATTACTAATCAAGTGAGTGATGTCTAAAAATTAATGATTATTAATACATATAATGTAGGTTTTAATTCTATCTCTCCCTAGATTGATAACTCGATGTCTCCCATAACATGATGACGTACTAGATAAGTATGTTAAAAGAGTGATATACCTCAAAAACTTTTAGATGCGTGGCCATATGTCTATAAATATAGATTGAAGTTCCATCTTTATATAGTAAATACTAAATTATAAAAATAATATGATTTTTATTCTAGTAAAAGTATGAGACAATAGAGAATAATCCAAATAAATGAGAAATATATATTAATACTTTTTCTTTATATGGAAATTGAAGAATCTAGTGACAATATTCATAGATATAAGGGTAAGTATAAACTATATAGTATAACTAATGTGGACGTCACAGTGTGAACCACTGCATATATGATCTCCCAGTCCAGATGAAATAATAAAGTAAAAGAAACATGTAAAGATAAAAGTTCTGTAACTCCATAATAATTATATATTATATAATAATCATATAATTATATAATGAAAACAGTATAAGTTACAGTAATAACAATATTATTTAGTTTTATGTTACTTTGTAATAAGTCAACTGTAGAAATCATATAAAATATATAATTAAAGTTAGCTGTACAATATAAACATGTTATGTAATGTAGATAAATTGAAATATACAAATCCTCTAAGATTCATATAGATAAAATATGATCTATATAGAGAGTATCAAAGTAGTCATTTAAAGAGCACTCATAAACATTTCAAAACATCCGTTCTTATAAATATGCTTTATGAAACGCTGGATTTATATTTTGTTATGATTACATATAAGAGATAGTAATAATATGTCAGAAAAGGAAAATAAAGATATTGATGATGAATATAATAGATTAAGTGTGAGAGAACTTAAATATTAGATAGAGAATAGATGAGGATAAATGAGTCATAGAAATAGTATAATGTAAAAGAGAGAAAGGGCAGAAAGAAGGAGAAGGAAAGAGATTAATATATAAACATATTTGAAGATACAGAGCAAAGGTATTGGGGAATGAAAGGATAGCAGAGATTACATAGAAAAAATATAGAGGCAAGCGGCGGCATATGTTATGAAGGTGTCAATAATGAATGTATGGAAGATTTGAGGTAATTGAAACAATTAAAGTGGATGTATAGAAAGTCACTAATAAGGGTGAGGGTTGATGGTATATTAAAAAACGAAAGTAACGTGCTAAAAAGAAGAAGGATACACATATATAAATTATAAATAAATATTGAACACTAAGTTGTAAGTTGACGCAGAAAAATAAAATTGTAGACCGACGGTGCGAATAAGGCTGCATGAATGATTAGATGATCCACAAAAAACAGGAATGAATATGTGAAGAAGTATGGTGGGATGTGGTTAACTCGTCAGATGAAACAATGAGAAGACTTTAATTAAGGTTGAGTGAGTAGACATGAGACTGAAAAAGGCTTAAAAGTAAATAGGAATATATGAAGAGAGCGTGTAAGAATCCATAAAGGAAATAGTGATGCTAGCTAAAGGATAGACGTGATTTAAAATAATTAAGGAGTATATGAGGTTAACAGCTTGAATTCTAAGGTACGTAGTTAATAAATGCACAATTGTTATATATAAGTAATTAGTAATATATAGCTAAGTGAGATGAATCAATAAACAAATAATAAAAGAGTTATATAATGTAAATATAAAACTATAAGAGTATGGTCAAAAAATTAAAAGTAAAAGTAAAAATGGTATGCTGAGGTGATGTAGAGACCAATAAAAATACAAAATTATGAGAATAATATTGAAGTCGCTGACTATACGCACATAAATAAAACAGGGTAAATCATTAGAATATAAATTATAAATATCCTAATATATAGTTAGGGACGACACATCAAAAAAAATTAGAAGGAATGTTTAAGTGATATAAAATGGGATCTACTAAAATAATAAAGTTAAGATTAAATGGACTGGGAGGACACATATATAAAAGAAGAATGTAGTAATATGGTTTTTAATTTGATGAGAATCTGCACTAAAAGAGTTCAAGAATGTGAATGAGTAGACACACAAAATAGGTATAATAATTAATAAATTGAATACTGAGAGAATGAAACTAGAAAAAAAATATCGGGATGGAGACCACGATGAGTGAAACAATGGTATTTATCCATATTAAAGAAAAATACATAAGGAAAGTGAGAAGATACATGATAAACCCGAAAGAGATAAACCAATAATGTGAAGAAAGTCTTATAGTGATATGAAAGAGAATGCCATAGAGTAGCAAAAAAGGTATAGTAAATATTTGATGTTATACTATAGCGAAGAAAACATTAAATTGTTAGAGGTGAGAAGATAAAATAGACAGGAACATATGATCTATAAAGTCAATTAAGAAAAGTAAGACATACCTATAACATAGTAGATAATAATATATTATATTATAATAATTAAAAGACGTGACGATATAAAATACATATAACATAACTATGAATATATAAAAAATAATAATGAATAGAAATAAAATCAATGTAAGATTATTATTAAAAAAATACAGACAATATAAATAATTAAAAATAAAAATAATATAATTAGTAAAGAGGAAAAGATTAGAATAAAATACAATAAATATACGATAGAGTACAAAAAATATATTAAAAGAACAGAGATAAATTGAAACTATAAATAGATACTCTTAAATATGAGTAAACAATAGTTATACATAAAATTGACTAATAAAAATAACAAAACACACAAAAAAACAAAGTATACTCAACTTGAGTGATAAATAATAATCTCCACAAACTCTAGACATTGTTAAATATCTATCTCATATCAGAAATCCTCATACTCATCTGTCCACTATTTGAATTCATATCCTATAAACACACACTCTCACTATATCCTCCTAGTTAACATGTATACTTAATTTAGTCTAGTGTGTGTCACAGAATCTAGTCGCATAACATTATGAAATTACCATATGTTGCGAGAGTAGTGAACATACATAATTATTCTCCATACTATTATCTTGAAACTAGTGATAGAATAATCAATAACTGTGATCTAATGTATCTATTCAAAACCATAAATCCTCCTCATTAGTAAATAGGTCAATATTTAATTACAACATAGATTTAGTATCATTAAATTAAAATAATACAGGAGTATGGTCATTTATATACTCTAAACTTTTTAGACTGTATTAATATGAGACTCTATTTTATATAATTATAGTATATTTACAATATCTTACAATCTCACATCATTCTCTTTATGTACATTGCTTTATGCCCACTTATTTGATATGGCTGATATCAGAGCGTGATTTATAACACACGAATAAAAACTTATTACCCTTCTGCTGTGTTTGTTTTTTTTCATATTTATTATGTATGTAGGGGTCATGAGTCGGAATTAATGGACATACTAGTATCTACTATACATGTACATCGTTAGAAGAGAGAGAGGCATATATGATACGTACATGAGATTCATTTAAAGTCCCCGTTCATTTACTTAAGTCTTATTTTGTTCTCTACAGTTTAGTTATGTATTATCATAGATTAACGTATCTGTGCTGATCCTGTAAGTCAGACTCATCATGTGCAGAGGCGTTGCGTGGGAGAGATTTCTAAGATTGTGAGGTGTCTGGAAGCTGTATACAGATTTTCCTCATTACGAGATATCGCTCACTCATTAATTGCATTCATTCTATGCTAACTTACTATCAACAATAATGAAAGAAATTTGTCCAATCTATTATATCCTTTATACTGGTTGAGGCGTGTCTTTCCGGTGTGTGGGTCGCCGTTCCGTCCTGTGTGGGTTCATATACGTAACAAACAAAATGAAATAAGAAAAAGAGGGTTATCCTATGGTTAATAGCGAAATATTAAACGTCAAATCGAAGGTAAGTTTCGAGTAGCAATGCATCTAATAAGCCGAGTATAAGAACATATGGAAGAAAAAAGAGGATTTATGCTTAATCCATCATAAAAAGTACAGAATGTGCTCTGCTGCGATATTACAGTTTTATGTCTGGTGCTACCAGATACACCGATAAAGATGGAGAAGTGAGTGCGCTACGTGAGAGAAGAGTAGCATAAATTATTCCAGCCAACGGCTGAGTAGATGGACGGGGAGACTCTCAGCGTTTGAGACATGATATCGTTGATGTTATGTTCTTATCTGTTTCTATATATCAACAAATAATAGAAACTCATCGGTCTTTGACTAGACACTAGTAGAGCGACATATCTAGCACATGATAATAATTATATCTATATCTAAAGCAGTATGACATCAATATATTTTCATATTTACGTTTAAAAGTGTACAGCTCTTTCAGATACCTATATCTAACACACAGTCGATGGACGAACAGCAGAGGTTAGAAAAGAGCAGTGACGAGACGTCTAAAGAGTGAGAGCGAATGTCATGATCGACACAACAAAGTAGAGCTCTCGTGAGTGTTCGTCGAGACTAAAGATAGCATAGCGGTTGATGCATACAATCTCGAATATATACCTCAACAATACCTCCCGGAATATACCTGTACACCTCAACTCCTATACATCAGATGTGGTATTGAAATATATCACTCACAGACGAAGAATGAGGTCAGTAGACCCATACAAGCCACACTCAGATACATGAGTACACTACAACCACACCTACATCATGATCAAATTAGAGAATTCTATAGAGAAAAGATTTCAAGACCGATACTATCTGTATAAAACTCCTCAAAAAATCTAACTAAGTGCATAGAGTGAGAACCGTTGAGCAGATAGTGACCAATAGAACCTGATATCGATGTTTATAGTGAGCAAAGCAGCAACACACGCTAAATGTAGGATCACCAGAGAGCGACTGGACCAATTATGAATGACGGAAGTACAATGACATAGCGTACTAGCAACTAGGTAGCCACTGTGAGTGATACACACAAGACTGGCAATAGAGTGAGATAACTGGTGCTACTATCACTTATATACATCGAAGTAGTAGCGATCAAGTACAACAACCGTATCAAAGAGCACATAAGCAGAAGTGGTACAACCCGCATAATAGCGCCATAGGAGAGATAAGATACACCCTCAATGCTGCATGAGATAAGGTGAGATGATATGAGCAACTATGAACATCTTAATACACGCACAGAGTCATTACAAGCACAGGAGAGAAAGACGTAAGATGTAAATGATAAAGCAATATATTAAAATGAAAGAACCACATCTCCTTCTCACATATAAAAAATAAATGGATTATTATCGAGATACTACGTGTAGAGGAATAACAAGAGAACGAGAGAGGATTAGCTAGATATGACGGTATGGCATAGTATAGAATCATAGAAAGAGAAAGAGAACTACGTCGAGGAGCATTTTGGTATGGGCTATGTATTTAGGTGGAACTGTTCAAGTATGCGCAACCGTCGGCTTGTAGTGAGAGAAGTAGTATTATAGATGCTCGCTTGGCATTCATATTGTACAACTATTTTTGACTCTATTTAGATTATCTATATCTGTATTTTCTTTAATTGATTTATCGCATCTGTCTATACTTCAAATCTTTTTTCGTGTTTTAAATTACCTACACAACCGATACATTCATTTGTGTTCGCACACATATTTCATCATTCGGATATCAATTATATTTCTTTCTAACCAAATACACTAATTATTTATATACAAATATCCATATTCACAGGCGGTCCGAATAGTGGTGAGGAAATCATAAGAATCCTAGTTCCGTATTCTGACCTCTCATTATTATACTTCACGACATAATGAAGACCTAGACATAACAGGCGTCGAAGTCTGTTGTGGAATATTAAACGCATAAGATAAAGGCCTCTTCAATGCCTCAAGGAATAGACTAAAAAAAGTACTCCTACATGTTTTTGTAAGCACAGCTACGTGAATAGGCGAATAGACATCCCTCATTGATAATGGTTATGCTTCGAATATCTAGATAGTTACTATTTTTACTTATATGTTGTACCCTGATACTGTAGTCCCATTGCAATCCTTGACCTAACAAATACTTAAAATCGTTCAAATAGATCTATTTTACCCACAGATAAAACAAAATTAATTACCACTCTAGTATTTTAGAAGTTGAGATCCTGTAGTATTATATAAGTATAATGTTTAGTGAAATAAATGTAACACACCATAGGTACTAACGCAATTGCTCAGAAACTGGTTAGGCCTCATCCAATCTATTCAACCGTCTATCTTTCCAGCGTTCTCAATTTTCCAACATGATACTAGAACGTTTAAACCCCTTCAAACATCTTTGAAACAATTGATAAACAGGACTATCACAGTCTCCTCATATTCTGTGATAAATTTTTTTTACTCTTTCTTATATCAACAAAAGCCCTATGAGATCTACTCAACAATTGAAACACTGTCAGCGTCGGCTAAATAAACTTTACACTAATTTATTAACCTGTTTTTTCAATTTCACTACTACAAGGTCGATTCACTCATCTCCACGCGCCCGCCCGCACACACACCACAACAAACACACAAACACAATATATATTATAATATATTAATACATATAATATAATTAATTCCAGGCAAAATATCTGATGATCCTTGCGGGTGATAATCTGGAGGTATTCTGACCATAACATCGTTTCTAAACCATATCTACAACGGATTCAGTACTTTTATATTCACATAAACTTCCGGATTATTCGGGTTAATTATTTTATTCGACAATCAATATGCCGGACAAGCCTCAACACACACACACCCACACACAATTATAAATAATATTATATAATTAATATAATAATATAATCTCAGTTTCTGTAGATTTAGCTGTCATAACCAAGGCCAACAATCTACTTAGGGGTGCTCTTTATTCTCTTACCATGGAAATTGTACATTTAGTCAGACTATTTATTCTAGCTTCTGTGACAGGTCGAAGGAAAATGAAATAGAGTGGGTTAACAGAAGAAGAAAATGAAATGGACAAGAAAAAGAATAGAGGTAGTGAGAGAACGTGAAAGAGAGAGAAGAGAGACGAGAAAGGCCAAGAAAGATGTACAATAGTATGACGATCCCTCTCACGATGAGAGGAGAAAATAATCGTCACACAACCAGACTAAAAAAAACTCATGATATAAGACCAAAAGAACCTAGACTCCGAGATGAAGGCCTAGGGAAAGAAGAGTGAAGGAGAGAGAGAAGAATGATGAAAATAGAAGTAGAGAATAGAAGAAGATTGAAAAGAGAGAGAAAAGGTTCACGGATAAGAACGAAAGAGACGTCATAGTTGGCAGATAGATGCCTCAGAAGAGTTATCTCGAAGATAAAAAGATCGATGAGAGAAATTGAGAATGAAGAATGAGAACAGAGGTTTGTTAAGTTAAATGAATGCATATGCAAATAGATATATAAAATAAAACTATGATAGAGAGAGAAGATATGATAGAATAAAGTAGAAGTGAAAAAGGGAAAATTGAGAATGTGGATATGAAAGATAAATAGAGGGGAGGTAGAAATATGGAATGAAGTAAAAAATATCGAATAAGAGAAAATAATGCAATAAAAACAGACATTTAATAACAAAGGAGATAAAGATGAAAACTCTCAGACTCAGAAGTAGATAAATGTTTGAAGACAATAAAAAAAAAAAAGATGAGAAAATAATATGAAGAGTAAGAAGCAAAGAAAAAAACATGAAAGAAAAAGAAAGTCAAAATCTTTAATGACTCAAAGAGAGAGAAAAAAAAATCAGTAAATATAAAGAAAAAAAATCTCACATAAGTAAGTAAGTAAGTAAAAAAAAAAAAAAAAAAAAAAAGAAGATAGACTAATAGGTCAAAGTTCAACTAAGAACTTAACACTTATTACTGTTATTAGATACTAACTTGGCTTCTGTGACTAATAATGCTACACTAATCTTTTCAGCATACAATGAATTTTGACCTCAATAAAAGTACCCCATTAATGAAATGAGGCATTAAATTTAATTATGTTAATGTCTAATTATTATTATTATAACCCGATTCTGTCAGTAACCCCTGCCTTAATTCCTGACCATTCAATTTCTCTTTTTCAACATTTGGAAGAAATTTCTTTTGCAACATCAATTACAATGCATTTACATTACACATATAAAGCATATTGTGTTAGTAATGATTTTATTAATTTCTGACCATAAACAATCACATTCGCCCTGATTCACAATGCATTTTTATAGTAAAATGATTTGCAATGCAATTAAGTTATATAGACTATAGAAATGTATGTATATACACACATATCTACAAACAAAATGGTTCATTGGGAAAAGAAAATGAAAAAAAAAAAAAAAAATGAACAAGTCACAATACTGAATTCATCAGAAAAACTAAAACTAAAATTGAATGAGTCATAATTCAATAAATATTGACAAAGAGATTGCCCTCTCTCTCTCTCTCTCTCTCTTATATATACTAGCAAATATATGCACCCTCCGGGTGCAAGTATTTAAGTTTTAATGTAATAAAATATTGTATTAAATTAGAAAGGCCAATGAAACTAAATAAGAATACAGATAAAAAGATTTGAAACAGAGGGAGTATAATAAAAGATTTGAAACAGAGGAGTATAATAACAAATGGAACAACTGAAACCTTACTCTTCCATCACTCTCGTCTTTCATTGTTATTTTTTTCTAATTTAAGTATTTATTTTATAAGAGGAAGTAAATAATAAAAATGACAGTTATTTTATCTTGTTAATGGATTTCATTTAAGATTCATTGAAGAGATTTTTGCTCATATTCATTAAAATAAAACCAAACAGTTAGAAATCAATAATACTAAGCACATATTTATTAAATTTTTTTTTTTAATATTAATATGCAAATTAGCCTTCCCGTTCACACTGTAAACCGCTATTTTGTTGTATATATAAATATAATTGCATATTGTCAGTATATAGACATAGTTAACAGTATTAATAATGTAAGACAATTTTATTAATAATTGAGGTTTAGATAAAAATAAAATCATGGAGAATGTGATGTCAATAACTAAGAGAATTGTGACTTGAGTAGGAATATAGTTTCGGTTACAGACAGAAAAACACACAATCTCCATTATAATAATATATATAGATAGATATAGATAGATAGAGAGAGAGATGAGAGAGAGAGTGAGAGAGAGTGAGAGAGTGAGTGAGAGACACACACTTTTGCTGTTCCAACAAACCACAAAGTGAAAATTAAAGAAAACAAAAGAAACACAGATACTTGTGACAGAGCTAAAAAGGCTGTGGAAGATGGTGATACCAATTATAGTTGGGGCCTTTGAAAGTTCTCAAAGGCCAGGCAAAGAGACTGAGGGATCTGGAGATCAGAGGAATAATCAAGACACAGCACTGTTAAGATCAGCTAGAATACTTAGATGGTTGGTTTAATTTTATGGCATGTCAACCTTTGGATTATTTTATGCTGAAGACATTTGGCTTTATTCATTCTCATTGGGTATTCAATTCTTTTTTTAAAACTCACTTTTTAAACACGTTTTTGTAAACTGATTTTTTGATCTATTTAATCCAAAGATGGGACACTCACCACCCTGGGTCTGAGTGAATCTAGGAGTAATGACAATGAAGGAGGTACTCCACATTCCCCAGAGTTCCAGAATTGGAACCTCACCACTAGATACAGTTTAACATCATACCTAGGGCATCACCTTCTTGCACATACATGATAAAGAGGGTTCAGGATTTGCCATAAGAGCAAAAAGAGGACAATCATATAGTGATAGGGCTTGATCTGACCACCCGTCTAGAACATGAATAATTTTCAAAAGACATCTATTTGACCTAAAAATGGGATTCTAACAGGTACTACCACTCCGGGTCAGAGAGAATCTGGGAGTAAAGGCAATGAAGGGCCACTCCACACACCCCAGAGCTCCAGAATTGGAACCTACCCATAAAATGCAGTTAGAACACTTAGAAGAGTCCTGGGGATTCAAGGAGACTTGCTGTCGCTCAAGCTTCAGTTAAAACTGGTGGGAAAATCTCACAGAGTGAAAATAATTGATATGTTAAGAACAATTAAAAAATAGTTCAATAGGTAAAAAGTATAAATACTCTTGTTTTAACTTACACTCTTTTTCTTTCTTTTTTCCTTTTCATCTTTTCAGAGAGTGGGGTTAGTGTGCGGAAGTTAATCTGTTTTAATCAAAAAGATTAAAACAGATTAACTTCCGCACACTAACCCCCACTCTCTTTCTTTCTTATATTTTTTCTGTGTGGCATGTCCTTTTTTCCCTTTCTTTCTAATGAAAATGGAATGGTCCATTATTTTGCTGAGGTGACAACACTCATAAGAAATAAGAATTTGGTGGATAATTTGACCAGATAATCAGGATTTACATTTTTGCATTTCATCTTGGTCAATTTGGATGATCTCATTTTCAACCAGAGATGATAACGGTCATACTTTTTAGGAACACCAGTATCATCATATATATATTTACCAACCCTTCGCATGAGCAGGATGTGACACAAGGTCAATTTCTTAAGCAGAGTTCAACAGGTTTGAATTCAGAGTTTTCCTTCTCCTAGACCGGTTGCCTAACGAGGTTAAAGAGCCCAGTCTGCCGTACTATTTATCCATAACTGGAGGGAGAGTAGGATTCATACCTTTCCCAAGGGTATTAGTGCTAAGTGAAATGCAATTATTACATCCAGGATTTGAACTCAGGGCAACGAGTCCATTTCCATGAATTTAACCATTACACCACGCACTTCCATGTATCCTCATATAGATAATAATAAATAGAATTGATTTCCAGTATTATCATATAGATAATAATAAATAGAATGATTTCCAGTATTATCATATAGTATAGCATATAGATAATAATAAATAGAATGATTTCCAGTATTATCATATAGATAATAATAAATAGAATGATTTCCAGTATTATCATATAGATAATAATAAATAGAATGATCTACCCGAAGTATGCCTTGCCTGAGTAGTTCATTTAATTCAATCTATCAATGCTAATTACACCATCTTGTTGTTGCAAAAGAATGCTATGCCTCAACCTGCCCAAATAGAACAAAGAGATTTTGTAAGCAATCCAAACCGATTGTAGAACATAATGTTCTTGTCATATCAATGTTTCATCAAACATCTCCTTTTACTGTTGTCACTTCTTTGTTGTTTCTTGTCTACTTTAGGAAATTTACGCATCAGGAAAATGATTAATTCATTTGCCTCACTTGTTCATCACAAACTCGCTTATTAGGATACACGTTTTGGATTCAGAATTTTAAGCTAGACCAGAAATTTCCTGATACTCTTCAGCGCTGTCAGCTGACACTTTAGAATACACCAAGTGCATCTCTGCTGAGGGGTAAGACTCCATCTCACAATGGGGCCACCTGTTGGTCATGGGTGGTCACTCATGATGCTTATGGGTAGAATCCTGGTGGTTGAGAGGTCAATGACATGTGACACTTTGGCTCTTACTTAGATGGCAGTCAGAGAGGCCCCCTCCTGGTCGCATCAAACCTTAGCATCTATATGATTGTTCCAACCCTATTGCCCTAATAGCAGACTCCCAATCCTTTTTATCATGTATGTGCTAGAAGGTGGTGGCTAAGGCCAAGAATCTGTATTATGTTAAACTCCAGTTCTGGAGCTCCAGGGCATGTAGAGTACCCCTTATTATCATTATTCCCAGGTTAACCCTGATACGGAGGGTAGTACCTGTTAGGGTTCCATGTATGGGTTAAATAGAAAAAATGAGTTTTAAAAAATGTGTTAAAAGAAAACTGAGTTAAAAAAAAAAAAGAATTTTCAATTCCCATCAAGAATGAATTAAAATAAAATATCTTCAGCATAAAATAACCCAACAATGGTTGATATTCCATAAAAACCAACCGACCAACAACACACTTTTTTTTACTAAACCCGCTTAGGTTCACATTGAGTTATTCCATAATATTTTCCTCTGGAAAAAAAATATCATTAATTTAAAGTGCCCTGAGTATGACACTAAACTGTATCTGATGGTGAGGCTCCAGTTCTAGAGAGTGTAAAGTATCCCTTCATTGTCTTTTACCCAGGTCCACACTATCAGTAGGTGGCAGAGACAATGTCCTTATCCAGGTTCAGAAATTCAATCTTGCAAGTTCAATGTCAAAAAGGGGTTAACAATCTGACTTCTAAATCTGCGCAGAGTGACCTCACTCTCGTTTAGATGCCAAAAGTTACACAGCCAGCTGTTCAAAAAGACAAAAACTTGTCCCCTAGCTTGGGTTAAATAGTACCACAAGTGTTCTTCTACAAGGCTGGCTTTGGCATTAAATAACCCATAAAGGTTGTTATGACATTAAACAAAGAAACCAAGCAGAAACTTGTGATTGGTCAACGACCAGGTACCACTGCTCTTATGCAAATGACACATCTATTGCTAAAGTTACACAAACTTTTCATTCAAGGCAAATCACAGATACCAACTTGACATGTAGACTGTGGGTTGGATTTTACTATATGACAACCCTTGTTGGGTTATTTTATGCCAAAGACATTTTTGTTTTATTCATTCTTGATGGGTATTGAACAAAAATTTTTTCAAACTCAATTTTTTAAACACATTTTTCTCAACTCATTTTTTCTATTTAACCCATAGAAGGGACTCTAACAGGCACTACCATTCCGAGTCAGGGTGTATCTGGGAGTAATGGTGATTATCACCATTACTCCACATTATAACATTATTTCACACTCCCCAGAGCTCCAAAATTAGATGTGTCCAATTAGATACATAGCATAGTGGATATAGGTGTTAACTTGATACAGTTCTAAGTGACAGTTATCTATAGGTTCAATCTTGGTCAAGGGCGACAGTAACATAGAATAATAATTAACACAGCTTAACACTTGTACCCAGTCATGGTTAGTGAAATGAGAACAGTATACCCCCATGGATTGAATAAAGGATTCGGTTCAAAGTTCCAAGACAGTTCCCGAGTTCAAAGAGAAGGCTCCCAAATCTGAAAAAAAATACCTGAAGAAGGCCGGAGGGCAAATCATCCGAAACGTTGTACAGATAACAATATAGAGGAGTACAATAGTCCAAATAATAAGAGTTGTTCAAAACTATTTAACTCATTCTTTGTATTGCTTTCAGGACTGACATCATGCTATTCAATGTCTTGAGCCAGCTTTTAAATGTGCATCTCACCCCTTTCTCCATACCCAATATAGTTTGATAAGGTAATTATACTACATTATCCAGATGACTGAAATATGCCAATTAGAACACACTAAGCAGATACTTTTTATAAAGGAGCTTGGTACCTTAGGAAATCACCTAGTTCTTTTTTTTTTTTTTTTTAAGTGTTAGCACTTGGCTCAAGTTACAATATTTGATCCAATCCCTTCTATGGACTTCATTAGATAGACAATTCATATCAAATATTTGTAGATTTTTGTGTAGATTGATCATTATTCAACTGTGTTGCAAGCTGAACCTTGTTCTGAGAATCCAGACTTGGTAAGTGGATCTAAATAGCAGGTTGGGCTATTCTACTATATGACTTGGTCAAGTCTATTTCCAGGATTTTGATTGGCTGGTGGTTTTAATGTGTATATCTTTTATCCATATATATTAAACACTTGAACATGTTCTGTAATTTGCTACAGAGTGTATTCGGTTAGACTGTCTTTTTTGTCTGGTGATTGGATGCTAGTCACAGCCTTCCTGTGAAGGTGAGTATTATGTTCATTCTATAATATCCTATAATTTTGAGAAGTAATATTAATCCAAAAATTGTTCAAGACTATTGAACTCATTCTTTACATTGATATTATTACCATAATATTTCAGCGGATCCATTCACTGGTTCCCACTAGATCATCGAAGTTAAGCAGTGATAAGCCTGGTCAATACTAAATTGTGTGACCACTTAAGCAAGAGCAGGTACTGTGAGCAGCCGGAGTCCTTCATTGATAAAATAAAAAATGACTTGATTCAGCATTAAATGACCCAGAAAGGGTTGATATGCCATAAAACAAACCACCATTTGAAATGTAGTAACAAGGATGAATTTAATGATAAAAATAAATAAATCTTTGAAAAAGCAAAATTCAGGCAAATTTTGTTTATATGTTTATATGAAGAAGTATGTAATGTTGTCTCAACGTTCCAATAGAAATTTGACATTATCTTCTCACTTAATTCAAATCTAACACCATTGAATTAACACTTCATTTATTAAGTTTGTGCACCAAATTTGCACATGAATTTCATGCTAAATTCCATTATCTCATCACTTAATTCAAATTAATATAATCAAATAATACAAATATTCAGTTTGTCATCATCAATGCTACCCAACTATTCTTTAAGGGAGAATCATCAAAGGACTCATTTCTGTTCGAAATCTACAAGATGTTTCCTTCATTTTAGTTCCAAGTTTAAATCCATAAAACAAACTTATCCATATTGTTTTCTCTTGTTACTACTGTAGGTATACTCTACTGAAAGTAATCTGGTAGTAAGCGAGGTGTATAAAACCAATAAAACTGATTAGAAATGGCAAGTGCTATCCAAACGGTTTATCTTTTTATAAAACTGATTGAAAAAGTGCACCAATGTTGTTTTTGTTGTTTTTTTTTGTCATTTTAATAGAATCTGAAGCCATTTAAACAAAGCAGCTTTAACTTTATAATAAAATGAAATTAATATTTTTCAGTTTTATTATAAAATTCAACTAGCATAATTCCAGCAAAAACAAACAGTATCATTTTGTAATATATGAATAAAGTGTGACACTAGTAAAATGGTAAACCTCCAGATAGTATAAATAGAGGTACCATGCTGTTAGAGGAGAAGAACTTCAGTCATAGCTTGGCTGGTACACTATTGGTTTAATGTGATTCTCTTATTGTTCTAGGCAGGACTATGGTGTTATGGATAGGAACAATCTTTTTCATTTGTCTTATTTTCTGCTTAATGTATTGATTTTGCTTGAAATGAAATACATATGCATTTATTAAGTTATCATTTTGTTCTTTTTATGTACATGTGTGCATTGCAAACATTTACATATGGATCAGCACTTCAATGGAGTTACAATATGTGCCCTGACTTAAGTATCTTTGCCCTCCTGCCTAGGACTAGAGAGCAGTATCTGTAATTATGAAAAATCCCAGAGTTATTTTTAAAAAACTATGATATTTTTTTAAATAGTATAAAATGTAACAGCTTCCTATAAAAATAAATACAAATTAAGAAAAAACCAAAACAATTTCTGGACAGACCTAATAGCAAATACACCCTTGCACAAATTAATTGAAACAATTGCTTTAGTTTTCTTTCTTTTACCATATGGTCAATTTTAGACCCACTGGAGTGACAGGGTGTAATTGATTTCTATTTTTCCTCAGATTAGGTAATTTGCAGTGGTATGCAGTAATATGAATCTACTTTTCAGGGTGTATGATGAAATTTGTTTGGCCTTGAAAAATATTGCATCATCTGAGATTGCATCAGATTTTTATCATGCCCAGACACTATTGTCTCAACTGTCAATTAGTTGTCCTACAGCCATTGTCTGCAATGGACATTACTCCAGGGAAGCACATGAAAATTGTAATGCTGTACGAACACACTGGCAAGCTTTACAGAGAGGTTGTAGATATTATAATAATAATGGAATTATTTATTTTGATTCAATTAATTTGCACAAGGGTGTAGGTTATTTAACTTGACTTTTTTGATAAATAGTATACACCACTTGTTGAAAACTCTCGGTCTTTAACCTATCAACTTAGATTAGTGCCTAGAACAAGTAAAGCCTTTAGGTTTAGCTTGCTTATATGCTACTTGAAATGTCTGATAATTGAAATCTTTAAGTTGAATAAATGATAAATTACAAGTAAAAAAAAAAAAGAAGGCTTTTTATTATTTTGCTTTGGTCTGAGTCTCATCTTACAGAGCCGTTTCATTTGTGAGATGTTTGCTGTATATATTGCTGCCAAAATTTATAATTAATTTAGTTGGCAAGCAAAGTTCAAATTTAAACTCTGTTCAATGTGACACCAACTGATTTGTTGTCATGAACACATGATTACATATTTAACCAACAACAAACTGAAGTGGAGAAGTCCCGAGTTGCCAAGTAGCCAGTCAATTCGTAAATAACCCAAAAGCTGGATATAATGACAACACGACCAGAAAATCTAAAACTCCAAAACTACTGAAGGGAGGAAATACCAGTTGAACATACATTTTTCTACTAATGCCAAAAGTAGTACACTCATATAAGGTGATTAGTATTCAGTTGTATTGCAAGTTGAATCTGCTCAGAGAATCCAGAGTTGGTAGGTGGTTTATATAGCAGGTTGGACTATTCCACTGTGTACCTTGGCCAAGCTCATTCCCAGGATTCTGATTGGCTGCTGGTTCTAGTGTGGATACTTTGATCCATATATGACTGTGTTCTGGTAGTTAGTATAGGGCCTGTATTTGGTTAGAGTCCTTTTTTGTCTGGTGACTGTATGCTTGCTACAGCCTTCCTGTGAAAGTGAGTAAGATATGTTGATTCTAAAATCTATTCAATCTGAGGAGATGTGCCTCAAATAGTGTAATGTTTAGTAAGCTAGGCGAGAAAACTCTTGTTAATGAATTTGATTCTCACTGGGGAGGCATCCAACCTGCTAGTCATGTGCTAAATGAGACTAAGCTTAATAAATGTCAACTTTAATGTCACGATGGAAGAGAACAATACCTGTTCCTACAATTATATCAGGAGCGGTGGAACCATACCCTTTCTACTAATATGTCAGTAGGGGGTTGAATAGTACCCTTTTCTACAAGTATGTTAGTAGAGGATTGAATAGTAAAATCAGCAGTGTGGCCTATTGTTGGTATCAGCTGAACAGCGAGGGAGTCTATACCTTTTTCACTAGTGCTAGACCAGAAGGATTGTTTTTTGCATCTGAGGTGGAGTACCATATCTACCATCAGCTCGCCACGTTACCGTACAATCTGTGCTACTCATGCGCCGAGCTGGCAAAGGCTAGTATCAAATCCAGAACCTTGAGGTTCCTAGGCAGATGCTCTATCAACTGAGTTAAATGGGCCCCTAGTTGTACTCTGCTTAAAATCTACCATTGATGGAGGGGTCAGGTAAATACATATATTGATTTTGGAAGCATGTGGTGTAATGGTTACCATTGTAAGAAATGGACACAGTGTGACGAGTTCAAATCCAAGGATTTCACATAGCATTAATACCCTTGGGAAAGGTATGCATCCAACTATTCTCTCTCCAGCAATGAATAAATAGTAGGGCTCTTTAACCTTGGTTAAGCAACCAGTCTAGAAGGAAAACTCTGAATGTAAACCTGTTAAACGTCACTTAAGAAATTGACCTTGTGTCACATCCTACTTATGCAGAAGGGTTGATATATATATATATATATATAATTTTCATAATGTTGTTACCGCCTTTATAGTACAAAGAGATACTGATAGGTACGCGTCCTGAATCGCTGATGCACAAAAATCTAAAAGGATGTAGTAAAATTGTATCCATGCATCCCAGTGTTTTTTTTTTCTTCCCTCACCATTTCAAACTAATTGTATATACATTTCAATAGTTTCTTAGAAACAATTTACACAGGGTAGGTTATAAGGTAGGAGTTGGAAGGCTTTAGTTGTTAGATCAAAATAATAACCCCAAAATCTATTAAGAAACTTTATTTGGGACCCATAAATTTTCCCGGGACTCATTCAATACATGTACCCCATGACACACTAAATCAAAAAGCTATCAGCATCACTGAGTACAGGTATATAAATTTTGTTAAATTACTGGAATCCTTTGCATCAATTTGATGGGTTTCAAATTACAGAAAGAAAAAGGGTTAATTCAATTAATGCTGTTATGTTTAAATGACTACCCCCCCCCCCAAAAAAAAGATAACAAAAGTAAATGGCCAAAAATGCATTGTCATTTCTGGACATCCATAAAAAATATTTGAAATTCAATCATTTCCTGGCATAAATCTCTTGGCTGGGTTAATGACAAGATTTACATAGTTTTCATTTGAGACCTTTTGGCTATGTTTTGAGCCAAGAAGTTGCTTAGTTATTCATCTACTGATAATATATCATTTCTATTGGTTGATATAAAAAGTTGAGTTTGGATGAAACATGATGATATCAAGTAAATATATTGATTCTTCAACTTGTAGATTTGGAGTCTGAAGCAACAAAACATGTCCTCCAAACAAGAGAAATTAATGTATTTATCAGCATGTAAAATACAAAACAACTGAACTGCTTGAGGATACAAAGGATACAAAGTAATACAATATGTAAAATAAGAACAAAAAATTATCAAGAAAAATATCTTATTTAGATACTGGCATTTGCTTGTACAGGTCTTTCACTATTATCTTCTAATACGTCAATCAAAACAGTAGTTGTAGTACACAAAGTCAAGAAGCCTTTAAGGCACAAGCCAGAAATGAATAGCCAAAGGACTGATACTTTTATCAGTTTCATACATTTATTCATCTATATGTAAAGTGCAAAATACTTTGATCTCTTGAGGGTATGAAATCACTGACCTAAAATCTAAACACTAAACTACATCTGGTAACAACAAAGACTACTCCCCAGAGCTCCAGAACTGTCTGGAGTTGTCTAACCATTGCCATTACTCTCAGATCCACTCTGTGGTAGTACCTGTTAAGGTCTCATTAATGGGTCAAATGTTTGAAAATGATTGATATTAGACAGAAATTATTGATAGCATAAAACCGTGTTGAAATTACTGTATTAAGAATAGTTACTTGAAGCTATAATTGTTTACTAAAGACTATTATTATTAGCTACTTGAAACCATATAATTGTGTACAAAGTATAGGAATATTTGAAACCATGCAAACAAAATATTATTAAATAGAAATAATTACTTGAAGTTATATAATATATATATATATATATATATATATATATATATATATATATTATGGGTGTTAGGAATACTTAAAACTATATAACTGTACAAATCATTTGTATTAAGAATAATTACTTGAAGCTATGATTGTTTACAAATGATTATTATTATTACTATTAGCTGCTTGAAATACTTGAAACTATATAATTGTATACAAATCATTAATATTCTATAGGGATACTTAAAACCATATAAATGTGCAAACAAATTATTATTAAATAGGAATAATTACTTGAAACAACAAAATTATGTACAGATTATTGGTGTTAGATAGGAATACTTGAAACCATATAACTGTATGCATTTGTATCAAGATTTGTTACTTGAAGCTATAATAGTTTACAAAGGGTTATTATTATTAGTTACTTGAAATTATATTGCATTTTTTTAAGAAAGTGATAGACTTCAACATTAAATAATTCAACAAGGTTTGACATGCTGTAAAATCAACCAACCAAAACGCTCAAAAATAAGAAAAATATTTTTAACACTGCACATTGCAGCCGTGTTCAGATTGTTCACTGTTAGATCTTCAGATATGAGCAGATCAATCAAATTGATAAAAGTGAAATAGCAATTGTAGTATGCAGGGTTACAAAGTTTTTCAAGAGTTTAGAATTTGAAGCAGAATTTAATCATCGAAGCCTTTACCAGTTGAGCAAGGACACCAAGTCAAATTATAATATGCATAAGTGACAAAAATATTTATACAAAGTGTGACAAAAAAAGTATCGAGATTTTTTGTACTTTTTGACACACCTTGTGTTCTCAAAAAAAAAAAAAAAAAAAATGGTCCATTCATTAATTTTTTTCCGAATACAAAGTATGTTAACTCTTAACATCCTGTTGAGAATTGTCTAAGTCCAGAGCCCCATTCTTATAAGGATTCATCTAAAAATGGCCTTTTCATTTAAAGTTACCTATTATTTCCCTTAAATCAAAGACTTCTAAATATGTTTAATATTACATTTAAACAAAGGCTATCATTTGGGGTAGATTAGGAAAATGAATGTGACTTTCGTCCGGGTGGCAATGAGGCGGTATAGGACGTTAAGAGTTTAAAAAAAGTACCAAGTTTAAAGCTGTATTTACCAAGATAGAAATGAAGAACGAATGGAACATTTTTTTTCAGAATACAAGGTGTGTCAAAAAGTACAGAAACGCTTGATACTTTTTTGACACACCTTGTATACTTATCAGTTTATTTATTTCTACTAGTTGATAAATGAAAGCATAAAAAAATGAATTTGACCAACATCCTCTCTCTTATTCGACTCTCTCTTACCATCCATCCATACCATCAGTCTTGCTAAATCCTCAAGACTGCATTCCGTATCTGCACAGACTACTAGATGTATCTGCATGTAAGAGTTCTTACGAGACTGTAGTTTAAGAGTTTGTCCTTGCTTCTCCAGTAGTGCCCATCAAGTCTTGCTCATCTTACTCGGATTTGTGAGCTGGGGGGTAAGTGGTCATACAGCTGTTGTTTTGTACAGTGCTGTTTCCAAAACAGCATGCAGCATCCTCGTGTAGTTTCCAACTGACTAGATGGGAATTTGATAGATACTCAAACTAAAGACTTAATTCTACAAATGAAAGGCAATTTTTCCATCTGACAAAAATTATCAGTTCTTTGTTAACTTCATTAAAATCATCAATTATTTATTCATATATTCTTTGTTTTCAATAAAGAAGGTTTTTATCTCATTAAAAAGATAAGAGTTCAAATCAAAGTATCATACAGTAAATAAACTTCTAATATTTTATTTAAAGTATCAACATTTTTCCAAGCACTATTTCTTTTTAAATCTATATTATGAGTCTATATCAATAATTGGGAAAATAAATGATTTTAATGGTATGTCCAGGTGTGTAAAAAAAGCATCAAAACTTTTCATACTTTTTGACACACCTTGTATACTGAAAAAAAAAATAACCTTCCTTTTATTCTTCATTTTCTTAGTAAATACAGCTTTAAACTTAATACTTTTTTAACACACCTTGTATTCTGAAAAAATTAATCCATGGAACTTTTTTTTTTCAGAATACAAGGTGTGTCAAAAGTACTGAAAATCTTGATACCTTTTTATTTTTTACACACCTTGTATATGTGTGTATATATATATATATATATATATATATATATATATATAACTCACTTTGTTTACATAAAGTTTGAGACCTCTAGGTGAGTTCATTTCCATTTAGAAATGTAGCGATTAAATAGCCTGCTATACTTGGCAGCTGATTGTGGCCGTATGGGTAAGAGGATTGGCGAGCGTAAGTTCGTTTGGGTCTCAAACCCGGCCAGAGGTAGCTGCTAAAACAGTATAACTGCACTGATGAGAGGTGATACCTCGAAACACGTGTCTGTAGTTTACTCTCTCTCTCTCTCTCTCTCTATATATATATATATATATATATATATATATATTATATATATATATATAGAGAGAGAGAGAGAGAGAGAGAGAGCCTTATCAAGCATTTGAACTTGGGTCACCTATTCCATTTCCTATAATGATAACAATTATCCTAATTCAAGTAACCAAAACTTTTTTGTTAGAGTATCAATCTAATACAAACATGTACACAGAGAGTAAATAGAAACCATTCATTACAACCTCTTCCACCTCCATAAATATAATGACTTGCACTAAGACAAGTAAAGGTTGCATATACAACAAACATTAGAAACTATTTTTAGCAGTATATCAAGTTTTATTCTAATATTCAAAATTAGCAGAATTCTTCTTTCGTTAGACCATGTAAGTCCTTAAAATCAAAACTGAATAATACCATATACATAATTCTTTGAAGTAGACAAACAGAGTTCTACGCTTTGAACTATACAAACACAGCTTTCTCCAAATAGTATACAAGAGAATCCCAGCTAATCTAACTACTAATTTGATAATTTCTCAAAGCCTCAGTACTGGAATTCATTCACACACACACCCCAACAACACTCAGGTGACAGACACCTTTTGATGTCTAATGTATCGAGCGAAATAAAAGTTGTTTCTAGTGGAGTTTTAAAAATCACTCCTGTAATCATTTCCCGTCCAAACAAGACAAGACATAATTCGAAATTGCATATCCCGACACGTGATACAAGCAGAGGCATCTTAATTAAATTTCCCGCTATTGTTACAAGTTTAATTTTTTTTTCCCTGAGTTGTAAGACAACTTGAACATGTGTTTATTGACACAATCACTAAAACTAATTGGTAAATTACCCTGATAGAGTCTTTGGAATTATGAATTAAGGAAAGTTTTTAAACACAGAAATAACATGTCACAATTGCCACATCTTTACAAGACCAGCTTTTTATTTTCTATTTGTGAAATCAAATTAAAGTAAATACATCAACTGAAGCCAAAACAAATAAATTGCTGAATGAAATTAAATAAGAAATAATTCTTTCCAATTGCATCAAATTCAGGAGAATTATTCCACATGTTTTGACTTCTGTATTTTTTTGCACGCCTTCCTATAATCTCTCTCTCTCTCTCTCTCTCTCAATATAGATATATATATATATATGTGTGTGTGTGTGTGTGTGAAGAAAAAAATTAAAGCGAATCCGACAGTTTTTCCTTAAACCAACAAAAACCCTGATGAAGGTTTATCTAAACAGACTGAAACACTGCAGCATAGGCGTAATAAATATCATTCGTTTATGAAACTTGTGTTTTTTCAATTTTTACAATATTACACACACGTGTGTGAGTGTGTGTGTGTTTGATTGTGAAATAAGCATCATACTCTCCTTCACAGGAAGGCTGTGACTAGTGTCCAGTCACCAGACAAAAAAAGACAGTCTAACTGAATACACTCTGTACCATATGCCTAAACACAATTAAATGTTCAGTATATATATGGATAAAAGTGTCCACTTAAAAACAGGAGTCAATGTGAAACCTAGAAATGGACTTAGCCCAGATACACATACCAAGTCTGTATTCTCAGAACAGACTCAGCTTGCAACTAATCACTCTATGAATCTCTACAATATATATATATATATTCAGAGGAGAACCAAAAGTATTCTAAATGTGAAAGATAACTCTTTCAGATGTTTTCTAAATTCTTTTCAAGATGACAACATTAAGAAAATTGTTAGAATTGAAAGGAAAAATAAACTTTGAATCAACTTAGATTCTGTTATTTTCAACAAAATTTGTTTGAATATACAATAAATATAAGTGGAATAAACAAAAAAAAATTTTTAAGATGTTTTTAATAAATCATAGAAGTGCTCAATATTGGTCAGTAGAGCAAGATAAAATCTAAAATGAATGAATCCTTATTCCTATCTTCATGATAATCTCATCACAATTAGTCCCATCTATGGGTTAAATAGAAAAATGTATTTATTAAAAAATTGTATTATCCATTAAGAATTGATTTATTTCAAAACTTTATCGGCATTAAATGACCCACTGAGGTTGATATGCTGTAAAACAAAACAAACATCACAATTAGTTTCATGTACATTTATTTTTTATTTTTGTAGAAATACATGAAACTAGTAGCAATTAGACTATCATAAGGAGGTGTGTGTGTGTGTGTGTGTGTGTGTGTGTGTGTATATATATATATAGTACCAGTTAATTTATTCAAATGTTCTTATTAATAGTGATTGCCACAGGATCTTTAACATTTAGGAATCATAGCACTTAGTAGATATTTTCTGAATGAAAAAGCTTTTATTGGAAGTGGTTATCGAAAAAAATTATTCAAGAAAAACTTATTTGAAAAAAAATTCAGAGGACAAAATACTTTACTAGTACTGTACATGCTTTTATATATATATAGATATAGATATAGATATATATATATTTATTTATTTTGGCAACATTTTTTCTTTTAAACATGTTTTGTTAAACTCAACATACAACTCTTGTCGGATGAGTTTTTGTTTGATCCTTTCTAACCCGGATATTATGAAGATGGCCAGAGAGTTAGAAAGGATTGAACAAAAACTCGTCTGACAAGAATTGTCCATTGAGTTTAACAAAACATATATATATTTACCAACCCCTCTGCATGAGTAGGATACGACACAAAGTCAATTTCTTAAGCAGAGTTTAACAGGTTTGAATTTCCTTCTCCTTGACTGGTTGCCTAGCCAAGGTTAAAGAGCCCAGTCAACCCCACTATTTACCCATAGCTGGGAGGAGAATAGTTGGATGCATACCTTTGCCAAGAGTATTAGTGCTATATGAAATGCAAACAGCCTCATCCAGGATTTGAACTTGTCTTGCCATATTCATTTCCTATAATGGTAACCATTACGTCACCCCCCCCCCATATAGAAACAAGAGCCATATTCAACACTGTAGGAGTCTAAAAATAAATCAAGCTTAATGAAGGCTATTATACTTGCTTATTATATAGATGGTTGCTTAGGATTTATGGCATTGCAACCCTTCTTGGGTTATTTAATGCCAAAGTCTTTTTTTACAAGCAATTAACTGATTTCAAGTAACTTTCTATTTAATAATAATCATTGTCTGCAATTGCCTCATTGGGATGGATAACTTTACTGACCTCCATACTCACCAGATTTAGTGCCTTCAGACTATCATCTCTTCGGCCTCATGAAAGAGGGTTTGAGAGGCAAACATTATTCCAGTGACGAGGATGTAAAATCTGTAGTGTAGAAGTGGCTCAAAGAACAGTCAACTGGATTTTACAGGGCAGGGATATATGCTCTCATTTAAAGGTGGAACATTGCTATTGAGAGAAACGTTGACTATATGGAGAAGTAGGGATGTGATCCACAGAGGACCAGCTTCATTTGGATGTGTGATACATGTTCCTGTGTTGGTAATTATACCTGTCCTAAACAAAATGGTATTACTTTTTTAATCAACCTTGTATTTGACTCATAGATGGGACCCTAACGAGTACTACCATTCATAGTGTACTTGGGAGTAATGGCAGTAAAGGAGTACTCAACACTCCACAGGGATCCAGAACTGAAGCCTCCACCACCAGATACAGTTTAGTGTCATACTCAGGACATCACATTTATGGGCGTCTGCAGGGGATACAGTGAACATATTCTAAGCCTCACTGACAAGGTATTATATATAGAGGTATGACATTTTATTTAAAGCTTCTCAATGGGCATTTTTTTTTTGTTTGCAGCTTTGAAAGAAACTGTTATTAAAGCTTGGAAATCTACAAAGTAATTGTAGTTCTGAACTTTTGCTTTTGAACATAAAATTTCAAAGATGTCCAAAGATGAAGGATGAAAATTTTCAGCGTAAAAAGGAATGAAAAATGACTTGATAGCATTTTAGCACAATTCTTTTCTTTTTCTTTTTTTTTTTTTTGTCTGTTTTATCATTTGAAAAAGCAAGAATCATGATTGGCTAACACTTTGAGTTGGACAAGTTATGGCATTGACATGCAATTCACACACACATAATAACAGACACAAATATATATATATATATATATATATATATATATATATATTGTGTCTGTGTTATTATGTGCATGTGAATTGCAACTCGCTCGATTTTTTACCTTCTCCATTAAATCACCCCTTTTCACACATGCGCTATATATATATATATATATATATATATATATATGTATGTGTGTGTGTGTGTGTGTGTGTGTGTGTGTGGATCAATACAGAAACCATAAAATACCATACAAAGAAATAAAATTATTTTCATTTTTTGCAAAAAGTATGAGAAAACTATCGAATGACAAAGAAAAAAAAATATTTGGAAAACAGATGGACATATTTCACTAGAGGTCAAGGGTCATCAGAATGAATATCTTTCCATAGCAAATACAGTTATATTAAGCATTCAAACATCTTCATGAATTATTGTTTGTCTCCCTTGAATGTAGATTTCTATGTGGCAATGAAATCATTTGTATTCTTATGACACTCATCTTTTGGCAAAACATCTCAATGCGATTTTCCAAAATGTCCTTTACTTTCTCATTGAAAAATGTATGGCTTTGCAAACCAACATTTTAGATGGTATTCTTTGATGGTATTCTTTGATTAGTGCAGAAACTCTGGTAACTGATGAGTCCTCTGTGTGATAAGCAGGAATTGTCACAATGGCTGCAGTTCTAAAAAGTTGCTGGTTTTGTTGCAGACCATGGGTAGAAAAAATTAAGCTAAACTGTATCTTTCTTTTCTCTTTGCTCGTTTCTTAAGATCTGACAATCCCAAAGTGTCATGCGTGCGGGATTTGTGAACCACTTGTGAATTTCCTATTCCCTTGTTACTCCTTCGATGAATTCACCACAGGTGAATTTGTTGGTTGGAGCCGGCTCAATCGACCCAGGATGAATGCCATAACAGAAACAGAAGAGAAAATCCCAAATTGAAAAATGTCTAAAAAAATCTTTAAATACTGTTTATTTCCGTGTCTTTTTGAAAAAATTTTATTTGATAAAATAGAAATCTCATGGAGGGGAGGGAAAAAATGACTTGAGAGGCCAGAATTGAGTTTAGATCATGTTTAATCTTACTCCGATCATGAACAAATTAGCAATATAAAAAAGTTTATCTTTTTATAAATAATATTTTTCTTTGGGTTGATAAATTTGGAAATGTTTTTAGTTTTTATTGAACTTCTTAATGTAAGAGTATCTGAAGTTATCTTGTATCTCAAATTTAACTCTCAACACAAAGCAAAAAAAATGATCAAGTGATAACTCATAACTCAGAAAATTCCTAAGTTAGGGCACATCATAATTCAAGGTAGTAACGTGTCTGTGTGTGTGCACACACACACAAAATATAATCTGAGAGCCAAGTTCTGAACAGAGCTATTTGCCTTCACTTGGCACGTCCTTGGAGAGAGGCATAAATCTGTCTTTTCCCAAATTTATTTGTAGAACATCTACTGTTTATGAACGGTGACATTCTTGAGTCAAAAAATCAGGCATCAAAAGAGTTAAAATATGAAATAACATCTTTAAAAAGAATCACAATCATCAATGGTAGTATTATAAATAATTCAATAAAACCATTAACAGTAGTGAGTCTGTGGTGGTTATATGTGGGTGTCATGGTGGCTACACATTCAAGATCAGGGAAGACCACTACTAATCTTATTCTTTATTTCTGATCCACACAGCTAATTAACAATTCATTGACTGAATACCTCAAAGTTGTGATAAAGAGCAAAAGAAATTAAAGAAATACTATTCAAAAAGTAATACTCAACAATGCTTCATCCAGGAAATTAAAATAATATTACAAGCAAATGTTGGTTCAAATGACTACTCTTAACATGAGCCATAGTAAAACTTTATAATTAATATAGAATAATCGGTCACACAAACATTCCTATGATGTAAAGTTAAGTAGTCAATTTTGATTATCTGGTTATTTCCTAGTTGAGTAACATGATATTACAGAGTGACCCAGAACAAAACAGAACCCAAATTATTTATTTATTTTCCCATTAAACTAACCCTAAACCCTAACCCTTGTTGGATTTAAACTTTTTAAAAAATTGAAATTAAAATTAACAGTTTTATTACAAAATGTGTAGGTTCTGTTTTTTCTGGGTCACACTGTAATATTATGTTACTCAACTAAGGGGGTTTATGGTTAGGGTTTATGGTTAGTCTAATGGGGAAAATAAATAATTTAGGTTCTGTTTTTTCTGGGTCACTCTGTAATATGTTACTCAACTAGGGGGGGTAGGGTTTAGGGTTAGTTTAATGGGGAAAATAAATAATTTGGGTTCTGTTTTTTCTGGGTCACCCTGTAAGATCATGTTACTCAACTAGGAAATAACCAGATAATCAAAATTGACTACTTAGCTTTATATCATAGGAATGTTTGGGTGACTTGTGAATAATGCTGCTCTACTAAATTTTAATCTATAGATCTAGCTCAAATGTTTTTTTAGGTTCATTGCTACCTTGACTTACAAGTGATCCAACTTATGAGTTTTCCAAGTTAGGAGCTGTCACACGGTTGAATTTTTGCTTTGTGTTGAGAGATAAAATTTGAGTTAAGTATGAGCTTCAGATACGCTTATATTCATAAATTCACTAAAAACATTTATGTCTCCAAATGTATTAGGTCAAAGAAAAATATAATTCATAAAAAGATAAGCATAAAAATATATTACTGCACATAATTCATTACATTCTATTTTATTATGTTTTTTGTACAATATGGTGTTTTTTTTCTTATTTAAAAACCCCAAAAAAAACATAAGAAAAAAATTAGGTTGTTTTATTTTTTTTTTGGGGGGGGGGACAGAATAATGGCATGTTCAATACTTAGATGGGTGACCATTTAAGCAATAGCTGGTACTGTAAGTAAACCAAATATCAAAATGACTCGATTCAGAATTAGTAAGTCGTCGGGCCGGCCTAATGTTGATATCAGCCAGACATCGAGGGAGTCTACCCACTTTTCACTAGCGCTAGACCAAGGAGATTATTTTTAGCGTCTGACGTGGAGCGCCACACTTACCATCAGCTCCTCACTACCGCACAGATCCCTGTGCTACTCATACGCTGAGTTGCCAAGGGCTGGTATCGAACCAGGAACCTTGTGATTCCTAACCGAACACTCTACCGACTGAGCTAAACCAGCCCAAAAGGGTTGATATGCCATAAAAGTAACCAACCAGCATATGATTATCCAACAGTTCAATTTAAGATGTAAACAGTTATTTCTACCTTCACAGATCATTTTTTTACAGAAGTTAAATCTTTTATAGAGCCAATCAAATTATCAGAATAACAAAAGAATGGTACATCAGGTGCTATTAGTGTTTATCATCAAAGAAAATTATACAAATTCCAATTCTGGATAAGGCTGTTTACATTTTACATAAATGCCTGTCTTTGATATAGGTATATACTATACCCCTCCACCACGGCAGGATGTGATACACAGTCAATTTTTAAACGGAGTAAAGCTGGTTTGAATTCAGTTAGATATATGAGGAAAGTGGGACACCTCATGTGGTGTAATGGTAAGCAAGCTAGATTTGCAGAACATTGTTAATGAGTTTGATTCTCATTGGACACCCCATACTTCTGGCCTTTGCCACATCTAAACTAAGCTTAGTAAATAACTATATGAGGAAAGTGAGTTACAAGCAGAACAAATTAAACTTCTCAGTCAAGGTACCACAGTATATTATATTTTGATCAGAACCATAGAAAATAATTTTTGTCTCAAAAAAAAAAAAAAAAAAAAAATATTGTTTCAAATTAATTTAGTGCTGACAAATAGTGAAGTGTAATTATATTGGCATTTTAAGGGTTAAATGATATTTTTTATTTATGTAATTGATAATCCAGTATTGGTTTGGTTTGTTTTTTTAACAGCATATCAACCTCAATGGGTCATTTAATGCTAACTAAGTTTTGAAATAAATTCATTCTTAATGGATACTCAATTTTTTTATAAACCCATTTTTCTATTTAATCTATAGATGGGACCCTAACAGGTACTACCAATCTGGGTCGGAGTGGACCAGGGAGCAATGGTGATGAAGGGGTGCTCTACATTCCCCAAACCTCCAGAACTGGAACCTCACCATCAGATAGAGTTTAACATCATTCCCAGGACATGAAGACCCTTAGCCACTGCCTTCTAGCACCCATAGGATAAAAAGGATTGGGGGTTGCCATAAGGGCAACAGGGTTGGGGCAATCATGTAGGTGCTAGAGCTTGACATGGCCAGCCGATTGATTGAAGGTGGCCTCTCCAACTGCCCGTCTAGCCTAAGTAAGGGTCTAAGTGGAGTGTTGCATGTCATGGTAATCCAGTATTGTGTCTATAATATGTCATATGAATCTATGAAACGTAAACTTCCTTTTATTGAACAACTTTTGAGTAGCAGACATTTTTTCAAAAATTCTTTTCTATATCCTGATTCTCGAATGGCTACTTATTTGGTACTGACTAAATACGGTGCTTACGTTTTCAGAAGAACCAGAAATTACCGTTACCAGTCTTACACAAATAAGATGCAGAGTGAAAGCACTTTGTGGTCTTTGTTTCTCATTATTAAAACTCATCCCCCGAGGAAAGTGATGTCCAACTTCAATTCTTTTCAATCAGATAAAAATAAAAATACATTACTGAAATGTTGTCTGGATATCTGTTCTAGGAAAATGCTGCTCGGCTACCACACTTTCAGAGTTCTTTGATTCTATACTTCCAGTTTCTTTGGGATTTTTTTTCAGGTGTTTTTTTTTTTTTTCTTTTTTCTTAATTCTTTAATTTTCTTTTTTTTTTCTTCAATTTTTTTTCTACCATTGGAATGAGCCATAAATAAGTTAAAAGATTTAAGAACAGTTTTAATACTGTTGGGGACCAAGAAGTCATGAGAAGTGACATAAATATGCGATTATAAAAAGAAACAAGTAAGAAGGAGGAAATTTTTCATGAGAGGGGCAAATTTAAGTGCAACTCATCTTTTTACACTATTGTTGTACAGACTGGTTGATTGTGACATTATTATTATTACTAGTACAAAATAAAAAAAAAAACACCCTCTGGGCAATGTAAAAATAGATTTTTGAAACATATTGCCTGAGAGGTGGGAGTAAAAAAATCAATGTCAGCGAGTTTGTACCCTAAGTAAGTAAAATCATCAAATTCATTAAAGGATTAAAAAATAAAACAATTTGAAATGTAAACTTTAAATATGTATTAAAATAAAACAAACTATATATAGATATATAATACCAGTCATGTATTTATTAAAACTTGTTTTAAAAAACAATGAGGACTGTCTAATGTTGCATATTCAAATTTTGAGTCTATTTATTTTATGTTATGATGATTTTGGGTAATGTGACGTAAGCAGTGACGTAATTTTTGTTACAGAAAAAAACCTGAAGCAAATCTCCATTATTAATAGATTATTAGAATTTTGTTTTGTTGATGGATTGATTTTAACAGCAAGTGGGGTAATTTTATGCCCAGGGGTTATGGAATTGTGTATCCTGTATGTTTATATTTATATTTTTAGTGTAGTCTCTTCAGATTGGTTGATTTTAATGGCATGTCCCCCCTTCTAGGGTTATTTTATGATGAAAGGTTAGGGAATCACATTCATTGTACATTCATATTTACATTTGTGTAATAGTTTCTTTTTCTTTTTTTTTTGTTGTCCTATCGAATATGAGTCATTTTCAGACAGATCTATTTGACCCATAAATGGGACCCTAACAGATATTGTGGATCTGGGCATAATGGCAATGAAGGAGTACTTCACCTTCCCCAGAGCTCCAGGACTGAAGCCTCACCATCTAAATGCAGTCTCGTGTCAGGACAAACCTTAGGAGGGGGGGGGGTCTAACCATCTAGAGAGGATACAGCCAGCATATTCTAAGCCCTGTTGACAGGGTGTAATTGTGTTTTTGTTATTAGTGTGTGTTTAAGAGAATGTTAAAAGTTTTACCTGTTTAATGGAGATGGTTTGGTTGATACCTGATGCTGTTTCTATTATGAGGTAGCTGTTTGCTATTTTGGTTTACAAACAAGAAGTGAAAAACAGGAACATTACAAATACCAACCAAAAATATAAATACTTCTCTATTATTATTAATTTGTCAAAAGGACGCTTAAGCAATAAAAAATACTACCATGACCTTTTCAAGAAGAAGAAAAAGAAATCATCTCTTTAATTCCTCAATTTTAACTTTTAGTTGTTTTTATTACAACTCTCAGGTCATTATTATTTCTATGACTGAAGAAGAGAGTATTATAAATAATAATAAAAAATAAGTTCTCAATGAAATTTACATCTTATATTTTTCTTGTGGAGGTTTGGTTATCCATAATAAATGCTTTACAAACTGAGCTATGAAAGTTATTGGTATTAAAGAATCTTAAATTATACCTATAAACATATCCCTTGTTTTGTCTCCTGATCTGTTGCTATTATTTTTTACAAATGAGAAGTTATTAGCCTATTTTACTGTGTTTTTTTTATTTTCTGGATGAAGCATTGTGTTATGTAATGTCCTCCCCAAACAAAATAGACATGTGGAGTTAGAGGTTATTTTAACTGAAGCAAGTGATGAGAATGTTTGCATTTTGTGTTTTAGCAGTTGGATAGCTGGGGTATAACAAAGTGGGTTTAATATTTTACAAGAACAATTTTAAAGGGTTTGGCATTTTCTTTAGAAGATGCAAGGAATCTTCTCCTTCCTATGAAATATGGTTTGGTTGGTTGGATTTTACAGCATGTCAACCCCTGTTGGGTTATTCTATGCTGAAGAAATTTTGTTTAATCCATTCTTGACAGGTACTCAATTTTTTTCTTAAACACATTTTTTTAAAACTCACTTTCTTCTAATTAACCCATAGATGATACCCTAACAGATACCCCCAATCTAGGTCAGAATGAACCTGGGAGTAATGGTGATGAAGAGGTCCTCCACATTCCCCAAAGCTACAGAACTGAAACCTCACCATCAGATAGCCAGGAGACTAAGACCCTCAGCCACCACCTTCTAGCAAATATATGATAAGAGTAAGAGGGTTGCGATAAGGGCAATTGGGTTGAGACAATCATATAGGTGCTAGGGCTTGATGTGTCCAGCCGATTGATGGAGGGGGTTTCTCAGACTGCCCATCAAGCCTAGGTAAGGGCCAAAGTGGAATATGGTTTGGAAACTCGTGGAAATGGCCAGCCTGAATTATTAACACATAAATGAATGTGGGAAGCAAACTGTAATAACTGTTTGTGTTTGTTCTTTTATTACAACTACTTTGTCACTTTGACAACTTTTTTTTCGTCAACAACTTTTTTTAAGACAAGCCACAAGGTCACATATCCTTATCTGGTGCTGTGACCATGATGCATTCCCCATGCTATGAACACAAAGCTAAAAAAAATTTAAAAAAAAAAAAAAAAAAAAAAAAAAACAACACATCACAGCAGAATAAAAAAAGTTACAGGAAAAAAAAAAAAAAAAAAAAAAAAAAACTAAAGAGCCAAACAAACAGACATTTACCCACTGAAAAGAGAGGGGGGAAAAAACAGGACCGACATTTCGAATTGAATGATATGTTTCCTTGTTTCCAAGTATACAGAAGTTTTTGTTGTTGTTGTCTAAATTGCCTGTAAGCTATTCTATTGTATTGCATTTCCATGTGTTTGGGCCCAGATGTTATGTTTTACAGGGAAATCTGTTTTGTTTTTTTATGGTAACAAAAGAGACCATAGCGAATGGTCTACCAAAGTTTATTTAAGGGGTCATTAGAGAACAGTTTTCAGACATCCCAACAATGAAGGGGGGGGGGTGACGGAAATAGTACCTAATGTCAAGATTGTATTGTGCCAGTGCTAAGACACTGAAAGCAGATGTCTTGAGATTTTCGAGCCAGTCTGAAATAGTCTTCAGACCAAAGAGACAAGGTGAAATGCTTTGGTAAATCTTTATGGTTTTTGATGAGGCCAGTGTGTATGTTGTAAAATTCCTTACAGACAGAGGGAGGAAAAAATTCTGTGGGAATAGTCACTTGTGAGAACAAGTGACAGTAAACCCTACAGAAAAGGCTTTATCCTGGAAAGAGGGAGGAAATGATCCTTCTTGTTTTCTCTGTGATTTTTAGGGTATATCAACCCTTTTAGGTTATTTAATGCCAAATCAAGTCATTTTGATAAACAAAAGGTGTCAGGTCGCTTATAGTACCTGCTACATGGTCATCTAATTAAGCATTGAACAGGCTCATTGATGCTAAACTTCTGTGAGCTAGCAGGAACCAGTGCTTTCAGATTGACTTGACCATAATATGTCATTAATGATACTTTGTATTTTTCACTTTTGTTTTTGTGAGAATTGTATATCTTTGGAAATTGATTTATATACAATTATACTAAAGGCTTGAGATAATAAAAAAATAGGGATTGATGTTTTTTGTAACTAATAAAAGATGGGGGGAGGTGAAAGTAGTGGTAATAGTAGTGATGATGATAGGCTACTTAAAATTCATATCTCAATATGAATTTTAAATGGGATAAATATTGTCCTCACTCACTATGAATGGAAGTGTGGAGCATTTCAGAAACAGGTGGAATTAGAGGTTATTTTGATAGAACCATGTGATGAGAAAGTTTGCATTTGAGTTTTAGCAGTTGGATTGCAGGAATATTGCAATGCAGATGTATTTTGAACGGTTTAACATTTTAGAAGCACCTTTTGAGGGACTTTAACATTTTTTTAGAAGACGCAGAGAGTTTCCTCCTCCCTATGAAAGATGGTTTGGAAACTCATGGAGATGGCCAGTCTAAATTATTAACATATCAATAAACATGAGAAGCAAATAGTTCAAGTGGCAACCTCTCCATATCAACTTTTCTAGAACCATTTTCAAAATTTTCCAGAAACCCACAATTTTAGAATTGTTAAGAATAATTCTTAGCAATTTTGACTCATATTCTTTTATCGTTTAATTTTTAGTTGGTTTTTGCTAATTATGTTCCTTAATTGTAAGACCATTTTCATCTTGCAACACCCTCTGGTTAAAAATGAGACCGTCCAAATCCTCCAAGATGAAATGCAAAAATGTAAATCATGATTATCTGGTGTTGCTTACCCACTGAATTCTTATTTCTTATGAGTGTTGTCAACTCAACTAAATAATGGACCATTCTGTTTTTATCATAAAGAAAGAAAAGGCAGAAAAAGGACATGTTACACAGAAAAAATATAATAAAAAAGAGTATGGGAAAGATATAGAGAGTGGGTGAGCATGCAGAAGAGGTAACGTTAATCTGTTTCAATTAAACATACTGAAAAGATGAAAAGAATGAAAGAAAAAAAGGTGAAAGTTAAATCAAGATTACTTTTTACATATTGAACTATTTGCAATAGCTCTTAAGTAAACCTATCAAATGTAATAATTACATTATAATAATGTGGTATATCCATAGGTTAAAATATAAATTCTGTAAACTCGACTTTAAGCCTTATGTCCACTGAGGGTCATATTTAAGCAAGTATAACAAGAGGATTGCTTTTATCATCAAATTGAAAGTTTTTTTTAAATGTCTAAAGTCACATGACCATTCTTGTGGAAATGATGAGTCAAACATCTTTTTTAAAAGTTTCTGAGATTTTAGTTTTTTTGGTTTTTTTCTATTGTGAAATTTGTCAATTTTTTCACAGAATTTTACATATTTTTTTTTCAAAGACTTTTAAAGAATACTTTATTTCTATTCCCTGTCTTAACATCCCATTTTTATTATTCAAAATTTATGTTCCCAGATCTTAAGCTTTTTTTTTTTTAGAGTCAATCTTTTACTATAGCGTGTAAAGCTTTCATCAACCAATCAATATATTGATCCATCAAATTTTGTATAGATTCTTCTTTTTCTACTTCTTCTTCTTTATCTTGAAGAGAATACAAAACAAAGGCCTAGAGATGTATATCTTCAAGCAGAAAGTAAAGACTTTGTGAACCATTGAGGAGGAGGAGGGAGGAGGGAGGATGAGGGTGGGAAGAGATCCATGGCTGGCAGTGTTCATGACAACTCTTCATTCTGAATGGTTTTGCCCCCACAGCACACGAGTTCAAAAAGACAACACAGAAAACAAATTTCTTTCACCTTGATAACGAAAAAAAAAACTAAATCAGGCAAAATGAAAATGACAAGCCTGCATCCAGAGTATTTAAAAAAAGAAGAAAAAAAAAGAAAAAAAAAAAAGCCCACCCCACCCCAACCCAAGACCCGACCATCAATCTCTGTGTCCCTCGCCCACACATTTCTGCAAGTACTTGAAGATATCAATTATATATGAATGAATTAACTCCAATCCACTCAGCGATAAATAATATGAGTACACTACATGTTACCTATGATTTCTTTTAATCAGTCGAGGGGGCTTGTGATTGAAGTACATTTCTAACATCACTTCCCACTTGATAAATAATCTAAGACTTCTTTGTTTCTTTTGTCAGGGTTGCGTATGTTGCCATTCATAGTGAACACAGAAGAGAGAAGGAAAGATTACCAATGACGCAATGTCCAAACCATAAAATTGTGTGTAAATTATTTCTATTACAAATGATTATTTGAAGCTGTAGCTGTTAACTAATGATGATTATTATGAGTTACTTGAAACCATATAATTATGTACTATTGACTAATATTAGATTATAGATACTTGATGTAATGTAACTGTACAAATTATTAAGAACAGAAACTTGAAGCTATAATTGTTTACAAATGACTATCATTAGGTACTTGAAACTATATAATTGCTGACAAAAAAGGACAGACTTTGGAATTAAATAACCCATAAGGGGTTGATAGGTAATTAAACAAATAAACCAAACCAAAGCATATAACTGTGTTCCAATTATATGGTTATTTCCTAGTTGAGTAACATGATATTACAGGTTGACCCAGAAAAATACAGAACCCACAAATTTTGTAATAAAACTGTTAATTTTAATTTTTTTTTTTTTTGAAGTTTAAGTCCAACAAAGGTTATAGATAGGGTTGGGGTTTAGGGTTAGTTTAATGAGAAAATAAATAATTTGGGTTCTATTTTTTCTGGGTCACTCATGTTAAATAACCTTATATGTGTTATATACAAATATTTTGTGGAGGTACTTGTGGTTTAGTAGTTATCATTGAAAGAAATGGACACAACGAAACAAGTTCAAATCCTGGACAAGGCTGTTTTCATTTCTCATAGTGCTTAATACCCTTGGGGAAATGTATGAGTCCAACTATTCTATCCCTAGCTATGGGTAAATAATAGGACAGACTGGGCTCTTTAACCTTGGTATAACAACCAGTCTAAAAGAAGGAAAACTGAATTTAAAACTTTGTGTCACATCCTACTCATGTGAAGGGGTTGGTAAATATGCATATAGCAATATCTTTATGGTATGTCAACCCTTGGGTTATTTTATGCCAAAGACATTTTGTTTTAGTAATTCTTGTTGGGCATTCAAATATTTTTTGACACATTTAAAAAAAATCTATTTATCTATTTAACCCATAGATGAGACCCTAACAGGTACTAACACTATGGGTTAGAGTGGACCTGGGAGTAATGGTAATAAAGGGGTACTCCACACTTCTCAGAGCTCCAGAATTGGAACTTCACCACTAGATGCTGTTTAACATCAAAACTGTGTACAAAGGATTAGTATTAATAATAGTTACTTCAACTTAAAAATGATTATCCTTATTCATTTGAAACCATATAATTACTTACAAAAAAGAAAAGGAAAAAAAAAAAAAAAAGACTGATTAAATAACTCATCAAGGGCTCACATGCCATAAAACCAACCAAAATGTATGCATATATATATATATATATATATTGAAATATGTGTATTTGGGCAGCATTCTTTCATCTATACATGTAGAGTTAAACAAAACAGATGATTCCTGTTTAACAATACCCGAAAAACAGATTTTTTTATATCGCTTAGCGCCCCCCCTAATAAAAATGACGACAATTTGTAATTGAAACATTATTTTCAATTTTTTTTTTAAATAAAAACCGAAATATGTTATGTCATTATTTTTAGCTAGATATTTTTTATACAATATTTTCTTTGATCAATAAATACGATTTTGATATCCGCTAAACAAAAGTATTTATTTTAAATTTTATAAATTTTAAAAAATCCCTGAAAAAAAAATAAATAAATAAACAAGTAGACAATAGGAACTTTTAATATAAAATTCTTTAGAAAATAACCTAACAATTTAGAAAAAAAAAAGAAAAAAAAGATACATATTTTTTCTTATTTACGAGATTTAAGTTTCAATGTTAAATATGCCCTATTACCAAAACCGAATTATTGATGATCTTTTTTTTTTTCTTTATTCTTTGCAATGTTTGTTTCTAGTGCTGTCTAAAGTTTAAGAGTAAGTGTTAGGAGATATGAGCTATTTTAAGAAATTATCTTGTGCATACTTTGAGAACAAAGCCGAGTTCCTTGGTTGAAATTATGAGTGAAAATAGCCTCAAGGGTGTCGGAGTATTAGCTATGTTTTTTGGCACAGAATGACAAAGTGATTACACTAGAACACAATCATGCACAAGGTAAAAATCAAACCACACCCTCAAAAAGACAAAGAAAAATTCTTCAAGAAAATATTATTCAATAACCAATAGAAGAAATTCAAAGTCAAAATATTTTATATTAGAATAGGATTTTTTTTACAAAGAAGACAAAAAGAATCATGTATAACAGTTAAAGTGTGTGTATGTGTATGTATATATATATATATATACATACATACATACATACAGAGATGCTGATATGTATGCATTCTGCATACCTATCAGCATCTCTGTATGTATGTAATAGAATAGTTTTTACAAAGAAGACAAAAAGAGTCATGTATAACAGTTAAAGTGTGTGTGTGTGTGTATATATATATATATATATATATATATATATATATATATATATATAACTATAGTCTGGAAGAGTCACCACTTCAGCTTTCACTGGAACGTCACCTGATGAATGCATGCGATTTTGCATGTATGAAACCTAGTGTTGTGACTGTTCTATTGCCATCAAATAAATAGATATGTAATACCTTTATATATCTATTTTATTATATTATATATATATATATATATATATATATACAGAGATGCTGATAGGTACGCATTCTGCGTCCCTGATGCACAAAAATGTAAACGGATGCAGTAAAATCATATCCATGTGCTCCACTGTTTTTCTTTTTTCTTCCTTTACCATTTCAAGCTAACTGCAAATACATTTCAATAGTTTTTTTTAGAAACGAATTACACAGGATAGGTTACAAGGTAGGAGTTAGGCGGCTTTAGTTGGGACCCATAAATTTTCCCTGGGGACTCATTCAAAGCAAATATGTGCGTCCCAAGATGTACTAAATCAAAAAGCTATCAGCATCACTATATATATATATATATATATAATATATATATATATATAGGGATTGCCTTGGTGGACCCCTTCAAATTGAAAGCACTACGGCAATGATAAAATGAATTAAATTTCTCATTTTCTCTTTCTTGGTTTGAAATCTCATTGGGGAGAAACTGTCTGTTACCAAGCACTGTTGATGTCATGTCCATGATACTCTAACTTAGATATACATGCTCTATCAATGATATTAAACACTATTTACTTATAAATATAGCACACTATATTATCTTTCTCTCTAAGATTATATATATATATATATATATATATATATATATATATATATATGAGAGAGAGATAATATAGATAATTAGTCAAAATAATCCATTACAGAAACACTATAAAAATTTGTACAATTCTCGAAGAGTTGCCGATTCATATGAAACTAATCCTATTTATGCTAATTTATCAAAATAAAACTACCTTCAAAATTGGAGAAGAGTAGAATGTGCATATAACAATGAATGCATAGCCTGATCTCTTGCTTAGCATTTTTTTGTTTTATTATTGCAGCCGTTGATAGGATCAAATTCCATCATAGATCTTGATACCACAGTGTATAGATTTATAGATAAAAGACTGCTTTGGATTATCATTATTATTAATTTTGACAACCTGACATTCATACCAGGTGGTTTGTGATAAAAATCAACAGATCAGTTCCGGGGGGGGGGGGCACCAACACACCCCTCCAAACCCAGGCAGCACCTGCTCTTGCATAAAAGAGGTACAAGATTGCCCAGTGCTTGAGGTGTTTTTCAAATGGAATGCTGACACAACTAAGTAATTTTTCATCCCCCACCTCAGGAGGTTTGCTTCCTGCAGGGCACCTCACACCAACCTTGTGTTACATTCTGGCCTGGTGAGGAACAAGATAAATCACATCTCGATTCCTACCCTCTGGCGGAAGTGCTGGTAGATGCCTAGTGTTTGTCCCAGGTTAACTGAAGATTGCTTAGCCCATCCCCCCAGGCAGCATTTGCCTACTTCCCCTAAAAGGAGTGCAGGTGTATTGATTGCCTGGTGCTTAAATTAATTTTTTGCAATCCTTTCACTGGAGGCATGCTTCCTACAGGGCACACCATTTCAAACTGAACTTGTGTCACATACCAACGCTATGGTTGGTTAAATAAATGTCTGCATTTTAACCACTACCTATGTATTTACCAACCCCTCCATACAAGCAGGATGTGACACAAGGCTTATTTTTAAACAGAGTTTAATAAGTTTGAATTCAGAATTTTTCTTCTGGTGTGCAATTCTGTAGGCTGAATTAACATTTGTCCTTGGACTTTCCATAAACTCATTTGCTGAATTATCAACTTTAACTAATAATTAAATAAAAATAAATATGAACAAAAAAAAAAAACGTGAGGTTAAATCGAACTTAACGAACCTAAAATTCCACCATCGTATGTCACCCCACCGAAAGAAAAAAATACTAAAAATCAGAGAATAAACCGAATTTAATGAAATTTTCAGTTAACTTTGAACCACATATCTTTGAGGCATAACACAGATTCTCAAAGATATGTGGTTCAAATTTAACTGACCTGAAAAAAATGTAATAGTTTTTAAATAAAATAACTGATGCATTATATCTTTTATTCGTTAATATATCAACACTGAAAATTTCATTAAATTCGGTTAATTCCCTGATTGTTGGTATTTTTTTTCTTTCGGCAGGTTGACATACGATGGTGGAATTTAGGTCCATTAAGTTCGATTTAACCAAAAGCGATATTAGACATCAGTAAATCATATATATTAGTCCTCTGCCACCTGTTTCACTAAAGGACTAAACATTTTTTGTTATATACGAGGGTAATCCCAAAAGGAAGGTTTTTAAAGCACTAGAGACACAGGGAAATTGTTTGTGCAGCTATTGACAACAGTGTTGTGTTTGTTGTGCATGCACCTCAGTGTGACACTTAGTCTTGGCTTGGTAGTCATTTCTTATAGAACTTCCGATTGATGCTACTACCAAGTGTGAAGTTGGCACAGTTATTCGGTTTTTGAACACAAAAGGCATTAAACCAATTAAAATTCATCACCAATTAACAAGTGTATGGGGAGTCATGCATGGATTTCAAAAATGTCTGCAAGTGGTGTAAGGAGTTTGCAACAATGATGAGGTTCAATGCTTCTTCAACAACATGGTGGCATGTATAGAAGTTATCCCCCAGATATCATAGAAACAATACCATACTCACCGTCACAGTGGGATTCTAACTACTGTCGAGTTAGCAGACAAGAACAACATGCAAGCTGTAACTTAAATATAGTTCTTGCATGCTGCTGGCATAGTGCAGACTGATGGCTGAAGAGTGGGTACTTATCCATATTTTACTCACCCTGAGAACCATCAGCCAATCAAAACCCAGGAAGTGAACTTGCCAGAGTTTATAGTGGAATAACCCAAAGCTGTATATAAACCACCTACTAGTTTAGTTTTGCCTTCAACTCTGCTTCCTGGTTAACGCCAGAGGGTCCAGCGAGCTTCGGCCGCTGGACTTGTTGAGAGTTTAAATAATAGCGTCGATCCCAGGGGGCTATCCCCTCAGGCAACACCTGCCCCCTTGACTTAAAGGGGTAGGGCTGGGTTTATTGCCCAGCGCCTGAGGCCCCCCCCCCTGTAGGGGAATGTCGACGGGATTGACGCAATTTTTGTTCTTGCCCACCCATGAGCTTCGGTTTGTGGGTGGGCCCACGTTAAAACGAGGCCTTGTGCCGAGCCCATACAAGTGGGGTATGAGGCAAATACATTCAACTTGTAACAGAGCTGAATACTAGACACAAAATCCAACAACTGCTACATTGCCTTAAAAAATGCATCAACCAAAATGGCAATTATGTAGAAAAATAAAAACCTTCAAAGGATGTTAACATCATTGACAAACGTTTGTGTGATTTCTAAATATTTTTGTGACCTTACCTTTGGGATTATCCTCCTAAAATGAACTCATCAAATATATGAGATACACCTTGAGTTTTATTTATTAACTAGAAGCAGCTACCCATCATTGGACGGGTAGAGGGAGAGGACAAATAAAACCCTGATGTATTTGTTTACTTTTGAGGTTTACAAAGTAGAATTTCAATGCTATTTCTATGTATATTTCAATTTTTAAATATCTTCAAATTTCATGATTTCATAATTTTTGCACAAAAAGCAAGAACTGGTGATATTTAATATGTATATATTTACTTTGTTGCTAATTGTTTTTTTTTTGTAGTTTCATCCGGACATACATACACATACACACACCAACTGCCCTTTATATATGTATTAGAAGCGGCTACCCAGTATTGCCTTGGTAGATGGTGGGGTGGGGGGACTGATGTACTGATTTATTTACTTTAGAGATTTGGACATTTTTAAGTAAAATTTCAATGCTATTTCTATGTATATTTTAATTTTTAAATATCTTCAAATATAAATCAAATCTTCATAATTTTTGCACAAAAAACAAGAACTGGTGATATTTAATGTTTTATTTACTTTGGCATTAATTGTTTCATTTTCATGGTTTCATCTGGACATACATACACACCAACTGCCCTTTATATATGTATATATATTTACCAGCTCCTCGACACGAGCAGGATGCGACACAAGGTCAATTTCTTAAGCGGAGTTCAATAGGTTTGATTCAGAGTTTTCCTTCTCCTAGACGGGTTGCCTAACCAAGGTTAAAGAGCCCAGTCTTCCCTACTATTTACCCATAGCTGGAGGGAGAGTAGGATTCATACCTTTCCCAAGGGTATTAGCGCTAACTGAAATGCAATTACCATGTCCAGGATTTGAACTCAGGGCGATGAGTCCATTTCCCATGACTTTAACCATTACACTACGCGCTTGCTTTATATATATGTATAGATATAGATACATGTGTGTCCCCAAAGTAAAACACCCAATGTCAAGAGTCAATATTTTTGGACCAGAATCTGATAAAAAAAGATGGTGTCCAATATCCTTTCTTACTTTATTAACATTTTTGTATAGCAAAAGTAGAAGGCAGACTGAAGAAGATTGCATGACTCTTCTCTTCTTCTTCGGTATTCGACTAGGGAATATTTTATCTTCTCTGAATATTTTTACCTATCTTCTACTAAGCCAAAGATCAATATTGATGAAAATATACAATATTTTGGCAATGGTAAAAGACCTTTGCAAAGAAGAACTTACAAGCTCATAAGATAGAATCTTAAAATAACAAAACACGATTTGCAGTCAAATAAAGTTTGCAAGAAGTTAATTGATTTAGACAGAAACATTTCTTAGACAAACTTAGCAAGGTATTTAACTCTCGATATATAGTTTTAAGTATTCCTATTTAATACTGATAATTTATACACAATTATATGATTTCAAGTATTCCTATCTAATACTAATAATTATATGGTTTCAAGCAATTATTTCTATTTAATAATTATCATTTGTTTACATGTAATAATAATGATAATCTTTAGTAAACAATTATAGCTTCAAGTAACTATTCTTAATACAATAAGCTGTGGTTAATGGTATCAAGTATTCCTATCTAATAATTTTCAATACATCAATATAGACTCAAACCGTCTATACTTGAAAATTATAAAGAAAAAATATTCCTTGATCTTTAACAAAACCTGCTATATATATATATATATATATATATAAGATTTTCAGTCAAACAATGCAAGGGAAATGCCATTTTAAAAATACCTAAAATTTAGGGTTGGGAAATTTTTTCAAATTTCAGTAAATTTTGACTGTTTCTAACAAAATATGATATTCTTGAAATTCATAGATTTAGACAAAAATATTTATTGGGCAAAATTAGCATCATAACAAAGGATTTTATAAATTTTTCATAACAAATAAATTTCTAGTTTCATAACAAATAAATTTTTAGTTTCTTAAAAAATTTAAAAAAATAGGGTAATTTTTCTTTTTATGCAAGAAAATAGATTTTCAAAGTCAATAAGGGCAAGTAAAGATATATATATATATATATATATATATATTTGAGTTAGGAAACTTTTCATATTTAAAAGCCAAACAAATTTTAGTATGTGTACAATAAATATTTAAGGATAAATGGTAATAAATCTGACAGAAATAAAATATTCTAAAATTTGAACAGAAACTGTTTAAAAAAACAAATCTACCAAAAATGATTTTAATGTTATAAATCCTTTTACACATTTCCTCCATTTTATGCAGACTTTAGAATTTGAAAATGCCATAATAATAATAACAAATTCTGATCACACATGCACACACATTTCTTTAAATAACTTTGATAATCACTTCTTAACATTAGAAAGTTTTAGTTTTTATGGAAATATAAAAAAAAAATGAAATAAAACAAATATTCAGAGGCTGTGTTTATGAATGAATGAATAAATAGTTCTATGATCAAACGTTTCGGTTTTTATACATATTGAATAAATTAACCATCATTATGGCAATATCAAGGAGTTATGTTAAGAAGCTCCTACAAAAATAATCTAATGAATAAAATAATAAAATCTAAATTTTAAACATTTAGTTGATATTTTAGCCAAAGTTTAATATACAAACCTTTTAAGTTTTTTTTGTTTTTTTTTTTAGATTGCTTTTTACAATAAACCATTGCAACATCAGGTTTTAAAGTGAACATGTAGAATTTTAACTGATCTTTCAACTTAATTCTATAGCAAAAGAGTAATCTTCATTATTATCTTCAATTAAAGTCCAAGTGGTGCAGCCATATAGTAGCAATTACATGGCTATAGCTTTGAAGAATTCTCGGTTTAGCTTATCATAGAGATTGGATTTCCATATGATCGATAGCCTGTGTATAGCAGCCCATGCTTTTCCTATTTGTATATTGACATTGCTTTCTGTGGATGAGATATTACTACTTTGGTATGTAAACTGGTCTACTAATTTCAGAATCCTGCGAAAGATTAATATGACTTCCCCCCAAAGGCCACTACGTCCGTGCAATGGGGTGGGGGGAAGGGGGAGATGTAAAATAATCATACTAAATTCCAATTACCGTCGAATTGGTAAGACATGGCAACAAGTAGCCATAACTTAATACGGATTTAATCTTGTTGCAATCCTACTGCAGAATGCCAGAGTATTTATGAAGCCTTATAACATCATAGAAACCAAGCAGCCAATCAGGACTCAAGGAATGGAATCACCCAAATACATGAATGGACTATTCTTGAGTCCCATAAGTACCAGCTATCTTTGGCACTAGTTCAGTTGTGCTTAGCCAGTTGCTGTTGTCCAAACCAACAGTATACTGACTGACTGACTGACCTCAACAAGGAATTAGTGCAAAGTGAACACAAACTGTCTCAGTTGGAATTTGAATTTGGTTTGTCAATTCCATTCCATATGTTATCAACTGGAACGCTACCTACACGCACAAGTCATTTGTGTATCATTAAAAACATCTTTTATAAAATTAATGACACTAAAGTAATTTGAATAGAAACAGCTATTAATAATTGTGAATAAACAGATCAGGTGCAATTTGTATATCAACTTTTAATCCAAAAGTTAACAGGGATGCTTGAAATTCACATTAATATTTTTCAATTGTTAATTAACAAAATGGTAATTAACAGAGTGCAAAGGTGTAGGTTTTAGATATTTTTGTTTTTTTGTTTTTGACAAATTTGTGAAACAAAAGGAAAATATTGTTCAGTAATTAAATCATCATCTACTTATATATAAAGCACAAGGTGAGTTTGGGTCTGAGTTTTGTTTAACGGCATATCAACCTCTGTGGGTCATTTAAAGTCAGGAAGTGTTAAATAGAATTTGTTTTTCATATGGGATTTCAGTATTTAGAGTAAGGTTTTTATGGTGGTATTCGGTTATGTTTGGTCAGTTTTGGTCAAAGAATCAGTTTTGTTGGATCTTGTTGGAAAAATTGGCTTTTTTTTTCTTTTTCTTTTTTTTTTTAGAAATTTTAAGATGTCTTCTGGTTTTATATTTTTGAAGAGGTTTCTTAACTTATTTGTCTGGTAATATTTAATGTGGGTTTGTCTGAGACTGTTGCAGTTTAAGAGGATGTTTTTAACAGTGAGCTGTACTTTGCGTGTTGAGCAAACTGGGGCATTCTCCCTTTTTAAAAGATGAGAGTGGGTGATGTGGCAAAACACAAGGTGAGATTATATACATACACATCTATATGCACATACACACACACATATATATATAATATATATATATATATACTGTAGTGTGGGATGGTTTTCAGCTTTTGCTGGAATTGTACCAAAGGCAGTATTAATTGGTAGAGTGCTCAATATAAAATAGAGCCATATCTATTTATTGGGTGACAAGGAACTTTCCACAACCATATTGGTTTCATGCGATGCATTCATCAGGTGAAGATGTTTCAAATGTGAGAAAATCGAAAAAATTTCTCGAAAAAATTCAATAGACATGGGATGCGTATGATTGGATAAAATGATGTGTGTATGTATGTGAAGGTGAATTGAATGTATGAGAGTGTTTATGGGCAGTATAAAGGTTGTGTACGCGTAGTGGCTGGTCACACACATTATACGTTGATCTGTTAGTGTGCAGTATTTTAATAGTGCTTACGTGCGAGCGCTCGTGCCTATACATGTATGTGTGTGTGCGCGCGCGCGTGGATGTTTTCTTTCTATCTGATGCGTGGGCGTGTATGATGTATACGGACGGGTCGTGATGGTTGGGGAGTGGGGTTGAATAATATTAATTTTAATAAATGTTGTATATTATGGGTGGGTGGGTGGTGGTGTTTGAACTTCGGTGTTGTCTATTACGAGGTGTTGCGTTGACAACCGGACGTGGTTGCACGTGGTTACATATACTCGCGACATATACACGCATACAAAATAATATTCATACATATTTATATGCACACACATGTCACTATATTTGCTGGGTAAGCCTTACATATACATAGTATGTATATGTAAGGCTTACCCAGCAAATATAGTGACATGTGTGTGCATAAATATGTATGAATATTATTTTGTATGCGTGTATATGTCGCGAGTATATGTAACCACGTGCAACCACGTCCGGTGTCAACGCAACACCTCGTAATAGACAACACCGAAGTTCAAAACACCACCACCCACCCACCCATAATATACAACATTTAAAACCTTAAAATTAATATTATTCAACCCCACTCCCAACCATCACGACCCGTCCGTATACATCATACACGGCCCACGCATCAGATAGAAAGAAAACATCCACGCGCGCGCGCACACACACATACATGTATAGGCACGAGCGCTCGCACGTAAGCACTATTAAAATACTGCACACTAACAGATCAACGTATAATGTTGTGACCAGCCACTACGCGTACACAACCTTTATACTGCCCATAAACACTCTCATACATTCAATTCACCTTCACATACATACACACATCATTTTATCCAATCATACGCATCCCATGTCTATTGAATTTTTTTTTCGATTTTTTGAAATTTTTCGATTTTTCTCACATTTGAAACATCTTCACCTGATGAATGCATCGCATGAAACCAATATGGTTGTGGAAAGTTCTTTGTCACCCAATAAATAGATATGTAAAACCTATATATTTATCTTATTATATTATATATATATATATATATATATATATATATGCATGCATTTACATAACCTCTCTGTATGAGTTTTTCTTCTCCTAGACAGGTTACCATATCAAGGTTAAAGAGCCAATCTACCCATAGCTGGAGGGAGAATAATAGGATTTTTTTTTGTGTGTTTCAAAGCTCAATATTGTTGATTTTTGTGCAATACCTTGATACAATTTCAACAAGTATATAAATTAGAATTATCTGTGTTTCACAAATGGGGCTATTAATTTTATCATCTTTGGGGCTCAGACTTCTGGAAATGAACCAAAATGGCCAGTATATCAGCAACCATTTCCTGTTTGTCATCTTGTTTTGTTTAACCCTCAACCCAAGATTTACACCAGAAGAATCAACCAAAATACTGTAGTAAAAATATAAGCAAGACAATGAATGGATTCAATTGCTGAACAAAATCTTGGATCAGACACAATTCATACATAAACTTTTGATCATCAGATCAAGTGAGTTGATCCCAAGATTAAACTTGACACACTTCTCTTGTTAAGACCATTTTCTTTATTATTTGAACACCCCTCACATGCACACACCAACACCACAACTACTACAAATATGGTCCATGATAAATCTCCAAGTTCATGATTTTCTTCACATGAGAAGCTTTAAACCTCTTTCTAATAGACAATGCATAAATCCTCTGATGGAGATTAAAGCACGCTGATTAACAAAAGAGAGATTAATCCTTAGAGAATTAGGCAAACATCTGTACAAATAACACATGAATAAGCCACTGTTATCAAATGATACACCAATCAGACCTAAATCAGTCAGAGGGGGAGGGATTAAAATGAAAGATTATCTCGTGCAAAACTTTGTCTTAAGTCTCAGTCAAACAGTTTGATTCATTGTATAAATGAAATTCCTGTGTATGTGTGTATATAGGAAAATAAAAGAGAAAAATGATAGCTTTTTTTTTTTTTTTATCTAGACTTTATATGAACACTCATATTTGCATTAGTCTTTTCAAAATTAGTGACCTTTGACAAGAGTTCATCACTCAAGAGTTCATATGCAGACACCAAATTTATATTATCAGTTTTCAGTCAGTAAATAACAGAATGATAACATACTAAGGGTTGAGTTGATACACTTCTAAATGACAATCATCTGGAGGTTGCAGGTTCAATCCTGACCACAGGCAAAAAGAACACAGAATACTTAACAGACTTGTACCCAGTTATGGTTAACAGAATAGGAACAATCTACCCCAATGGATTAAATAAAGGGCTCGGGTGAAGAAGTTCTGTGAAGGTTTCCAATTATGACCTGAAGGCTCCAGAGTTCGACAAGAAACACCTGAAGAAGGCAGGGGGTCACATCGTCTGAAACATTGTGCATATAACAATAAAGCTGAGGACAACAGTCTGAAAAATCTAAATAATACAAATTATCAAGCCTCATAAAAAAATCCAGTATATGCTTAGATTATTATTATCTCAAAGACGTTATATATATATTACTCAAATTTTCATTATGCTATATATGTATTTACGCAAAAGCAGGATGTGACACAAGGTCAATTTTTAAGTGGAGTAAAACTGATTTGAATTTAGAGTTTTTTTATCTAAACTTGCTGCCCAATTAAGGCTAAAGAACCTAGTCTGCCCTAATATTTACCTATAGCCAAAGGATTTGAACTTGGGTCAGGGATTCCATTTCTTACTATGGTAACCATTACACTAAACACACCTCCTTGACCTTATACTATATATGTATTTATGTATGTAACCATAACCCTGTAAAAACAAAACAACATAGGATTTTTATGAGAGTATAAAAGTAAATAAAGTCAGTAGAGAGACCTATTGTTGGTATCAGCTGGAGAGCAAGGGAGTCTATCACATTTTTACTAGTGTTAGACCAGAGAAATAGTTTTTTGCATCCGAGATTGAGTGCCACACCTACCAATACCTCCTCACTTTACTGCACAGATCCAAGCGGTGCTACTCATGTGCTGAGTTGGTGAGGGTCAGTATTGAACCCAGAACCTTGTGTTTCCTTGGCGGATGCTCTACTGACAGAGCTAAACTGGTACTTAATGCTCTAACATTAGAGAAAGTAATTTTCTGTCAAATTTGCAACTAAATGAGTTCATATGATGATGTCATATCTGCTGTTGATGATTTTTTTTTTTTTTTACCAACAGGATCCAAGCACTGCAACACCAATGGAAGAAGTCTGTAAACCGCAAGGGGGACTATGTTGAAAAATAAATCTCATTTGGTCATAATCCGTGAGAGTATTTTGGTCAGCCTATGAACTTTTCAGCCGACCATCATACAATGTTTTAGCAGCCTTAACAACTAACATATTGTGCCACCTGTTACTCTATGTATTGATCAATTTATAAAATATTTGAAAAATGAAAAAAAAAAAAAAAAAAAAAAAAAATATGATGTTATATTTTAAAATTATATTCAACCTTTATGTACAAAGAAACATACAGGTTGGGACCCAGAGGATAAGCCTAATTTTATATTAAACAATGTTTATGTGAATTCTATTTATTTATTTTTTTTTTCCAATAGGTATTTACCACAGAGAGGATGTGACACAAGGTCACAGGATTGGGGCATCTAGCAAGGATCGAACACACTATTCCTACTATAATGGATCTAAGAGACTAACTTGCTAATCAATATACCATGATCAGTCACCCTAATTCCAGTATTTTGGTTGGATTTTATAGCATGTCAACCCTCGTTGGGTCATTTTATGCCGAAGATGTTTTGTTTTATTCATTCTTGATGGGTATTCAAAAATTTTTTTACCCAATTTTTTTTTTCTATTACATTTTTTTAGACTCATTTTTTTTCTATTTAACCCACAGATGGGACCCTAACAGTTGCTAACACTCTGGGTTAGAGTGAAACTGGGAGTAACAGCAATGAAGGGGTACTTCACATTCCCCAGAACTGGAACTTCACTACTCGATACAGTTTAACATTATGTTGAGAATACTAATTGCAGTATGTTCATATGTTTTTTGATTTCATCATTTTTCTTTTTTGATTAATAATTTTCTGATTTTCATAAAGTGAAGAAGAAGAAGAAGAAGAAGAAGAAGAAATTTCCTTAGGCAAAAAGTTAGGTTTTAATTTTAGATAGTTACATTAAATCAAGCTCATTTAGCATAGTTCTTAGAACTCAATTTTCTAACTTAAAAAGTCTTATTCTTTAAGCACAGCTCATTAATCTAACTTCCTTCATGGAACATGTACACTTTTTAATATCATAGAAATAAAACTACTATTACCTGATACTAAAAAGGATTTGAAATTTTTCAGTAAATATATAATCTAATTTTAGCAGAAAGGCCAATAAACTTTTTTTTTCTCAAAAATAGTTTTTCTAAATGAAGTTCCTTAATGGATTTTAATCCTATTTTAGCCATAATTCATGCTATCACAGGATAGATTCATTAAACAAATAAACGGGGATGTATAAAATTGATAACTCCCACCTGACATTTTAGGGATGGTTTGGGATGAGAAATCATATTACTATGTAAATAAGGCCAACAATATCAATAATATAAAACAATTTTATTAATAATTTAGATTTAAATAGAAATGAAATCATGGAGAATGTGACATAAATAACTAAGGGAATTGTGACATCAGCGGTGACATAGTTTTGGTTATAGACAGACAGACACATAATCTCCATTATTATAGATGTAATCATGAAAGTGTAATCATGTTTCAATTTGAAAACCTTGATTTTTTTTTTTTCTATTTTTATATATGCTGTTTTGATCACGTGACTACATTAGGTTTAATATAAGCTGGTTTAAGTACAGCTAGCATAGTTTAACAGACTAGAGATATTGATTGGAGCAACAAACACAATCCTACTAGTAATTTAAGAAAAATAATTTGGGGGAACAGATATTTTAGATATTTACTCTATATGTGTGAATATATATATATATATATATACACACATGAAAAATATTAGTTTCAATCCTTTAAAAAACTTATCAATAAAAACAACTTTTAAAGCTATTGAAGTCAGTTAGTCTACTGTTGGTTTGAATAATAGCAACTAGCTAAGCACAACTGAAGCAGTGTCCAAGACAGTTGGTATTTATAGAAATCAGGAATGATCCATTTATGCATTTGGGTGATTCCATTCCTTGAGTTCTGATTGGCTGCTTGGTTTCCATGATATTGTAGAGTTTTATAAATACCCTGTCATTCTGCAGTAGAATTACAACAAGACGGGTTTGTATTAAGTTACAACCGCTTGTTGCCGTGTCTTACCAATTCGACGGTAATTGGAACTTAGTTTAATTATTCTTCATTTCCCCCCCCCCCCATTGCGCGGTCGTAATGGCCTTTGAGGGGGAATTAGTTCCTTTCGACCTGACCGATTACAGGGGAGCAATCTTGATAATGCACGGGTATTTTTAACAGCATTGGCTTAAAAGCAAATACACATAGCATAATGGTTAGCAAGCTAGATTAGCAAATCATGTGAGTGAGTTTGATTCTCACTGAGTGGCCTATACTTCTGGCCTTATGCCACAAGTAAGCTAAAGTTAGTAAAATAACTGTAAGACTGAAATACAAAAACAAGTTTTGAGAATATAATAATTGGAACAGAAAAATCTAAAGAATTACTTGATAATGTTTTTAAAAAAAGATTCCAAAGTTCCAAAATTCTCTTTTCTAAACTTTTCTATATTATTAATAATGGAGATTCACTTCCGTTTTTTGTCTGTAACAAAAATTACGTCACATCACCCAAAATCGTCATAACAGAATAAATACACTCAAAATTTGAACATGCAACATTAGACAGTCCTCATTGTTTTTTAAAACAAGTTTTAATAAATACATCACCGGTATTATATATCTATATATAGTTTGGTTTATTTTAATACATATTTAAAGTTTACATTTCAAATTGTTTTATTTTTTAATCCTTTAATGAATTTGATGATTTTACTTACTTAGGGTACAAACTCGCTGACATTGAATTTTTTACTCCCACCCTCAGGCAATATGTTTCAAAAATCTATCTTTACATCGGCCGGAGGGCGTTTATTTATTTTGTACTAGTAAGAATAAGAATATTTACAGCCTTCTTTTTTTATTTCTAAATATTCAGCTTGAATTGGTCAAGATGCCACAACAAGAAATTTATCTTAAAGAAAGAATAAATCCATAAAAAGAAAAACTTTCGATAGGGTAAAGAAAAACTTATACAAAACAAGGTTTTCTTCCACTGATAATTCTGTGACCTACCCTAGCTCGATAGCCAATCCTAGTGGGAATAAGGTAGAAACTAATAGAAAATCCTCCAAGCAGAAAATAATAAAAATTGGATAGTCATTTGGAGTAGAGAGCATTCAACCTGTGGGGGAAAAAAAAAATTAAATCACTGAACTCGGCCAGGGAAAAAGCAGGAAAACAAAACGGCAAGTAAGTAAAATTAAATAAAACGAAATGCCAGTTTCCAAAATAACTTGGAGAGTTTGGACTTTTGAAGAATCTCAAGAAAATTAGAATAGAAACCACAGAAAGTTTTGTCTGATTTTCTGAAATAAAGAATTATCAATTACTAGCGGGACATATGGTCTTCAAAACTAGAGCCTCATCATTAGATGCAGTTTATTGTTAAACCCAGGACACACCCTCCTTACTTTTTTTTTTTTAGGTGGCGGGTGCTCTTAACCCTCTGCAGAAGATACAGTTTAGTGTATTCTAAGCTCTGCTGACAGGATGTAATCTATTCTATAGTTTTTTTTTCCTTTTATCATCAATAAATGTACTAGCAGGACCTGTGGATATAACACAGTATGATAATTTAATTATTACAACATTTGATATGTTTACTTAAGAGCTATTGCTAAATAGTTCAATATGTAAAAAGTATACTAATCTTGATTTAACTATCCCTCACTCTGATTTTTTTTTTCTTTTATTCTTTTCATCTTTTGATTATGTTCGATTGAAACAGATTAGCATTATTACTTCCACATGCTCACCCCCTCTCTTTTTCCCTTACTCTCTTTCTTATTATATTTTTCAGTGTAGCATGTCCTTTTTCTTCCCTTTCTTTATAATGAAAAAGGAATGATCCATTATTTAGCTGAGGTGACAATACTCATAGGAAATAAGAATTTGGTGGATAAGCAACACCACATAATCAATATTCACATTTTTGCATTTCTTCTTGGATGATCTCATTTTAACCAGTGTTTTGATCGAGTCCAAGTGGTGCAGCCATACAGTAGTAGTGACATGGCTACAACATGGAATAATTCACACTTCAGATGAGCAACCATTATTTGCTCCTTTTGAGTTTTCACATCAGCATTAGCTGATTGTCTTTCACTGGAGTCTGAGTGACAGCAAGTCTCCTCAGTCTCCAGGACTCTTCTGAGTATTCTGGCAGATTGCAGCAGTGCAGTGTTCTGAATGGTTTCAACCCTTCCTCTGATTTCCAAACATTCCAGACCCTTTTCCAATCCTTTTGGGGCTGTTCCAAGTGCACCAACTGCAATTGGTATCACCTTCACTTTCATATTCCATAACTTTTTTAGTTCTCTGGCAAGGTCCAGATATTTGTCTATTTTTTCATTTTCCTTTAGCTTCACCCTGTGATCTGCTGGCACTGCAAAATCCACCAGTTGACAAGTTCTTTCTTTTTTGTTTATCAACACTAGGTCTGGTCTTCTTGCTGGGATAAGGTGATCCGTTTTTATTTCAAAGTCCCAGAGAATTTTATGCGTTTCGTTCTCAAGAACAGATTCTGGTTTATGCATATACCATTTTTTTGCATGGTCAAAATTAAATTTTTTGCATAATTCCCAGTGGATCACCTTCCCAACCCAGTCATGTCTAGTTTTGTATTCTTGTTGTGCTAGTTTGCTACATTCATTATTATTATTATTTCTTTTTGATTAATGTTTCTTTCCTCTTTAATTTTCAATTGATTTTTCTTGTAACTCACTCAAGTCATCAATCTACGACAACAAGGAAGAGAGCAGATCAGAAATAACAATGAATAAAAGCTTATCTTTTATTATTTCTAATTCGCACCGCTCCCCCATGTCATAAATTGATGACTTGAGCGGGTTGCGATAAAAGGCAAATAAAAAATTAAGGATGAAAGAAAATACAAGTTAATTTTAGTAAAAATGATCACAGATTATTTTTTTTTTTTTTTTTTTATTTATTGGTTTCATTTCCTACTTCCTGTTTTCCACGTTTCAGAATGGCATACGATTAAAAGATGAGTGAGAGAAGACATGAAAAATATATTTTTAATAATACAGATATTTTGATCAAAATAAAATAGGTGCTTCTAATGAGATCAAACTAATCTTAATGACCTTTTTGAGAACACCTGCTCTAAATACAATGTTGGTCTTCTTCTGCAGTTATTTCCCAGCATTCTCACTGGATAATCCAGAAATATGCTGTCTTGTGGCAAACATAGTCTAGAATGAATAAATATTTCAGGAAGTGATCACCTACAGTTTCCAACAATGTTTTAAACCTAATTTGGGAACGAAACGGCTACAAATAGTATGAAATAGTAATAAGTGAAAATTTTAAAAGTATATATGAAGGTAGATCGATAGTCTGTAGTCTGACATGTACATGAATTTGTTGATTATATATATATATATATATATATATATATATATTATATAGATAGATAGATAGATAGATATTTTATTATATATATGGCAAGAGAGTGTCATGGGAATACATGCTGTCAGAATGACATGATGATGATGCTAAATTAAATTTGATATTCCCTAGGATAAGCCAGCTTTTTAATATTTTATATATATATATATATATATATATATATATATATATATATATATATATATATATACTATTTCTGATGGTGTTTGTTACTATATTTATATTAAGTAGGTTTAGGTTTATCTTTTTTTAGGCTGTTGGTTATATCAGTTGGTTGTTTTGTTTTACAGCATGCATATCAACTCTTTTCAGGTCATTTAATGCTGAATCAAGTCATTTTGATAAACAAAGAACTCGGGTTGCTTATAGTACCTGCTGTTACTTAGGTGGTCACCCAATTAAGTAGAAAACATGCTCATCATTGCTGCTTACACATATAAAAAGATTACACATATCTTATCTTTATTTTAATTGATTTCTATATAAAATTATACATATGATTGCTTTTAATATTTTTGAGAATAAAACTATATTTGAAATCAATAACGGCAAGTAATTATGTATTAAACCCAATTTTGTTAAAACCAGTATGTGAATTATCCACACCATATATTATGTATACCTTTATTTCTTAGTAATATATAACACACACTGCAAGATTCAAAACATTAATAACATGAGTTGTTTTGAGGCAAATCTAACTCAGCTAGACTTTAATGGAGACATTGCTAATAAATAAAATGCTAATTAAGATTAAATAATGATTATTGAGAATATAACAAATAAGTACAGGAATTGGGATGTTGGTGGTGGCATAGTTTCAATTAATCACCATTATGATAAGATTTATCAGTTATGATTTTATTGTTAATTGTTGTATTTAATTAACACCATTACCCAACCACTCCCCCAAAAACAGGTTGTGACACAAGGTCAATTTTTAAGCAGAGTAAAGCTGGTTTGAAATCAGTTTTCCTTCCTTCTCCTAAACCAGTTGCATTACCGAGTCTGCCCTACTATTTACCTATAGCTGAGGTGTGAGAGAACAGATGAATGTATGCATTTCCCCAAGTGCATTACCATGGAAGTCAAATGCAAACATCCTCATCCAAGATTTGAACTTTGGTTGCTGGTTCCTTTTCGTATGACTATAACTGTTACGCTAAGTGTGCCACCACCATTTCAATATATTTGGTAACATGGAAGGATAATTATGCACATAAAAAAAGGGGGGGGAAACAATGCAGACTAATAAATCAAAATGAGAAAACGATTTTAGAATGTCTCATAAAAACAGATCATCCCAAACCGAGTTACAAATACTCAGGGATTAAAGAGAGTTCAATAGATAATCCAACACTGTTATGCTTGAATACAGGTTAATGTAAGAACAAAGAATATATCCATGATTATAGAGTCAGAAAAAAAAAAGGATTAAATATAATAAGATTAGGTTAAATGTTTAATGATTAAACACCTGAACAACTAAATTTTCTCATAATCAATTATTTTTTCACATTCTTTTTTAATTAAATTTTTATAATAAAACAGCCGTGATTATTTTAAACTTAGACATTTACTAAAGAGTAAAGCTAGAGTCTGACTAATTAAATGATATTTATTTCATTATGACTGATAAAACAAATTTAACAAGTGGACTTTAAAAACAACTTATATATATATATATATATATAATATATATATATATATAATTTGAAAAAAAAAGTATTCAAAAAAGCTAAATTTATTTTTGATAGTGTATTTTTTTACCTTGATCTGGACATAGGATAAAAAAAAAAAATTTTTTTAATTGATGGAAATCTTTTCAAAAGGAAATGAGAGATGAGAAAGTATTAGAGAAAAAGATGTCCCTTTTTTTCCCTAATAATCTTTTTCTTCTTTTTTTTTAATCCATTACATGCAGTAACCATGATTATTCCATCAATTATTCCTCTTTCTTGAACTATTTTCAAAGACTTGAATATGTTAATATCATAAGGTTTAAAAGTATTTTTTTAATATATTATATACTAAGAAAAATACTATATAAATATATACTACATATTTATATAGTGTCATACCCAGGGCACACTTTTAGGCAGGAGGTCTTACTCTTTTGCAGGGGATAAAGTCATCATATTCTAAACTCTGCCGACAGGGTAGAGCAAAGAAAGAGGTGTCTCAACAGTATTCAAACCCCATATTAATACACTGTATTTCTGATTACTTTAAATCCCAAGAAAATTTTCCCAACTCATTTCTTTTGATTTATTTAATCCATCTTTCTCAAAAAATATAATTGGTTAATTGTCAAAGATCTATTTATTATCAAACTAATCAGTAATTTAGTAGGAAACAACTGTTGGTTATTTCCTATAACTCCAACATAAACAAAGGGGAACCACTCTTGACTGATAAATTATTTATTTTCCCATTAAACTAACCCTAAACCCTAACCCCGTCTTCTTTTTTCCTAGTAGATCAATAAATAAATAATTTATCAGTCAAGAGTGGTTCCCCTTTGTTTATGTTGGAGTTATAGGAAATAGCCTAATCATTAATACAATCAAAACCTATCAAGTGGAGGCTCATGGAAATGGATATGTGAGACAAGTTCAAATGCTGGATGCAGTTGTTTGCATTTCACATAACCCTAATACCTTTGGGAAAGGTAGAAATCCAACTCTTCTCCCTCCAGCTATGGGTAATTCATAGGGTAGACTAGGCTCTAACCTAGGTATGGAAACTGTCCAGGAGAAGGAAAACTGAATTCAAACCAAAGGGGCTTCTTCTCGTTAGTCAAAACTACTTTGAGAACTCACCTTCCTACTGAATCAACTCATCACTGCTCAATTGTATGCTGTTTTAAAAGATTTTTAAAAAAAAGAAGAATTTGATTCAAACAAACCTGAATTACAGCAATGACAGGATCATGAAGACTGTTCTTTATCTTTACTTACCTGTAAATAAAGAGAAATATAAGTTTTAATAACATTAAAAATAGTTTTGAATATTAATAGCAAATGGATTTTGAATAGCACTAAAATCAACTATTAAAAACTATTCTTGGTGTTATTATATTTAACTAACATCTGTTATAGTTGGTTGGATCAGGGAGCATCTCTGTTTTGGGAATCTGATACAAGAATAATATCTGTATAAGAAAATGGTATCTGTATAATGAGCCAAAGAAAATATCCTTATCAAATCGCTTTCTAAAGAAAATTCCTTTATCATAAAATGTGCATTTATTTATTTATTTATTACAAATAAATGTCTTTCCAGGTATTTCCACTTTTTTATTTTATCTTCTCACATCAGTCTTTAAAGAGAGAGAAAAAATTTTTTTTAAAAATAAAAAAATGAAAAAAAAAAAAAAAATCTTGGGACAGAACATATACAACATTAATACAATACTAGCAGGACCTGTGGATATACCACAGTATGATAATCTAATTATTACAACATTTGATATGTTTAATTAAGAGCTATTGCAAAATAGATCAATATGTAAAATGTATAATAATCTTGATTTAACTCTCTCTCACTTTGATTTTTCTTTCTTTTCTTCTTTTCATCACATTATTAGCGCTATCGCTATGGTACGCTAACCTCCTCTCTCTATTTTTCACCTACTTTCTTTCTTGAATTTTTTTCTGTGTAGCATGTCCTTTATTTGTTTATAATTAAACAGAATGGTCCATTATTTAACTGAAGTGACGACACTGATAAGAAAAAAGAATTCAACGGATAAGTAACACCAGATAATCAGGACTTGTATTTTTGCATTTTATCTGTCCAAATCAGGACAGTCTCATCCTTAACCAGAGTTATACCCCACTTGTACTAGGTCAGGCCCTATTAACGTAGGACCACCTACAAGCCGAGACTCATTGGTGGCGGGTTTAAAAATTGCGTATATCCCCTCGGCATTCCCCCTCAAGGGAGGCGCCTCAGGCACTGGGCAATAAACCAGCCCTGCGCTTTTAAATCGAGGGGGCAGGTGTGCCTGGGGGGATGGCTCCCTGGGATCGACGCTCATAATTTTTACCCATGTGGTTAAAGAACCAGACCAGAGGGTGTTGTAAAATGATAACAGTTGTACAATTAAGGAACACAAGTATTGATATATCATCATCATCATCATGTCGCGCAGTTTGCACGGATATCCATAACTATCTCTCGCCAACCTTCCCTATCATTCATCGACTCTGGTAGCTCCTCTGCGCTGCGGCCAGCATCCATACATAGTTGGTCAATGTAGGTCCTGGCTGGTCGGCCACATTAGCATGCCCATGTGTTGGCTTCCACAGTAGTACGTCGCTTACGAGCTCGTCCTTGCTTCTCCAGCAGTGCCCGCATGCCTAGCCCGTCTTACTCGTATGGTTTGTGAGATGGGGCAGGTGGCCATACAGTTGCTTTTTTGTGGGGTGCTGCTTCCACGACTTATTCAGGACCGCTCGCAGCATTCTGGTGCAGCTCCCATCCAGCTTATTTTCAAGGCGCTTTGTTAGGGTCCAGGTGGTACAGCCATATAGCAGTACCGACACAACCACAGCCTGGAAGAAACGTCTCTTTAGCTTGTCGGGGAGATCGGATTTCCATATGACTGATAATTTGTTGGTGGCCAACCATGCCTTTCCTATTCGAGTGTTAACATCGCTTTCTGTGGATGAGATATTACTACCTAGGTATGTGAATTGTTCTACTGACTTAAGAGGCTTGCCGTCAAGTGTGGAGATGTCTCCTTGCTTTTTGAAGCTCATGAACTCAGTTTTATCAGAGTTCACATAAAGGCCGACGTTCTTTGCTGCCTGCTCCAGGCTGTGTAGTAGTGACTCAGCCTGTGCCGGTGTATCTGCAAGAAGTGCGAGGTCATCAGCATAGTCTACATCTGTGACAGTTTGTGCGGGGTATCGCCTGCTTCTTGCCTTTCTTAGTGTGAATCCTTCTTCTTTTATGTTATCTAGTGAAGTTCGGAGTACATAGTCTAGGCATATGATAAATATATATGGTGCTAACCCCAGCGGTGATGTCAAAGAAATCTGTGTCGCCATCAGGTGAGCGTACCATCGCTTTAGTGTCTTTGTAGAGCATCATTATGGCGGCAACAGTTTCTTTGGGGAGTCCATACGCTAGTAGTATTTGTTCCATCTTCCCTCTGTGTATGGAATCAAATGCCTTAGAGAAATCTACGAATAGTAGCGTTGCCTCTAGATTCTTTGCTCGAATCCCTTCTATGATTCGTCGTATAGTCAGGATTTGAGAGGTTGTTGATCTATTTCTGCGGAATCCGTTTTGATTTTTCCTAAGGATTTTCTCTATTTCGGGTCGGATGCGATTAAGAAGAAGGGCATTATATATCTTAGCTGCAATAGCAGTAAGAGTTATGCCTCTGTAGTTTTTAGCTATTCCTAGGTCTCCCTTTTTTGGAATGGGAGGATGCATCCCTTCGTCCATTTATCTATTCTATTTTGTCTATATACAGCATTGCATGGCCTAAGCAATATGTCGTTAAACTTTCCCATCTTCCATACCTCTGGGGGTATTTCGTCGAGACCTGCTACTTTTCTATTTTTTAGTTTCTTTAATACTTCGTTGAGTTCTTCAGTTGTAAAGTCCCCAGTTTTATGTCTAGTTGTCTATCTATGATATTTTGGGTATTATTTTCCATGATTTTAGGTGGGTTCCCCAGAAGTTTCTGGAAGTGATCTTTCCATTTCTGCAGTCTATCTTTCTGGCTGGTTGCCTTTAGCTTTGATCTAGAGGTACTTTTCCTATCACTAATTTCGTTTACTATTTGCCATGCTAATCGCGACTGTCTGTCTTCCACTGATTGTCTGATGTTATTTATTTGTGTTTGTATATATTCTGTTTGTTCTTTTTTGTATGTTTTGGTATATATAGATAAGCGATAATAGAAGCTTGTTTGCCATCACACTCATTATTGTAATATTTCAGTAAATACAAGAGAGCATGGAAGAGAGTGGTTGGCTCAGAAAGATGCTATGATGAAGTCATTACTGGGAGAGTTGGTGTGCTAAGAATTCATTTTAAGAAACACGCACATTAATATATAGATTACAAACTGGCTAAAATTCATCAGGTTGAAAATTTCAATATTTAATATATTTGCAAGCCTTCAGGATGAAATTTCTAGAGTCAAATAATTCTTCCTAAAAACCTAAAAGGCATTTTATAATTCATTGTTACAAAGTATACACCGGTGTAAGGAACCAAATTACACCCACACTGACCTACAAGTGACAGAACAAGTGGAATGATTGAATACTCTGCCTCCCACCCATGTGGCAGCTCCGTAGTTTAAGTAGAAGTTGACTGCTTTTTAGCCCCCTCACCATCAAATAATAGTCGGTAAGCTAATCTTTCAAACTACTAAACTGGATGCTTCAAATATGTGGTCCTATGTCAGAAAAGGCAAGGCTGAATCATTAATGTACATAACTCAATATGGAGGAATGGTTAGCTTTCAAAACTAATGTGGAATTATTACTGTGAGTTCAATCTTCACTGAGTGCCCTCTTCCATACATTTGTGGCCTTGTGACTAACTAAACTTAATAAAGATATTTATTAGATTTCTAGTCTATACATATCACAAAATATCATACACACACTATAATTATATATATATATATATATATTAAGTGTGTGTATGATATGTGATTTTCTTATATATATATAGGATGAACAAAAGATAATATAGTGTGTGTGTGTATATATATATATATATATATATATATATATATATAAGAATAAGATGAACAAAAGATAATATAGTGTATATATATATATATATATATAAGATGAAAAAAGATAATATAGTGTGTGTGTGTGTATATATATATATATATAAGAATATGATGAACAAAAGATAGTGTGTGTGTATATATATAAAAATAAGATGAACAAAAGCTAGTGTGTGTGTATATATATAAGAATAAGATGAACAAAAGATAATATAGTATGTGTGTATATATATATATATATATATATATATATATATAAGAATAAGATGAACAAAAGATAATATAGTGTGTGTATATATATATATATATATATATATATATATATATATATATATAAGATGAACAAAAGATAATATAGTATGTGTGTATATATATATATATATATATAAGAATAAGATGAACAAAAGATAATATAGTATGTGTGTATATATATATATATATATATATATAAGAATAAGATGAACAAAAGATAATATAGTATGTGTGTATATATATATATATATATATAAAATAAGATGAACAAAAGATAATATAGTATGTGTGTATATATATATATATATATAAGAATAAGATGAACAAAAGATAATATAGTATGTGTGTATATATATATATAAGAATAAGATGAACAAAAGATAATATAGTGTGTGTGTGTATATATATATATGTAAGATGAACAAAAGATAATATAGTATGTGTGTGTGTGTGTGTGTGTATATATATATATATATATATGTAAGATGAACAAAAGATAATATATATATGTATATAGATGATTAAAATTGAATGGTTTAAAATCTACCGACACAAGTTTCTCGCAATAGCACTAATCTTCGGGGTTATTTATGTATGTATATATATATACATACATACATACACACACATATAGACATACATAGGCACACACATTATATTTACTCATTGATGCATATATGTGTGTGTGTGTGTGTGTGTGTGTGTGTATCTATTATATTCTCAGTGCATACACATCAGATAATATCATACGTACACTATGATATATTGTGTATATATATATATATATATATATATATATATATATATAATGCTCACTATATTTTTAGTTCATCTTTATATATATAAGATGAACAAAAGATAATATAGTGAGCATATATATATATATGCACATGCATCATATATATATATATATATATATATATATATATATATATATATATATATATATATATATATTAAACCAGTTATGTGAACATAAAATAAGCAAAGCATTGTACTAAAAATTTCTTCAAAGCCTTGATTTTTGCATATATTGTTACAATGTGTCCTTTCTGACACTGGTTCCTCTTCAAATAAAAGAAAACTGACAGAAGTTTGTGCATGTGGAAAGTCAGCAATGGGATGGTGAAACAAACAAAAAAGACGACTTGATATTTGCATTTTTTTTTCCTCAGGCCTAATGGAGACAATGCCTGAGGCAATAAATTGATGTTATATTTTTAAAACTTCAAACAAAATATGAACATTTTTTTTTTTTTTTTGCCATTGCCTTTGTTTCAACCGAAATCCAATTAAGAACGGAATTGGGGGAAACAAAAAAAAGTCAATGTCTTGGTCAATTTGTTTGCATAAATAATGATAGAATAATGAGCGAAACATTAATCACAAACAACAGAACATCAACAGGAAATTGAAACCAAATATCTGTCATGTTTAGTAAGGCAAATGAGACAGATCTCATTTATATCATAATAGCACAGTATCCATTAAAAATGATGGAATTAGCTATATGGATAGTCACTTATACCTGGGATCAGAGTTTAGTATCTATGTACTCTGCCTAGTGCTAATCCCCAGAACTGCATAGGATCAGAGTTTAGTATCCATGCACACTGCCTAGTAATGCTCCCCAGAACTGCATAGGATCAAAGTGTAGTATCCATGCACACTGCCTAGTGCTGCAAACGATCAAAGTGTAGTATCTAGTCACTCTGTCTAGAGCTGACCTCCACTACTGCATAGGATAAAGTATAGTATCCATGCACTCTGCTTAGTACTGCTCCGCAGTACAGCAGAGGATCAAAGTGTAGTATCCAGGGCTCGACATTAATGTTGTCCTGTCGTCCCGGGGACAATAAAAATTACATCCGGGACGATCAATACGTCATCCGGGACAGTTTGCCGGGGATGGTAAAAAATTTTCCTAAAAGTTAGTACTACATTCCAATATTGGCCGTCCTGTGATTGCCCCAATGCTGACCTCAAAATGAGGCTACAGCACCGTAGGTCTATTCTCAAAGCCATGTAATGAATAATGGTGGAGGGAGATAGTTTAAAAGGACCGAATTATGTACTACTGACCCTACTCAGGGTAACTTAAAGTAAAAAAGTTTGTTTTTTTTAGCTCAAAACACACTAGGAAATGGATTTTTTGTCCAAATATCCAGAAGTATCACTGCTTCAGCTTTTCTTAATGTTTTATTACATGTTATTATGCTACTGATGACTGACAAGTATAGATGATGCTAATGAATTAAACAAAAATATTTTGATTTCGGGACGGTCTAAACCCCATTCGGGATGGTTGATAATTTTTGTTCGGGACGGTCATGAAAAAAGTTAGTGTCAGGGCCTGGTAGTATCTATGCATTCTTACCAGTGCTGCATAGTATATATGTACTCTGCCTAAGCCTGCTCCTCTGTACTGCATAGGATCAAAGTGTAGTATTTATGCACCCTAATTAGTGCAGCATAGGATCAAAGGGTAGTATCTATGTTCTCTCCCTAGTGTTGCTCCCCAATACTGCATAGGATCATGTAGAATAATCCTACTAAGTTCCAATTACTGTTGAATTGGTAAGAGAATGCAACAAGTAGCTGTAACTCAGTACAGATCTAACCTTGCTGCAATCCTACTGCAGAATGCCAGAGTATTTATGAAGCCTCATAACATCATAGAAACCAAGCAGCCAATCAGGACTCAAGGAATGGAATTACCCAAATACATGAATGGACTATTCTTGAGTCCCATAAGTACCAGCTATCTTGGGCACTAGTTCAGTGGTGCTTAGCCAGTTGCTGTTGTTCAAACCAACAGTATACTGACTGACTGACTTCAACAGATCAAAGCGGAGTATCTGTGCACTCTGCCTTGGGTCAAAGTTGAGTAACTGTACTCAGGGAAATCCCATATTTCTTTTTTTTCTTTTTTTCTTTTCATTATGTTCAATTGAAACAGATTAGTGTTATCGATTCTGTGTACTCACACACTCTCTATATCGTTCCCCTAGTTTCTTTCTTATATTTTTTCTGTGTAGTATGTCCTATTTTGTCCCTTTCTTTAATATAAAAACAGAATGGTCCATTATTTAGCTGAGGTGATGACACTCATAAAAAAAATAAGAATTTGACGATAAAGCAACACCTAATAATCAGGATTTACATTTTGGTATTTCATCTTGGATGCTTTGGACGGTTTCATTTTTAACCAGAAGGGGTTGCAAGATGATAACAGTCAAAAGATTAAGGAAAAAGAGTATTAATATATAGATTGCTGTTTATATAAATAAAGCTATAAAAATAATGTTGATATTATGGTCAAAAAAGAATGTGTTCAATGATATAAGTATCTACAATGAAGACGAGTAACACCTGCTGATGCTGTTTGTGCAAGTAAAATTCTTCTCATGAAAAGAAAGAAAAAAAAGTCATCTTGATATACTTGCATATAATTCCATTCTTGTCTTAAAAACAAAACAAAAAAGAAAGCCAAGTAATGCAACTAGCAATAAGAAGTGCTCCAGGGCAAAACCTATAATGGTTACTTTTGCTTCCAGACAACACAACCTGGATCAATAGCATTAATTCTTTGAATGAAATAAAAAAAAAAAGACTGAAAAAGAGAATGAGAAAGAAAGAAAGAACAAAGTAATACCTACTTAAGTGTGCACTTAATAATTGTGTAAAACTGAATAAAATCCAGGTGAAGTAACCAATTGAAAGAGAACAATTATTCCAAGTGTTTTATGGAGAGAGAATGAGGGAGGGAGGGGGGTAAGTCTATTGTTTCTTGTACAAGAATCAGAATTACAAGAATGTAGGTATTTGTATAACAAAGAGAAATACACTTAAAAATATACAATCACGCTTTATTGCTGTGAAGTGTGCCTTTTTTACTTTGGTGACAAGCTATGAATGATACTAAGATTTGCATAGTCTGGTAAAAGGCCACAACTAGAAGAGCCACAATCATCATTAAACTTTATAATAATAAGCAATATGAGTGTTGTATAGGGCCAAATTCAAGTTGTAGTAGTAGTCATCGTTAGTTCAGAAACAACATACGCAAGATGTATAGTCACAAAGGGGTTATTTATTCTTTTCTAGGCTCATGAGTTCTTTTTCAGAGAGAGAGAGAGAGAGAGAGGGGGGGGGGGTAAGGTCAAATTATTCTAGCATAAATTATGTTCGGTACTACTATGCGAAACACATCATGGGAGAACACTGGAAGCCCCATCTGCCCCTTATAAAGGCCTAGTTGAAAAAAGTCCTATTTTTCTCTTCCGTTTTTGGTCCTGGAGGTGGGGAAAGGCCACATCTGTTTCCAGTCAAAACCCATAACTTCTGTTTTTATTATTAAATCTAGTTCCAAGGTCAGTCATCGGTCAATTGCTGCCCCACCCCCCGTTGAGGGTTTACCCTTCCAAACTTTAACCATTGTTCTTATTTCTTTCTTCTCTTTCTCCAGAAATCCGACCACCGTTTTCCCCTCAATCCCCCGTAGACCATAACAATTACGCTACATGAGTAGCTTACTTGCTACCACTTGATGACTGATTAATTTTAATGACATGTAAACTTGTCTCGCATTATTTTATGTTTAGACATTAGGGAATTGGATTCATTTTATGTTTATTTGAATTCTTAAAGTGAGGCTTGATAATTTGTATTATTTGGATTTTTCAGACTGTTCTCATCTTGATTGATATATACACAATGTTTAAGTCTATGTGCCCTCCAGCCTTCTTCTGGTTTTTCTTGTTAAACTCAGAAACCTTCATGGAACTTCAAACTAAACCCTTTATTTAATCCACTGTTCTCATTGCATTGACCGGGTACAAGTGTTATTCTATGTTATTATTGCCTTTGGCCAGGCTCCAGATTACGACATGAAGGTTCCCAAGTGTGAAGAGAAGGATCTCCAAGTTCGACAAGAAACACCTGAAGAAGGCCAGAGGGCACATCAGCAGAAACATTGTGTACATTTATATTTATATTTTTGTATACTTGTTTCTTAAGAGTGTTTTTGCGCACTGTTGTATGATTTCAAGTATTTCTATCTGATACAAATAATTTGCACACAATTGTATGGCTCGTTGGTTGGTTGTTTTACAGCATATCAACCCTTCTTGGGTCAGTTAATGCTGAATCAAGTAATTTGATATTACATTTTTTACAGTACCTGCAACTGCTTAAATGATCACCCACCTAAGTACTGAACAGGCTCATCATTGCTTAACTTCAGTGATCTAGCGAGAATGGGTGCTTTTAACATGACTTGACCGTAAGCACTATTGTATGGATTCAAGTATTCCTATCTAATACTTATAATTAAATGATTCCAAGTAATTATTTCTATTCAGCATTTGTTTACAAATAGTTTCAAGTAATTAATAATAATGATAATAATCCTTGCTAAACAATTACAGCTTCAAGTAACTGTTCTAAATACAAATAATTTGGCATGAAGTATTCCTATCAAATGCAAATAATTTTCAAAAAGATCTGTTTGAGCCATGGATGGGGAACCATAACAGGTACTACGACTCCAAGTCAGAGTGGACCTGGAAGTAATGGCAATGAACGGGTATGTCATACTTCCCAGATCTCCAGAACTGAAGCCTCACCATCAGAAGCAGTATAGTGTCATATCTAACATCCCTGCATGGGATACATTCAGTATATTCTAAACCCTATTAACAGAAGGTACAAGTTAAAAAGGTAAATTCTCTTTACCAAGAGATTTAAATAAAAAGGGAAAATTTGCATCTCCTTTAGGGTGACATGAGTTACAATGACTGGTTATTTTATCTTTATTATTATTCCTTGTTTTTCTTTGGTTTCGTTTGGTTTTGTTTTACAGCATATAAACCTCAGTGGGTCATTTAATTCCGGCAAAATTTTGAAATAAATTAATCCTTAATGTATAATCAGTTTTGTTTTACTATTTAGCCCATAGATGGGACCCTAACAGGTACTACAACTCTGGTTCAGAGTGGACCAGGGAGCAATGGTGATGAAGGGTGCTCCATATTCCTAAACCTCCAGAACTGGAACCTCACCATCAGATAGACTTTAACGTCATTCCTCAGCCACCACCTTCTAGCACCCATATAACAAAAAAGGTTAGGGCTTGCCATAAGGGCAATTGGGTTGGGATCTCATTTTCATGCATTGATGAAAAATTGTGGCAAAAAGGTCTTGCTCATCTGTTTTCAATGAAATTGCCATTGTATAATTTATAATTTATAATATCATTATTTCTATTGTATTTAGTATCACTCAACACTCTTAACAGCTTGCTAAATATAATATAAAGTGCCATGCAAAATATTTCATATACTAGCAGGACGTGTGGACAGTATGATAATCTAATTATTACAAAGTTTGATATGTTTACTTAAGAGCCATTGCAAAATACATCAATATGTAAAATGTAAAAAAAAATCTTGATTTAACTCTCTCTCACTGTTTTTCTTTCTTTCTTTACCTCATTTATTCATCAATTGAAATAGGTTAGTGTTATAGCTTTCACATTCTCAACCCCTCTCTTTATCTTTCTCCTACCGTCTTTTTTTCTTTCTTATTATATATTTTATGTGTAACATGTCCTTTCTTTCTTTCTTTGATAAAAACAGAATAGTCCATTATTTAGCTGAGGTGATGACACTCATGAGAAATAAGAATTCAGCAGATAAGGGACACCAGATAATCAGTACTTACATTTTTTTACATTTCATCTTGGATGATTTGGACAGTCTCATTTTTAACCAGAGGGTGTTGCAAGATGATAACAGATGGAAGATTTAGGAACAAGTGTATTAATATATAGATGTTATGATGTAACCCTTGTGACACAAAGCTGATTTTAAAGTTTAGTACACCTGGTTTTAAATTCAGAGTCTTCCTTCGAGATTGGTTGCCTTACCAAGACTCAAGAACCCAGTCTGCTTTACTATTTACCCATAGCTCAATAGAGATTGAATTGTGCATTTCACAAGGGCATTAGCACAAAATGAAATACAAACAGCTTCATGCTTACAGTCAAGGCCCGTTGAAAGCACTTATGAGCCTGTTCAATACTTAATTGGGTGACCACTTAAGCAACAGCAGGTACTGTAAGCAACTTGATATCTTAAATGACATGATTCAGCATTAAATGACCCCAAAAGAGTTTAGAGGCTCTAAGATAAACCAACCAATCAGCTTCATCCAAGCTACCAAGTTAGTTATTCTTTTTCCAGTCTGTAGTTCAATGTTCTCCTTTTGTATCTACTCTCTTTCTCCAAGAAGCAGGACTATATAATGGAGAAATGGAGAAAAACACTGGATGGAATTTTATTAGTCATAACATCCCGTATTTTTCTCCATTTCTCCATGTATTGTAGGATTAATTTCCTCATTTTACTCCCATATATATATCCCATTCTATCATATACAAATTACATACAACCATGGTCAAATATCACTGCAATATATGAATAGATTATCAAAGGAATCCATATGGATGTATTTAGCTTATAAGCAAAGCCTCTTTGATTTTATAAGATTTTGATCAAAAAGGCAACCACATGAATACCAAATATTATTATACTTTGATCAGTGTACAAGAGTCATTCAATAAAGAGGGTGAATTTTTCCTATGATGTTGGCAATAGGAAGCACATTTTTAAGGGAAATCAATAGTGATTTCATGTTCCAAAAGACTGTCAGTGTGACCTTCTTTACTGACTGTTGCACCCGGAACTTTTTCTTTACCAAAGAGTTAGTGTGCTTCCATTCCCTTTTTACCTCAAACTCATAGTGAGAAACCCAGTTTTAGCCCATTTTGTGAACATTTTTTTTTAATAAAACATTTTTCTGTACACATCTTCTGTAAATTTCATATTGTTTGCACTTGTCAGCTACTAAAGATTTCATGACAAACCTCTGTTTAATCCAGGCACACAGTTTGATTTGTTGCCATTTTGAATGGTCTCAAAACATTTTTGCAAGATTGAAATAATTTTTGCTATAAATCAATTCCAAACAAGCCATTTTTATTAGAAAAATTCTTTAAAAAAAAAATTTATTTTGCCTTTTTCAAAAAATTTCCCCTTATTTATTGAATGAACTTCAAATATTTTAGAATATTTCACAGAGAAGGCGTACTAAAGAATGAAATACATTATTTTCTTCCTAGAGAGATTTACAGATAATGATGTTGAAAAATTACATAGAGACACAAGGCATACATTACAATTTCTGGAAGATTCCAGTACTTAGCAACACTTATCTGGGCTTAAAGTCATAAACTGCCAATATAGTTGTCTACAAACATGATATAATCTCTTCTCACATGCAAAGGAAAAATAATCTTTTCATCTATTTTTCTTTTGTATAATAATGTCCAAAATACCGTTGTGACAAACACTATATATATATATATATATATATATACATAGACACAATAATGCCCAAAATGCTGTTGTGACAAGCACATTAAATCCAGCTTTCATAACAAAGACCAAGTTGATTTCTCATCTCAAAAGAAAGAAAATCCTTATGGTCATAAAATGTGTTTACATTGTTCTAGAAATACAGAGATTTTGTTTTTATATTAACTAAGATTTTTATATTAAACAAAATAAATGTTGCTATCCTTTGTTTCTTCAACCTTACAGAGAATCAGATCATTGACTGATCTATTGATTTTAATGGCAAGTCAAACAATCTAGGGTTATTTTATGCCAAGAAATAAGGGAATCATGTTTATAATTACATTTTTTGTGTAGTAGTTTTTTTAAGAATTTTTTTCTTTTTTTGCACACAGTCCTATCAAATTTTTGAATAGATCTATTTGACCCATAGATGGAACCCTAACAGATAATACCACCGTTTCAAGTAACAAATAATAATCTTTAGTATAAAATTAAGCTTCAAGTAATTATTCTTAATAAAAAATAAAGTAATATAATATCAAGTATTCCTATTGAGTACAAATAACTTTTAAGCAGTTCTATTTGACTTCTAGATCAGATCCTAACAAGTACTACCACTACAGTGGACCTAGGGGTACTCCACAATCCCAGAGCTCCAGTACTGGAGCCTCAGAATTAGATGCAGTATAGTATCATACCCAGGGGCACTCCCCTTTTTTGTGCATGAGAATCTCACCCTTTTGAATGGGAATATAGTAACAATATTCTAAAGTGGACCTGGGAGTAATGGCAATGAAAGGGTACCATACATAATTCCTAAAACTCCAAAACTGGAACCTCTGGATCAAATGCAGTTAGGTATCATACCCAGGACCCCCCCTTTTGGGGGCGGTTCTTACTCCTTCTTTAAGTCAGCAATTTTTAAGCCCTGCCAAAAGAGCTGTGTTAAAGAATAAAGCAATTTCCACTCCAATTTGCAATTGCACAATTTTACGGTTTCTGCATTCACTTTGAACATTTTTTAATTATCCAACTTATTTGTAAAATGAAGATCACTATGAAATGATAATTAGAATTTTTTGCTCCTTCCTAAATGGAAGCATCAATATCATCATAGACTTTTGTTTGAACAGCAACCTATTGGGTTCATGAGTCATTCAATTTTATTTTATGTTTATATATATCCATTTTTTAAAAACTGTTCCTGTGCCTCTACACTTAACATTTTGAAGGGGGATATAGTCAACATATTCTAAGCCTCACTGACAGGGCAAATGAATAAGATTGTGATTCAGTTCCTAATTGGTCATCAAGTCAGTGAAAGTAATGATTGTCATGGATCTGAAAGAAAGATTTCTTTGTTCTGGATTTTACTCCAGTTGTGAATAAGAAACTAATTCAAGACAATTTATAATAAAGGAACTTGTAGCAATGATTATCCTGATGACAAGATATTTCCAAGAAAACATTTCTTTGTATAAAGTCTTTTACCCTTGCAATGAATTGGATAGCATTGATTGATTGATTTAAACAGCATGTCAACACGTCTGAGGTTATTGTGAATGTTTACATTTACATTTTTGTATAGTTTCTTGATTTTTTTTTTTTTTGCAGTTATGATATCTGGTATTCCTATCCAATATAAATAATTTGCTCACAGATCTATTTGAACCATAGAACTGACTAACTAGGTACAACCATTTAAGATTAGAATAGATCTGGTAGTAATGGCAATAATATGCACTCCATACTTCCCAGAATTCAAGAACTAAAGCCTCACCACCAGATACAGTTACACGTCTGGGATTATTGCAAACATTTTCTAATCAGTGTGTGTGTGGTGGGGGGGGGTCACAGTCAAGTCTGACGCAAGGTTCCAATCAACAGTCTAAACACTCCCAACTGTATCACGCTCCAAAATCCAATATCCAAAATTATTTCTTTGTCCCGCTCGTCTCGACAACAAAATACTACTGCAGTCGTTCTCCCTGGTCTGTGAGAATAAGTCCTTTAAATACACCTCAATTTCACCACATCTGGGCTCCTCACTCATAATTGTCCGTGCAGCATGTGCGACACTCGTCAGCACGGCGCGACCACCTACATCCGGGCCACTATGCTATTTCTTATTTCACTGAGTGTCCACAGCTCTCACATTCTGAAGAAAGCGGGTTCGACTCTAGGTCAGTCCTACACGCCAAGCAAAGCCTAGCCCGCTTCCTTCGAGAATACAGCAAGTCTTCACACCCGCCACTCTCTCTGTCACACCGTGTTGCACGAGGTAGGTCTCCTCTCTCACTACACATTTATATTTATATTTTCTGTGTAGTTTAAGTTCTTTTTTTTGCCAACAGTTATATGGTACCTGGTATTCCTATCTAATAAAATAATTTGAAAATAATTCTATCTGAACCATAGATGCAACTCTAACAGATACTACCTCTCCAGGTAGTGGAGCTGGGATTAATGGCAATGAAAAAATACTTGACACTGCCCAGATCTCCAAGAACTGGTACCTCAACACCAGATACAGTTAATTATCATACCCAGGATATTCCTTTTGAGTGGGTGAGTCATACCCTCTGCATAGATGTATTCTAAGCCCTGCCAACAGGGCAGTGAATTGAATAATAATTCAATTCCTATGTTATGATGAAAGCAGTGAAAGAACCGATTGTTTGAGGGCATCTGACAAAACATCTGGATCCCAAATAGTTGATATGATTAGTAACTTTTACAATGATTTAGTAAAATTTGTATTATTTAAATTTTTCGAACTGTTGTCCTCATCTTTATTGTTATATACATAACGTTTCAGCTGATGTGCCCTCCAACTTTCTTCAGGTGATTCTTGTCAAACTTAGGAGCTTTCATCTATATAACAATAAAGATGAGGATAACATTCTATATTTTCAAGGTTCATCTAAAAAATTCAGGAAAATAAGATGTATTTCTCTGAATTTTTGAGATGAGGCTTGATAATTTGGATTATTTGTATTATTCAGACTAGTATCCTCAGCTTTATTGTTATCTGCACAATGTTTCAGCCAATGTGTTTTACGGCCTTCTTCAGGCTCCTGATTATGAAGAGAAGGTTCCAGAGTTTGAGGAGGAGGTTTGTGAGTTCGAGGAGGGGTTTCATGAGTTTGAGAAGGTACCCGAGTCCAACAAGAAATACCTGAAGAAGTCCGGAAGGCACATCAGCTGCAATGTTGTGCAGATAATAAAGATGAGGATAATAGTCCAAATAATACAAATAAGATGTACTAAAAGTTTTACAAATTTATTTTTAGTTTGTTTTTCTTTTTAGTATTTTTTTTACTGATAAATCACATTAAATATAAATACAAGGGTAATCCAAAAAGCAAGATGTCCAAAAGCACTGGGGATGCAGGGAAGCTGTTTATGTGGCCATTGGCAACACTTGTGTTTGTTGTGCCTGGGGGTCTTAGTGTCCTGGGTATGACATTAAACTACATATAGTGGTGAAGTTCCATTTCTTGAGCTCTGGGGAATGTGGAGTACCCCTTCATCGCCATCACTCTCAGATCCACTTTGACCCAGAGTGGTAGTACCTTTGGTAACCCAGCTATGGGTTACATAGATTAAAAAGATGAGTTTTTAAAAAATGAGTTTAAAAAAAAATTACACAACAAAAAGGAATAAAGCAAAACATTTTTGGCATGAAATAACCCAACAAGGGTTGACATGCCGTAAAATCCAACCAACTAACCAACCTATGCTGTTGCATATATTACATTAGTAATGTCATTCTGTTAATGAGCACCAACATTGTCAAGATGTATTTTTCTTGGCAGGAGATGTTGCATTAAATGGTTTGCTTGAGCTAGTCATTTCTGATGGAAATCCCGATTGACATTACTGCCAAGTGTGAATTTTGCGCAGTTATTCAGTTTTAGAATGCAAAAGGCATTAAATTGATTGAAATTCATCACCAATTAACAGAAGTGTATGGCGAGTTGTGCATGGATGTCAAAAACGTTTTCAAGTGCTATAGAGAGTTTGCAATGACAACTTCCTAAACAACATGGTGGTGAGCTAGTATGACAGGCATACAAAAACTGCCACAGCACCTACAAAATTGAATCAACTAAACTGATTATGTAGAAAAATAGATCCATTTTCAGTATTTGAAATAACGTAAACATCATTGATAATAACCAATAAAGATTTCTGTGAATTCTAAATATTTTGGAGACCTTAACTTTGGAGTTACCCTCATACATTTAATCCTACAGTTTTAAATCAGTTCATTATTCATGAAGTGTAAACTTTTATGTTGGTAGTATATTTCCCCAAACAAAATAGAAATCCTGGATATGAAAAAAAAAAGGGGAAAAACTAAATATTTTTGTTTTTCAATAAGGAAGAAACATATCAACCATGAATGAAATATTGATAGACTAATCTATTTAGTGCTTGAAGAGAGAAAAAGAACAAACAAGGACTTTAGAGTAGGCCTAAAAAGTGATAAAACAAACAAAACAAAGCAACAAAAAAAAATTATATATATATATATATATATATATAACATTTTTTGCTTTGTTTTGTTTGGGTTTTTTTTGCACTTTTTAGGCCTGCTCTAAAGTCCTTGTTTGTTCTTTTATATATATATATATATATATATATATATATGAACAAAAATAGGAAGGGCAACAGAAGGAGTCATTGGGAGTGTTAAGATCCATTTGTTCTTTTGTTTTATGTCTTTTGCAAGATGAGTTGTCTCATCTTGAGTTAAATACAGTTCAAATGATTTGTGAAGAGAAATCTGAAAATAAACTCTTGTTTTTCAAACTGGATATGATAAATTGGTTGTGTCCTCTTCTAGAGCAAAGCAAATGGTTTGGGAGAGCCAGTTTTCTACAATCAAATCTGTTCTGAATGATATATAGACAAACATAATGACTTTCACAGAATTTATTTCAAGGAATCATATTGCCATCATCAATTTTACTTGTTAACACTTAACTGACACTGGAGAAAGAAAAGAAAAAAAAACAACAAAAAAACAACATTTTGACAAACTTAAAAGACTACAATGCTTTATAAGAAAAGTAGAAAGCTTTGTATTATTTACATTTTTCTTTGGCCAAAACATTGTGTATATAACAATAAAGATGAGAACAATAGTCAATGTGCTCTATGGCCTTCTTCAGGTGTTTCTTGTCAAACTTAAAAGACTACAATGCTTTATAAGAAAAGTAGAAAGCTTTGTATTATTTACATTTTTCTTTCACTGTTGTCCTCATCTTTATTGTTATATACACAATGTTTTGGCCAATGTGCTCTATGGCCTTCTTCAGGTGTTTCTTGTCAAACTCGAACTTTGAACTGAACCCTTTATTCAATCCATTGGGATAGACTGTTCTCATTCCGTTAACAATGACCAAGTACAAGTGTTAAACTATGTTAAGTATTCTATGTTATTTTTGCCCATAGTCAGGATTGAACCTGCAACCTAGAGATGGTTGCCACTTAGAACTGTATTAACTCAACCCTTGCACCATGTGTCCAACTGGAAATAATTCAGACAAACAGAAAGCTTCGGTAGATAACTCCAGTCGTAAAACACCATTTATACCTTTCCCAAGAGTATTAGCGTTAAGTGAAATGCAATTACCACATCCAGGATTTGAACTCACAGCGACTAGTCCATTTCCCATGACTTTAACCATTACACAAAGATACAACTGAAAATGAGTAATCAGTAATTGACAAGCTGCATTCACAAGTCTGTGAGATCTCACAGATTTTCTCATCTAAGGTTCCATCAGAAAACCATTTGTTAAATACCCACTGCATCTGCTGAGTATATGAGGAGAGAGTGTTCTTATGGAATTCTATTCCGTCAACTGACCATCTTCTGTTATTCTGGGCTGTAGTTGTCTGTGCTCATTTCTTCATTTTTAATAATGAAGCCAGACTTCATCATTTTTTAGACGTTTTTATTACCCGGAGCTAAAAAGGGTTTTAACCTCGCGGTGAGAAGATGGAATACTTGGGAACAGATGACCCTCACGTCTGCTCCTTTCGACTAACAGCCAAAATCGAACTAACTTAACTCAGTTACCCTTCTCATGCCTCACCTTCAGCCAATGAGAGGTCAGTGAAAGGTGAGCTGCTTTTCAATCACTTCCTATAACTGTCAATGGTAACTTTCCATTTACCATACTGTTATTTAAATCTTACTACACTTACAGTCATAGGCAACCCATGAATTATGTAATACATTTATAGAAAACAAATGATTTCATTCTTCTCTTTTAGGTACTATATGATACTGTAGAAGTTATCCTCCAGATATAAAAACAATATGATACTCACTGTCGCAGTGGGGTTCTAACTACCATTGAGTTAGTAGACAAAAACAAACAGGCAAGCTGTAACTTAAATACAGTCCTTGCATGCTGCTGGCATAATGCAAAGTAATGGCTGAAGAGTGGGTACTTATCCATGTTCTTACTCACCCTGAAATCCAATAGCCAATCAGAACTCAGGAAATGAACTTGCCTGAGTTCATAATGGAACAATCCAAAGCTCCATATAAGCCACCTACCAAACTCTAGTTTTAGTCTTGCATTCATCTTGTAACAGAGTTGAATACTTTACACAAAATCCAACAGATACTTACTCAAAGATCTAACAGAAACTGGTGGTTTTAACTTGATTTAACCATAAGCTAAAGAAGGGTTGGGTAAATACATATTAGATTCAGTTGTAAGTAAAGGTGAGCTGCTTGTCAATCACTTCCTATAACTGTCAATGGTAACTTTCCATTTACCAAACTTATTTAAATCTTACTACACTTACAGTCGTAATTCATAGGCAACACATGAATTATGTAATACATTTATAGAAAACAAATGATTCCATTCTCCTCTTTTAGGTACTATATGATACTTATTCCAGAGTCAAAGATCTAACAGAAACTGGTGCTTTTAACTTGATTTAACCATAAGCTAAAGAAGGGTTGGGTAAATACATATTAGATTCAGTTGTAAGTAAAGGTGAGCTGCTTGTCAATCACTTCCTATAACTGTCAATGGTAACTTTCCATTTACCAAACTTATTTAAATCTTACTACACTTACAGTCGTAATTCATAGGCAACACATGAATTATGTAATACATTTATAGAAAACAATGATTCCATTCTCCTCTTTTAGGTACTATATGATACTTATTCCAGAGTCAAAGATCTAACAGAAACTGGTGCTTTTAACTTGATTTAACCATAAGCTAAAGAAGGGTTGGGTAAATACATATTAGATTCAGTTGTAAGTAAAGGTGAGATGCTTGTCAATCACTTCCTATAACTGTCAATGGTAAACATTTACCAAACTTATTTAAATCTTACTACACTTACAGTCGTAATTCATAGGCAACACATGAATTATGTAATACATTTATAGAAAACAAATGATTCCATTCTCCTCTTTTAGGTACTATATGATACTTATTCCAGAGTCAAAGATCTAACAGAAACTGGTGCTTTTAACTTGACTTAACCATAAGCTAAAGAAGGGTTGGGTAAATACATATTAGATTCAGTTGTAAGTAAAGGTGAGCTGCTTGTCAATCACTTCCTATAACTGTCAATGGTAACTTTCCATTTACCAAACTTATTTAAATCTTACTACACTTACAGTCGTAATTCATAGGCAACACATGAATTATGTAATACATTTATAGAAAACAAATGATTCCATTCTCCTCTTTTAGGTACTATATGATACTTATTCCAGAGTCAAAGATCTAACAGAAACTGGTGCTTTAACTTGATTTAACCATAAGCTAAAGAAGGGTTGGGTAAATACATATTAGATTCAGTTGTAAGTAAAGGTGAGATGCTTGTCAATCACTTCCTATAACTGTCAATGGTAACTTTCCATTTACCAAACTTATTTAAATCTTACTACACTTACAGTCGTAATTCATAGGCAACACATGAATTATGTAATACATTTATAGAAAACAAATGATTCCATTCTCCTCTTTTAGGTACTATATGATACTTATTCCAGAGTCAAAGATCTAACAGAAACTGGTGCTTTTAACTTGACTTAACCATAAGCTAAAGAAGGGTTGGGTAAATACATATTAGATTCAGTTGTAAGTAAAGGTGAGCTGCTTGTCAATCACTTCCTATAACTGTCAATGGTAACTTTCCATTTACCAAACTTATTTAAATCTTACTACACTTACAGTCGTAATTCATAGGCAACACATGAATTATGTAATACATTTATAGAAAACAAATGATTCCATTCTCCTCTTTTAGGTACTATATGATACTTATTCCAGAGTCAAAGATCTAACAGAAACTGGTGCTTTTAACTTGATTTAACCATAAGCTAAAGAAGGGTTGGGTAAATACATATTAGATTCAGTTGTAAGTAAAGGTGAGATGCTTGTCAATCACTTCCTATAACTGTCAATGGTAACTTTCCATTTACCAAACTTATTTAAATCTTACTACACTTACAGTCGTAATTCATAGGCAACACATGAATTATGTAATACATTTATAGAAAACAAATGATTCCATTCTCCTCTTTTAGGTACTATATGATACTTATTCCAGAGTCAAAGATCTAACAGAAACTGGTGCTTTTAACTTGACTTAACCATAAGCTAAAGAAGGGTTGGGTAAATACATATTAGATTCAGTTGTAAGTAAAGGTGAGATGCTTGTCAATCACTTCCTATAACTGTCAATGGTAACTTTCCATTTACCAAACTTATTTAAATCTTACTACACTTACAGTCGTAATTCATAGGCAACACATGAATTATGTAATACATTTATAGAAAACAAATGATTCCATTCTCCTCTTTTAGGTACTATATGATACTTATTCCAGAGTCAAAGATCTAACAGAAACTGGTGCTTTTAATTTGACTTAACCATAAGCTAAAGAAGGGTTGGGTAAATACATATTAGATTCAGTTGTAAGTAAAGGTGAGCTGCTTGTCAATCACTTCCTATAACTGTCAATGGTAACTTTCCATTTACCAAACTTATTTAAATCTTACTACACTTACAGTCGTAATTCATAGGCAACACATGAATTATGTAATACATTTATAGAAAACAAATGATTCCATTCTCCTCTTTTAGGTACTATATGATACTTATTCCAGAGTCAAAGATCTAACAGAAACTGGTGCTTTTAACTTGACTTAACCATAAGCTAAAGAAGGGTTGGGTAAATACATATTAGATTCAGTTGTAAGTAAAGGCGCACGTTTTTGGTTGATCAGAACTGACCAATTAATCTTGAAAGGGTTAATGAACGGCTATGTCATCATTATATGGGTGACATTTGAGTAGTTCAAATGCTGAACCCGAGGTCAATTACAAAAGCCTTTCTCTCAAGCAAGCAATTTTAAGCTTTTAAAATTTGTTCTAAATCATTTAGTATTGATTTTAAAATGGTGATAACTTAATTAAGCAATCTGAGTTATAAGACTGTTTCTCTTAGTCTTATACAACATTCAATACTTTGGATCTGTCGATCAACTCAAGGGAAAATTGAAAATATTCCACGAAAATTCCAGAAACGTTCCACAAAACAAAAATTGAGTTTGTGTGTCAATCACTATGCTGAACCGAAACCAATTAAGTGGCATGTAGATATATCTAACTGGTACCTCTCACTATTTCAAAGATATTCAGTCTGTCTCTTGCATTATCTGCCTCATATCTTATTCATTGGTACCTATTTCTCTGAATTTTTTAGTTGAGGCTTGATAATTTGTATTATTCGGACTATTGTCCTCATCCTTATTGTTATCTGCACAACGTTTCCGAGTTCGAAAAGGTTTCCAAGTCTGACAAGAAGTACCTGAAGAAAGCCAGAGAACACATCAGTCGAAACGTTGTGCAGATAATAAAAATAAGTACAATAATTCGAATAATACAACTAATACAGTCATAATTCATAGGCAACCCATGAATTATGTAACACATTTATAGAAAACAAATGATTCCATTCTCCTCTTTTAGGTACTATATGACACTTACTCAAAGATCTAACAACATAAACTGGTGCTTTTAACTTGACTTAACTATAAGCTAAAGAAGTGTTGGGTAAATACATATTAGATTTAGTTGTAAGCAAAGGCCGGAGGACACATCAGTCGAAACGTTGTGCAGATAACAATAAAGATGACTACAATAATTTGAATAATACAACTAATACAAACTTGTTACCTATTGTTTTTTTTCTCCAAAATTTCAAATGTCTTTTTAGAATTTTGTTCTTTATTTCCTGTATATACCAGTTGATAGGTTGCACCACTAATGCAAAGTGGGTATTTGATAGTTACACAACCTATTCTAACATAAAACCTATCAAATATTCACCTTTGTTTCAAGACTGCTTACAATCTAGAACCCTTTGCCATTGATTGTGATGTATAATGCAAACATATAGAAATAAAGGTAGCGTTTCTATAATTGTAAATGAGCCTGGGTAAAAAAGTGTAACAGTCAACTCAGCATCAGGTCAGTTTAAAGCAATGTGTCAGTAGGAATCTTTGATATATATATTTTGTGTATATGAAAGACTTCATAACTTTCAAATGCATATTGTATGTATTTCACATCATTGCAAATGATAGATAAAAATCAAAATAGTTCTGTTTTACATTTATGTCGGATGGATAGGTCAGACAACTAACTTTCGCAGAATATTTGGTTAAAAAACGTGTGACCTATCCACGAGTATATATGATATATAAGTGCCAAAAATTCAATAATGAGTTTAGTCTTTTTTTATAATTGAGCTGTTTCGCCAATTATTATTCTTGTTTGGATTATCAATGATATAAAATTCTGATCTCTCTGATAAGGTAAAGCAACAATTCTTAGAAACTGTATCAGTGCTACTGTATGGCTGTACCATTTGGTCTCTTAAAAAAGCGCTAACAGAAAAAGCTAGACAGGAACTACACTAGGCTGCTGCATGCTGTCTTCTGCCCTCCAGCCTTCTTCAGGTGTTTCAGATTCCCGATTACAATATGAAGGCTCCTGAGTTCAACAAGAAAGCATCACCTAAAGAATGCTTGAAGGCAAATCAGCCAAAACGTTGTGTATATAAAGATGAGGACAACAGCCCGAAAACTAAATAAAACAAATTATCAAGTCTCATCTCAAAAATTCAGACAACTAACATAAAAGAGCTACTGAGTTTGTTTTTTTAATTTTTGGACCATATGACCTTAAGGCACACCTTTTTGATATCAATTAAGAAAGGACATGTTTTTCATTTACACTGTCAATATCCGGTTGTTTGTTAGGGGTCAGGGTTACGGTTAGTTTTATAATTTAGAAAAAAAATCTAAAAATCGTCTGTTAAAACAACCGGATATTGACGGTGTAAATTAAAAACATGTCCTTTCTTAATAGAGATCAAAAAGGGGTGCCTTAAGATCATATGGTCCAAATTTTTATGAAATATTCTTTTTGTTCAAGTTTCTAGAGAAGCTTAAGTAATTTTTAAGATGAAAGTTGCCAACTTATTTAATTTGATATGAAGAAATTAATCAGATTATTTTTCATTTTACAAGAGAAAGAAAGACTTTTTTTTCCCTCTCTGATGTTATCATTGTGAGCATAATGAAATTATGTCAGGAAAAAATATCAGTTTTTCTCGATTTTTATTTTTTACTCTAAAAGTATAGTTATGAACATGAGTGCCAGTATTTTGAGGTTTTATATCTGATATTTATTACTGGACAAGAAGAAAAAAAGAAAAGAAAAATAAGTGCTGCCTTCCTTTGCTAAATGCACATAATTACATAGAGCCTTATCAACAATCACAGATGTTATCTAAATAATATGCCTAATCATTTGGTTTTTTGGATTCAAAACTTATATGAATTACTAGAATGTTTATTTGTTCACTTTTCAATTCAGTGTTCACTGATGGAAAAGGGTAATGTATATGTATATGTTTTCTTAGACGTATTTGTATGCTTTTTTTTAATGTATTTACTAGATGAAAATCTGCTCTCCAAACAAGATTTTAAGCTAATTCTTGTGGAAACCATAAACGTGGCCTTCTGGCCTGGATCAGAGATTTAATTATTTGGGAGAAGAAAAAAAAAAAAAAAAAAAAAAAAAATAACTTTTTAAATGTTCAGTTTCGCTAACCTGTGGATACAAAGTGAGGGTCTAGTTTTGCATTATACTTAAATTATAAATCAAACCCTCAATAAAAGTTTTGAAACTAACCAAAAAAGTATTATGCTAAAAACATGCTCCAGAAAACTTGGTTTATTTATTTAATTGCATATCAAATCCTTATGGATTATTTACTTCCAAAACAAATAGATTTATTTGTAAATATTTGATTCTAATCATAACCGTTTGGTTCGACTTATTTCTTTAATGGCATATCAACTCCTTATTGGTTATTTAATTTATTATGAGTGCCAATATATTAGTTTCTTTGTTTTAAAATACATTTTTGAAATTGCCTATTTTTTTTGTATACACCCTATATAGAAAGGAGATGGGTGCTTTATTTTGTAGACAGCCTGTATTTGGTCTCTTTTTTTTTTTTTTTGTTCTTCCCTGGTATGGCATTATTTTGAATAATAGTTATAATATTTACCCAGTGAAAATAGATAGCATGTGTCTATAGTAGTATCAAAATTAGGTTTCGGTACTTTAGTTCTAGGAGGTCCAACTTGAGGTAGCAGTTTTCTTTTCCGGAACCCAGTGTAGTGTTTTAACATATGTATGGTAGCAGCAGCAACCTGGAGGTGTAAAAGACAAAAGGTCATAGCCATTACATCTGCTAAAGAGTTCTGTTACTGATGGCATTGTCACACCTGTACATAAGGAGGGCGCATGAAAATCTCCCTTGACACCAAATTGGCACACAAATGCAGCATGCCATGACAGACCAAATTCTGTCCTCTCTGAGACTAGGACCTTTTGACCTCCCCCTTCCCCAACAACCTAGTGTTGCATTGAACATGACACCATAGAACAATACACTTCTTAAATATGTAAGTCTTTATTGAAAACTTATTTCTCTTACATGGACATACACTAAAGAATTTACAACCTACACACAAGGACATTTCTTTGTAAACTCATTTTGTAACTCATGGTCATTCTTGTATTCATTCTATTAAGTTTTCTTAGGCAATAAAATATGTTGTCAATTTGTCATGAATTGTTCTGACGTTTATTCTGTATAAGGAAACAATTGTCAATCAACTCCCATTCATCTACACCAGAACCCCATATATTCAAGGGAGCAATCAGAAGAGTCGCAGCCCAAAGCAGAGGGAGTTCAGGCCAAAGGTAAGTAAGCATCAGTGAGTCACCAGGAACAAAAAAGTTAGCAGTCTGTTATTTACACAGTGGAATAGAAAACTGCTCAGTACCCATATTGTGAAATGTCACATACACCCCCACCCCCAGACCAGGATAAACAAGAAAAGTGAATAAAGAAAGGAAAAGTGTATTTTACAATTTTTTTTTTCTTTTTCTGTGAAGCTGACCCATGGCTTATACAGTTTTGACCAAAACCTGCAGCTGACTAATTGTTTTCAAAGAACAAATGTGCAATGTGAAGCTGAGGCATTTAGCAGGCGAGGCTATACTGGCTGTGGGTGTGTCCTATAGTACCTAAATAATGAGAATGGAACCATCTGTTTTTTCTATAAATAATGTCTGATAAAACCTCAGAAGAAAAAAAAACAATGAGATCTCACGGGACTTGTTAATTCAACCTAAAGTAAAAGTAAAGTCGACGGGGCGGCCTAAAGTTGGTATTAGCCAGTCAGCGAGGGAGTCTATCCCCTTTTCAATAGCGCTAGACCAAGGAGATTGTTTTAGCATCTGAGGTGGAGCGCCACACCTACCATCAGCTCCTTACTTTACCGCACATATCCCTGTGTTACTCATACGCTGAGTTGGCGGGGACCAGTATCGAACTAGGAACCTTGTGGTTTCTAGCCGAACGCTCTACCGACTGAGCTAACCCGTCTTTGCTTAGTAAACCTTTTTCCATATCTTTAATACTCATTGTGTTTCTCTTATTTCTCTGTTAATTGTGATACTCAAGTTACAACTCCAGATGACACTTTATAGATATAAAAAAAACTGGAGAATAACATTTTCGATTATTATCAAAATCATTGTTTCTCTGAATCTCATTATTCCTTCTTTTTTTTTTGGTGGGTGCTATTCGCAGAATTGCATCCCGGCCTCCTGCCTTAAAAAACGCTAGGCGGTGATAGCTGAAGAAACAACCTGCTCTACGAATGAAGTCGATATTTTACCCCCTCCCATCTTTTTTCGACAAGTAAATGTAAATATTTTAACCCTCCCCTTCTTTAAAATATTTCAACGCCTTCAAACCACTAAAAAAAATAATAAATAATAATTTGTCAATAAAACGCCTTCAATCTGCTAAAAAAAAAAAAAAATTTTTTTTGGTATTTTCATTTTATTTTAATTTTTTTTTTTTCCGACAATCAATTCCAAATAAAAAAATCAATACATTTTTTTTGGTATTTTTATTTTAATATATTTATTTCCAACAAACCATAAAACAAAAGATTTTTTTTAAATTAAAAATGACCTGATATTTTTTTTATTAAAATATAAAAGAGCAGGTTGTTTTTTCAGCTATCACCGCCTAGCGTTTTTTAAGACAGGAGGCCGGGATATGATTCTGCAAATAGCACCTTTAATAAATAAAAAATATAAAAAAAATAAAAATAACCACATATTTTTCTGTTTCATTGATGAGTGTTTATAAAAAAGCTGAAACCACTTTCTGATTGATCTATGCAGGTAAATTTTCACTGCTTTCTTATCAAGAAGAAATAAAAATTGATTTCAAGTAATAAGTATAGTTGCTAATGAGCACATTATTGAATATCACTACCAAGTCTTTTGATTAAAAAGTTTCCAAATATTTTTAGGTTAGTTGTAATTCAGGCCACCACATGCCCCCCCCCCCCCCGGCAAAGTCAAAGATGGCAGTTGCATGGCTGCTAGGCCTTTATTTGGTATAGCCTTGAGGGGGAAAAATTCTGTTACCATCAGGCAATGAAATTATAGAACACATTTCTTGCAAATCAACACTGACGAGACAACTCCTCTATGAGTGGTACCAGAAATCTTAAAATCAATTGGAGCAAGTTTTATTCTAGTTACCTATACAACTCACAGAAAGGGGAGGTTAGGAGTTAGAAGTTCAATGCTGGTGGCATAACAATTATGGTTGTAGGAAATGGACTCAACATTCCAAGTTCAAATCCTGGATGAGGCTGTTTGCATTTCACTTCACACTTATATCCTAGGGAAATACATGAACCCATCTCTTCTCCCCCAGCTATGGGTAAATAGTTGGTTAGACTGAGCTCTATCTTTGATATGGTAACCAGTGTAGGAAAAGGAAAATTCTTAATTAAAACCAGCTGTACTCTGCTTAAAAATTGATCTTGCATTGCATCATGCCCATGGTGGAGTGGTTGGGTAAATACGTACAAATTCAACACTAAACTGTTGAAAAAAAAAAAAAAGTTTTCTGAAATAATTGAAAATGATTACTTTCAAATTGCAGTTACTGCAAAATCTAAGTTACTTGTCATATAGTACCTAAATAATGAGAATGGAATCCTCTGTTTTTCCTATAATATCTGGCAAAAACTCACAAGGGAGAAACAACGAGATCTCACAGGATTGGTTAATTCAACCTAGCAATCACTAATTATTGTTCACCTTGTATCTTTGCTTAATAAAATTTTTTCCCAATCCATAATACTCATTATTTTCTTCCTATTATTTCTCGGTTGTCTGATACTTGAGTTACAACAATGACTGAACCGGAATAAAACCACGAATGATTTCTGTAGAGAAGTTACAGTGATCAGTTTCAGGTATTTTTATACAAAACTATATCTTGAGTGATAATATTTTAAAACATTTTCATTAAACAAATATTTTAATTGATCTATTTATTTTCTTATCTATTTTTTGTAAACACATTATATTATCGTTATTTACTAAGCTTTGCTTAGTTGTGGCATAACGATAGCTATATGGGGCACCAAGTGAGACTCAAACTCACGAGTAATTATTTGCTTGAATTTTTTAGATGAGGCTTGATAATTTATATTATTCAGATTATTCGGGCTATTGTCCTCATCTTTATGGTTAACACAACGAGAACAGTGTACACCCATGGATTAAATAAAGGGTTCAAAGTTCCATGAAGGCTCCTAAGTTTGACAAGAAGGTTCCCAATTTCGACAAGAAGGTTCCCAATTTTGACTAGAAACACTTGAAGAAGGCCAGAGGGCACATCAGGAGAAATGTTGTGTATATAACAATAAAGATGAAGACAATAGTCTGATTAATACAAATTATTAATAATTGTTTGTTAGTCTAGCTTGCTAACCATTACACCATACAAGATGCTAGTCAATCCATATTATAACAATTCATTATTTTCAAAAAATGTAAGGTTAAGTCAAAGCAGGAAAAGAGAGGCTGCACTTTAGCATCAACAGCAATATTCTTTCTAGCCAAATCACACAGAAAAAAAAGAAAGTTCTATTTATACATCTAAACCATTCATGAAAAAAAAAAAAAAAAAAAAGAAAAAGTTTATTTTTTCATTCCAACATTTACTTTTACTTTCCTCTCAAAGTAAACAGTCAGTAGAGCATCTGCCTAGGAACCACAAGGTTCCGGGTTTCGGGTTTCCAACTCAGCACATGCACAGCCTGGATCTGTGCAGTAAAGCGGGGAGCTGATGGTAGGTGTGGCACTCCATCTCAGTTGCAAAAAAAACTATCTTCCTGGTCTGGCGCTAGTAAAAAGGGGACAGACTCCCTCACTGTCTGGCTGATACTGTTAATAGGCCACGAGAAAAAGGAAGAAAGAATAAGGAAGAAAGAATAATGAAGAAAAAAAAAGTAATAATATGAATGGGATGTATGAAAAAAATAAAATGGTAATTTTACCATTGTCAAAGGTTTGGTTTCTTTGTTTAATGGCATATCAACCATTAAGGTTTATTCAAAGCCAAAGCCATCCTTGTAAAGGAACAATAGTGGTACTATTTAACCCATAGCTGCAGGGAATAGTTCAAGATTGAACATAATAGCACGGGTGGAGTTTGAACTTGCTAAGATATCACAGTCCTGCACTTTGCCATTATAGCACAAGGACTCCCTTTATTGTCAAAGGTTAGTACTAATAAATCTGTACCGCTGTAATAAAATGTTCATAGATTTTGATTTTTCTTCAGGTTAATTTTTTTATTTCATCGTGTACAAAAGAAGAGTGGTGTAATCAATATTTATTCTCCAAATTGTGTAACAGTTCTTATCAGAATTGTGGCACGAGGGTTGATTATTGTAAAGCTAATCTTCAATCTGGCTGTCTTACCCTTAACTTATTTGTTTTTGAAGTCCAGACACAACATTCTTTCATACACCACAAAAAACTTTCATCATCCCCCACCACAATCACCATCATCTCTTTTACTCTCTGAACCTAAAACTATTATATATATATATATATAATATATATATATATATATATATATATATATATCTATATAATAATACTTGAGTTCCTAAAAAATACAACCATTATGATCTTGCAACACCCTCTAGTGAAAAATAAGACCATCCAAATCCTCCAGGATGAAAGCGTTGTCACCTTTACTAAATAATGGACCATTCCATTTTTATTATGAAAGTGAAGAAAAAAAGGACATGTTACACACAAAAAATATAAGAAAGAAAGGAGTAGGGGAAAGATAGAGAGAAGGAGTGAGTGTGTGGATGCGATAATGCTAATCCGTTTCAATCAAACATGATGAAAAGAACGAAAGAAAAAATTGGGAGAGTTAAATGAAGATTATTATATTTTTTAAATATTGAACTATTTAGCAATATCTCTTAAGTAAACCTTTCAAACATAATGATTAAATTACCATACTATGGTATATCCCCAGGTCCTGCTAGTACATATGATTGATGAAAAAAAAAAATATAGAATTGGATTACACCCTCTCAGCAGGGCTTAAATACACTAACTGTATCCTCTGCAGAGGTTAAGACACCCCACCTTAAAAAAAAAAAAAAAAAAAAAAAAAAGGGTGGGGTCCTGGGTATAACAAACAAACTGCATCTAATAATGAGGCTCCAGTTTTGAAGACCTGGAGGACAGTGGAATATCGCTTTATTGCCATTACTCCCAGGTCTACTTAGAGTGGTAGTACTTGTTAGGGTCCAATCTATGAGTTAAATTGAACTGTTTAAAAACATTTTGTAATCAATAGGAATACTTGGTATTATATAATGGTATATTATTTGTATTAAGAATAGTTACTTGAAGTTATAATTGTTTTCTAAATGATTATTATTAGTTACTTGAAACCATATAACTGTTTGAAAACAAATGACTAACAAATAGAAATAATTACTCAAACCCATATAATTATTAATGCTAGATAAGAATACTTGAAACCATTCAATTGTGTGCAAATTATTTGAATTATATAGGAATGCTTGATATCACATAATCAGGTGAAAAAAAAAAATAAAAATAAATATGAACATAGAATGAATGCAATTCCTTAACTTCTAGGCATAACATAACCCTGGACAGGTTGACATGCTGTTAAAAATCAACTAACCATACAGAATGGACTGATTAAGATATAAAAATGATTTAAAATCCATTCTTTAGTCTTCTCCAAATGTAAATCTGCCAGGAAAGTGAGGGAGGGGGTTGCTGGAATCATCTGTATTTTAGCTCAGTTAGTAGAGCATTCACCTAGGAGGAATTGGAAGGTTTCAGGTTCAATACCAGTCATGAGTAGCACAGCTTGGGTAATCTGATCTGTGTGGTAAATCATCTGGAAGTTAATGGTAGGTATGGCGCTCCAACTCTGCAAAACAATCTCCCTGGTCTACTTCTAGTGAAAAGGAGATAGACTCCCTTGCTATTCAGTTGATACCAAGAATAGGCTACACCGCAAATTTTATTTATATTAGGCACAAACAAAACGTCACTTGTACCTGGTCATGGTTAATAGAATGAAAACAATCTACCCCAAGGGATTAATTTAATCATTAAATAAAGGGTTCAGTTCGAGGTTCCATAAAGTTTCTTGATTACAATATGAAGGCTCCAAAATATGCGAGAAGGCTCTTAAATTCAACAAGAAACACCTGAAGGCCACATCAGCTGAAACGTGTATATAATAAAGATGAGGACAAGTCGGAAAAATCTAGATGATACAAATTATAAAACCTCTTAACATATTTTTCAGAAAAAAAAAAAAAAAAAAAAAATCACTTGTTTCTTTTAGGGAAAACTGAAAATTATTTAAAAACAAAAATTAAAAATGTAAAAATGTTAGTGGTTTTTTTTTTTTTTCTAAAAATAAACGATCCCAAATTTCTGTCTGAAAAATAGAAAAATCTACTTTCATCTCTTCTAACTGAAACTTGCTTGTTTATTGGTCAGTTTCTGTGTTTTGTTTACATGACTTTCTGTCTGAAAAATAGAAAAACCTACACTTAATATTGATTAAATTGATGCAGCTTGTAATGTACTTTTGTTTCTCCTCCCACTTCTTTCTTTCATATTATATATATATATATATATATATATATATATATATATTTTATAAAATATATTCTTAAATATTTAATTTTCTCCCTTTGGACACTTTTTATATACTACATATACAGCTTTGAAAATAATGAGAGTTTTCTCAATCAACATCTTATCAGGTATAAATTGTTGGGAATTGTGAAAAATAATTGTCATAAAAAAAGAGAAAGAACAGAAATAGGAGAACTTGATGTGCCGATGTAAAAAGTGAAAAACTCACTAATTACTACAATAAAATTTGAAAAATTTAAAATTCATCTAAAAACAACTAAAAGGCACAATTTCACAAGAGGGTGATGGACTGAGAAAAAAAAATTAAATCAATCAAATTAAATTTCCTCTAGGAGATTTTTATGAAATCCTTCTGCCAGCAGAGACAGAATTTGAAGGAAAAAAAAATCTGTGAAACGGGAAGATCATACCAATGAGACCAATAGTGAGATCTTCAAATTAGTATAAATCAGATTGAGGAGACAAGAATGCTGAAATAAATTTATATCTGTACGAAGGTATGCATTTCTATATATATATATATATATATATATATATATATATATAGCACTGAATAACTGAAACTGGCTTGTTAATTGGTCAATTTCTGTGTTTTGTTTACATAACGTCAGCAATTCATTGACTTATGCTGATTATACAGCCTTAACTTTAAGAAGTATGGAGATAGCAAAGTAATAATATTCTTGCATTTAAAGTCTTATGTTTGAGGATTATGCTTACTAAACAGTATATATCCTCTGAATTTAATTTAATTTTTTTTTTTATGAAAAAAAAAAGGGGAGGGAGTATTTCTTGCCAAAAATGCAATAAAACTTTCAGAAATATACAAAAAAAATGAAAATAGACAATTTTTTCACAGCAAATGATAAACAAGTCTTATAAATCAACTGTTTGAAGAGGGTTATTGGCTCATAAAGAATTTATAAGACAGACAGACTTCCATACTAAAAATACTGTCCAATGAAAAACTACATACAGAAAAAAAAAAAAAAAAATGAAAATTATTAAAAAAATTGTTGCACCTGATATTTTTTCACCATTTTAGTCATATGTATTTATTCAATATTGTTACATTTGAATTACAAAATCTCAGTCTCACACATAATGAAAGAACTTTTTTTAAAATTTTTTAATTAATTTAGATTTTTTTTTTTTAACGGATCACATTTCCTATAAAAAATATAAGTGAAAATATACATATAAAAATTACCATGAAAAAAAACAAAAAAAAAAAAAACATTATATACTTAATTTTCCTGTTTTTGAAGGCCACAAAAGGTAAGGATTCAATCTATGAAAAAGCACCAGCTTATTTTAAAATAGGTAAACAAAACATTTATCCAATGACTTATCTTTTTAAAATGAAAAATTCAACTCTTACATATATTTCTTTTTAATTGTTTAAATTTATTAAGGAGTTGAAAAAATTTAAAAATGATGTTGACTCCAAAGATTTTGAATGAAAACTTTTTTACTTTACTGAAAATTTTATTAAAATCTAATTGTTTGGCCAATTTTTTGTGAACCTCTTAAAATTGGCCTATTTTGGTGTCTTAACAGGTGTATTTTTGGTCATGACTAATCTTGGGGGAAAGGGAGAGGGAGTAGTGCAGGAACAGGCGGAGGCGGAGCTCTCAAAGTAGTTTGACAAATGAGAAAAGAGCCCTGTGGTTTGAACTAAGAGTTTTCCTTCTCCTAGACTGTTACCATACCAAAGTTAAAGAGCTCAGTCTGCCCTACTATTTACACATTGCTGGAGGAGAATAGTTAGATTCATACCTTTCTGAAAGGTATTAGCACAATGTGAGATGCAAACTGCTTCGTCCAGGATTTGAACTGGAGTCTTCATGTCCACTTCCTACAACAATAACCATTATACCACCTATATGAATACTTTAATTTGATAAATATGGAATCACCTGGTTACACACAGTTTGCTGTGAAAAAGTTGGTCTTTTCAGTATAATTACACTGCTGGAAAAAAAAGGAAGAGCTCTATCTTTAAGATTAGATCTTTTCAGGTAAAAGCATTTGTATAATTATTATCAATAACTAGAAAAAGAAGAAGAAAAAAAAAAAAAAAACACCTCCAGGCAGTGTAAAATTAATTTTTGTGCCTGAGGAGGTGGGAGTTAAAATTTCAATGTCAGAGGATTTATATCATAAGTAAGTAAAATCATAAATGTATTAAAAGAGTAAAAAAATAAAACAATTTGAAATGGAAACTTAGTCCTGTCCCACTCAAATAAAATGTTACATGCGTCTATTAATTATTAATCAAATCATTATTTTGAATATATTGCACATAAATTTTTACACAAAATTTTAGGTATTTATTTATTTGTAAAATCTTTAGGTAACTTCTTGTTACTGAAAAAAAAGGGCAAGAGTAAGAAAACAATTTTTAAAATAGCTTACTCAAATATTAGTAAATAACACAAGAATATTGTGACATAAGCTGTGATGTAGTTTTGGTTACAGACAGAAATACACCCAATCTCCATTATTAACAGATATTAAATAAATAATGTTCCTAAGTTATCAATGTCACAGACTGACATTAAAAGAAAGATGTTAGAGGATATTCTCTAATCCACTCTTATAAATATTAATCAGATCAAATACATTATCCAGATTAAAGATCTAATCAAAATTTGAATTAATAATGATAATAATAATGTGAAGATGAAAGAAAATGAAAAGATGGACAAATACCTGGACCTTGCTAGAGAACTAGCCTAAGTAAAGGTCTAAGTGGAGTGTTGCATGTTACGGACTGCTCATCCACCAAGATTCCATCCTTAAGCATCACAGGTTACCACCCACAGAAACAGGTGGCCCCATTTAGGGGGAGGGTCTTACCCCTCTGCAGAGGTGCAGTCGGTGTATTCCAAAGCCACAGCCGACAGGGCTTGGTATAACACTGAACTATGTATGACTAAGTACTTAATGAATATCAGAGGTTAATGTTTATAGCCGACTTGTGGCGATTGCTTATATTACAAATATAAATGTCTAATTGTTTTTGTTTACTTGATTTTCTAGTGATCAGGGAAAAAATCATGGAAAAAGGTCATAACTGATTTCTGGCTAAAAAAAATCTTCTGGTAAATATATATTTTATACAGTTAAACAAAAAGATAAAGATTTGGTTTAGCTCACATGACGAGCATAAAGTAAGGGTTCGGTTTAACAATACATTTAGTTGTAAATTGTACTATCTTACAAAAAATTGATATACTGAAACATGCAGGAGGTGCCATTAGTAAGCAGAGAAATTTTGGTGGACAGTTCTTTCTTACAGTCCTCAAGTGATGATAAACAAAAAAAAAAGACATTTGGTGAAATTTATATTATATATATATATATATATATATATTATTTTTTTTTTAAATGGATTCTCTCATCGATTTTTGATGCATGAGTGTTTATCCAATGAACAACCAACACAGTGTTTTGTTTATAGTGGTGAAGGCTTGTGTTGGACCATTCCGCACTTTTTGGCACAGTCGATAGGAAAGAATTGGTGTACAAGGAATGCCACAAACCCAATCAACGACAGACCTCAGGATTTTTGAATTCTGAGTTTTCCTTCTTCTAGACTGGTTACCTACCCAAGGTTAAAGAGCACAGTCTGCCCTACTATTTTACCCATAGCTGGAAGGAGAATATATGGATCCATACCTTTCCCAAGGGTATTAGCGCTATGTGAAATGCAAACAGCCTTGTCAGGATTTGAACTCGGGTCGACAAGTCCATTTCCCACCACTCTAACCATTATACTACGCGTCTATATATATATATATATATATATATTACCTTTACTTGAACTATGTGATCTGCTGGAATGATGAAGTCAACTGATTGGCAAGTTCTTTTCTTTTTATTAACTAATACTAAATCTGGTATTCTGACCTGGATAGAGTGATCTGTTTGTATCTCAAAATTCTCAGAGAATTTGTTGGATCACATTTTCTAGAACAGTTTCTGGTTTGTATATGTACCATTTGTCAGTATGGTCAAATTTTAATCACTTGCACAATTGCCAGTGATATTATTATTTTTTCAACTCAAACTAGTAGTTTTTCACTAAAGTCTGAGTGACAGCAAGTCTTAGATCTCCAGGACTCTTCTCAGTATCCTAACTTGTTTTAAGAGTACTGTCATCTATATGGTCTCATTTCTTCCTTTGATCTCCAGTTCATCCAGTTGATGAAATATCTGGTCAGAAAAAAAAAGGTCATTTCCTATAACTCCAACATAAACAAAGGGGAACCACTCTTGACTGATAAATTATTTATTTATTTTCCCATTAAACTAACCCTAAACCTTAACCCCGTCTTTTTTTCCTGGTAGATCAATAAATAATAAATAATTTATCAGTCAAGAGTGGTTCCCCTTTGTTTATGTTGGACTTATAGGAAATAACCAAAAAAAGTTAATTATATGGTTTTTGTGTATAACATGTACCTCTAACTTTTGGACTGAAAAATAGTGTAACTTACACGCAAATAATTATGGTATTCTTTTTTTTTTTTTAATGAAAATCATTTGTTTGCATTCAGTCATATGGCTTCAAGCAACTAATAATAATAATCCTTTTTAAACAATTTTAGCTTCAAGTAACTATTTTTAATGCAAATAATTTGTTGCAATGATTTTCAAAATAATCACCTTGAAATCTAAATAGATCATATGCAGTAAAAACAAAACAAAAAGATCATAATAAAAAATGAACTGAAGAAATAGAAATTCATTTTATTATACACTGACAATATAAAATTGCAACACCATGAAGGACAACAATCTGAGGACTGTTGATTAGAATTGTTGGGGTTTGGAAATTTTGGTTTGGTATTAATTTCATTCATACCTCGGTTTCCAGTTCGGTTTCGGTTTTTTATTTAGTACTTTTCATTCTAAGGAAACCATTCATCTCTTGTGTAATAATGATTAGATATTTAGTGGGACAAATTATTTATTTATTTTTACCCCAAAAAGTATTTAACTTTGATAACAGAAACAAATAGATTTCAGATATCATGTCATATTTCCTTCCTCATCCACATTTGAAAACATTCTATGCTAAAATATAAAATAGATTTCCGAAGTGTCATAACTGTCATATTTCCTTCTTTTTTATTTTTTATTTTTTGTCTTTTCTTTTGTTAACAAATAGATTTCACATTTCCCCCTCCCCACAAAAAATAGCCAATTAAATGTTTTTGTTCAATCTTTTCCTCTTACAATAGTACAAATATTGATAAAACTTAATTCTATTAAAATCTAAAAGTCTTTTTCCCCTGTGCTACCTGGGATATGTTTACTTTGTAGTAATAGGCCTATACCGAATAACTTTGGTTTTTGTAAAAAAAAATCTTGGCGTGTTTCTGGTGTGCAGATGAAACTGTAAAAATCGTTTTTTCGGTCAAACTACCCCTCTCAACAGTTAATTCACCCCTAATTTGGAAACTGTTCTTTTTATGGGTTCATTTTTAATCCAATTATATCGCATGTACATTTTATGTAATCATTCAAGATGTTGCAGTTTTGTTTTCTGCCAATGAGTGTGCTCAACATTTTTTTTTTTTTTTTAAGTAAAGCACTTTGAATTTTTTTTTAGATCTTTCCCAGTAAATCATAGTTAACAATAAAAGTAAAACTCAAATCAAAATTAATACTTTGCTTAGTATAAGAAACCCAGCTGCAAACAATTAACAGTCTTTATCTTTATCTGATCAGAAACCAATTCTTTTTGCTTTATCAGTAGGATAATAAGAACATTTCTTTTTTTACTTTTGTTTTTTTAAGAGAAAAGATATTGTCTTTCTTTATATTATGGTAATTATAGATTAATCATTATTCTCATTATTATAACTTGTCATTACCAAAAGGCAGAAAACAGTCAATATTCTTTAGACGAACTCATACAAAGTTCATCTCCAAAATGTTAAGATGATTGTAAATTGGATCACTACTTCAATTATGTTGTTTAATAAAAAAAAAAGTTAATAAAAATTTCTCAACAAAACTGCATCTTGAATATATCTTAAATCATTTTTTAACATTTCCTTTTATGATTTTTTTTAATAGTCAATTTCTTTTAATACTCTATTTTTTTCTTTTTTTTTTTTTTTCAAATTTTAAATGGTCAGTTTCTTTATCGTTTTCTTTTAAGGGTCGATTTCTTTTTTGACACCTTGTATAATAAGAATTCATTTTTGTTACCATACAGAATCCCTAGATAAAAAGAATTTCTACCTAAAATGAACTTATCAGAAATTGCACAAGCATATTGTTAATACTTTGCCCAGAAGTCAAGAAGATAATTATAAAATTTTCCAAGCCATTAATTTTGAATCCAGTTTGGTTAAGCGTAGAGGCACAAGAACAGTTTTTTTTTTCTTTAAAATGGATATCTCTATAAAATTGTAATATAAAACTAAATGACTCATGAACCCAATAGGTTCCTGTTCAAACAAAAGTCTACGATGATATTGATGCTTCCATTTTGGAACGAGCAAAAAATTCTAATTAGCATTTCATAGTCATCTTCATTTAGCAAAGAAGTTGGATGATTAAAAAAATGATGTTCAAAGTGAATGCAAGAACCATGAAATTGTGCAATTGCAAATTGGAATGGAAATTGCTTTATTCTTTAACACAGCTCTGTTGACAGGGCTTAAAAATTGCTGACTGTATCCCCTTACAGAGGAGTAAGACCCACCCAAAAAGGGGTATGATACTAAACTGCATCTGGTGGAGTGCCCCTTCATTGCCACTATACCCAAGTTCACTCTGACCCAGAGTGGTAATACCTGTTAAGGTCCCATCTATGGGCTAAACAGATATGTTTGAGAATTATTAGATAGGAATACTTGATATCATATAACTGTATAAATTATTTGTATTGAAAATGGTTACTTTGAAACTTTGTTTACTAATGATTAGTTTACTTGAAACTGTATAACAGTATGCAAACAAATTATTATTATTAAAAAATATAGCTACTTGAAACTATATAATTGTGTATAAATTAGTATTAGATAGGAATACACAAAATGATACAACCAAGCAAATTATTTGTATTAGACAGGAATACTTGATACAAGTTTGTGAAAAAAAATATCTTAAGAAACAACTGCACAAAAAATGTATAAATGTACAATGTTGGATGGTTGGTTGGGTGGTTAAATTTTACAACATGTCAACCCTTGCTGGGTTATTTTATGCTGAAGATGTTTTGTTTTATTCATTCTTGATGGGTATTCAATATTTTTTAAACTCATATTTTTTCTATTTAACCCATAGATGGGACCCTAACAGGTACTACCACCCTGGGTAAGATTGGACCTGGTAGTAATGGTGATGAAGGGGTACTCCACACTCCCTAGAGATCCAGAATTGGAACTTCACCACTACATGCAGTTCAACATCATACCCAGGACACAAATGTACAATGTACATGATTCCCTAACCTCTAGACATAAAATAATGCAAAACAGATTGACATGCCATTAAAATCAATAAATCTAAATTCAATCTATTCTTTAATAGCATTTTAAGTCTATTTCTTTAACAAATATCTCACTATCCTGCACTGTTCTTACAGGGTTGCAGTTATAGATAAGAAATAAAAAGTCTAATATTGCTAGACCTTAAGTAAAACATATCCTATTTCTCAAATTGTCTTCTTTCTTATTCCCATATATATATATATATATATATATATATATATATATATATATATATATATATATATATATATATATATAATAGGTCTCTTACTCTGGGAAGCTATCAGTAATTTTAAATAACCCATTTAAACTGACTAGATTTTGTAATCAACCACAGATATCAATATCTACTAAATTAGCTTAGTTTGGCACAACATTCCAATATGGCGCTAGAAAAAATTAACTCTCAAGGAATTAGGTCACAAAAATAATAGAAACATCTTTAAAAACAGGAAATTAAAAAAAAAAGAAGGAAAGAAGGAATTAATGGAAGACCATCACAGAAATATTGATAGCAGACTTAATAACCAAATCTTCAGAGCAAATTTTCTCATATTTTTCACCTTGTGAGGATTGAACTCACTAAAGTAGCTATGGTTTGCTTGGTTACCAAGTCAAACATTATAACATAAAACAGCCAACTAGTCCTAGTTGATCAGACTGTGTTGTATTAATTGTTTTTATTATTTCTATGAAAGTGGGCATTTGATAATTGTTGTAATATTAAACTATCCTAACCAAAACTGTCTAGTTTATGATAGTTTAAGATTACAAGTGGGTACAAATATGAACAGTGATTATACAAAATTACTAAATAGTATTGAAATTACTTAAATTTAATTCAAATAATTTTTTTTAAAAATTTTAAAAAAAGAAAAAGAACTATACAAATATTACACTGCATTCTCATCATCATCATATCCATGATAATCTCTTGCCAATCATCCCTATCATTTGTTGCCCTCAGAGGTCCTCTGTGCAGCATGCAGTATCCATGCAGAGCTGGTCAATATAGGTCTTTGCTGGGCAGCTTGCACTGGCATTTCCACAGGAGAACCAATGTCCAGTATGTCTCGGATTGTTTGTGGGATACAGCAGCTTTCTTGTGGGGTGTTATTTCCACGATTTGTTTATTGTTATTAATATATATATATATATATATATATATATATATATATATATATTATATTTAACTATTAAAATAATTAGATTTTAGTAAGTTACCATAATACAACAAAAATGGCATATAAGATTTTTGTGAAAGTAATTCTTTGAGAATAAAATAATTTCCAACTTAATATAGAATCAATGTTTGCACTCACTCTAATCATTATAATTTGTCAAAGGAGATAACTAATAAATGCTAATTACAGTGTACTTTCCTTCATTTCAAATTAATCATAAATTATATAAAGGGGATGTTATTTGATCACCATTAAAAACTGGTTTAAAGTGAGTATGGACAGATGATCTATCATATGAAAATCTGATCTCTCTGATTAGATAAAGTGAAAATTCTTCCAAGCTATAGCTGTGTCAATGCTACTATACAGCTGCACTACTTGGACCCTAACAAAATGCTTAGAGAAAAAGCAAGATTGGAACTCTACAAAGATGATGCATGCTGTCTTGAACAAATTCTGGAATCAGCATCCCACAAAAGAACAGTTGTACAGCCATCTGCTTCCTATCACACAAACCATTTGGATAAGATGAACAAACATGCTGGACACTGCTGGAGAAGCAAGGATGAGGTCATAAGTGACCTTATATAATGGCCACCTGCACATGGACACACCAGTGTGGGCTGGCAAGCAAAACCCTACATCAATCAGCTCGGCACAGACACTGGATTCTGTGCAGAGGACTTTACAGGAACAGATAGCGAGGAAGAGCTGTTGAGATCCATGCTGTCGGCGTGACTTGATGATGATGATATCTGGGAGTAATCCAAGATTGTATCCACACTGTTTCCATGGATTTATTACTTGATATATATTCGATACAATCTCAATATCATAAAAAAAAAAATAAATAGATATGTGGAAATGGACAAAGCAAAAATAAATCTGATAAATATCTATCACCAGAAAGACTAAAATACATTATATATTTATATGTAATACAAACATTATATCTCGGTAAGCTTGGTTGGAAGTGTAAATGTGTTGGTAAACATGTGTTTGAACCCCATCAAATTTGAATATGCATAAGGTCACATGTTCAGAAAGATGTTGGAAGTAGGGGGGGAGGGGGAAAAATCAATATACTAATCTACAGGCATACTTATCAATGAAATTGATCTCTATTGTTAGTTTCCTGTATTGATACTTCAAAGAAATGATGTATATAATTCACAAATAAACAAGCCAACAGAATAAAACTGCCATAAATTTATTATCAATATATTATTGTAAAATAAATATGATATGAAATTAGTTCCAATCTTATGGGTTATTGGATATCTTCATCGATTTAGCAACTTTATGAGATACATGAAAGTGTTACCAGAGGGCTCAATCAAATTTAAAGCTATTAAATTTGTGTCTTATTTTCATATCCCTTATATCTAAAATACAAGGCACTTCCTGTGGTGTAATGGTTAGCAAGCTATATTTGTTGATTTTGTTCGTGAGTTTGATTCTCATTTGAGCACCCCATACTTCTGGCCTTGTACCATATCAAAGTTAAGCTTAGTAAATAACTATATAACTTTACAAGATACATTAAAGTGTTACAGAGGGATCAATCAAATTCGAAGCTATTAAACTTGTTTCTTATTTTCATATCCCTTATATTTAAAATACAAATTAGAAACATTTAATATTCATAGGCTTTGGTGATCCAGTGAGAACAAGAAAGAAAACTGGTAAGAAGAATGAGAAAATGAGCGAGGGGGAGGGTCAAGAAAACTGGAGGAAAGCAAGATGGAAAAGAAGGGATGACAAGACAAAGAGGTTGAAATGAGAAAACTCCAAGAAAACTGGGGGAAAAGTAAGACGGAAATGAGACAAAGGTGTGGGGAGATGAAAACTGGGGAAAGTGAGAGAGAGAGAAACCATTGGAAAACAGGATGGGAAATGAAGACAAAGAAACAAAAGCAAAAATAAATAAATAAAAAGGGAAGACAAAAATAACCAGAGGAAATGAGACAAACACAAAAAAAAAAGCAAGGTGGGAACTGAAGAAAATTTAAACAGAAACCAGGGAGTAGAAGAAAAAAAATGAGAAAACCAGAGGATGACCAAGAAAACTATTTCTTTCTCCTTTATAAGTGAAAAGAGTAGTGTCCAATTTACATTCACTGCAACAAAAGGTCAACTTTTAAGCAAAATTCAACAGGTTTGAATTCAGAGTTTTCCTTCTCCTAGACTGGTCGCCATATCAAGTTAACTCTAAGCCTACTTTAATCTGCTCACAGCGTCTCTCCCACCACACCCAAGCAAAGTACAAAAATTGATGGTTAGTTCATTATAAGTGAGCAGAAGACTCCTATTACAATAATAAGACTTTATTTGAATTGAATGAGTTCTGAGGTGAAGAGTGAACTTTGAAATATCACATCATACAAGTAAAAAATACTAAGAAAATTTGGTACAGTCATGGGGGAAATTTGGTAGGCAAAGAGTTAAAGAGCTCAGTCTGCCTTACTATTTACCCTTAGCTGGATTCATACCTTTCCCAAGGGTATCATTAGCGCTATGTGAAACACAGAGACTTGTACATGATTTGAACTGTTTGTCATGTCCATTTCCTATGACAATAACCATTAAGATGGCACCCTGCTGTATTCTTATTTAGTTTCCTTGCACCTGGAGGGTGCATATATTTGCTAGTCTTTATAACAACTAAAGGATACATATATAACATTTAACAAAATATTAAATTTTGTAGAGCTGAAAAGTCTGTGGAATATGAAGGTGACACCATACAGTCCCCAGAAACCTGGAAAAGAGATTGGGTGAACAAGAAATTAAAGAAAGAATAGAGACCATCCAGACCACAGCACTGTTGAAATCAGCTAGGATACTTGAAAGAGTTTTAGACTTGCAGTCGTTCATTCTTCAGTTAAAAGTCACCAGTTAGAGCTGGTGTGACAACAAAGCAAGAAGCAAAATAATAATGGATAAAGAATTTTAGAACATTAAAAAATTATTTACAGTTTATTTTGTTTTTTGAAATTGAACGTTCAAATAAAAATGTAAATAGTTTTTGTGTCAAGAAGATATTTCCTATTTCCAGAACAATGATGCAAAGAAATGTACACAATAAAGTATGATGTCACACAATATTGTGTACAATATGAAAAACTGCCTTGGTTTTAAGTTAACAAACTCAGAAACAATCCCTAAATAAGAAAACCTGCATTGAAAATGTATTCTACCTTGTGTTGAAATTGTCCTAATTTGAAAAATAAACATTTTTCATTTAGTTTTATAATATTCTTGTCTATTCTTTCATAGATATTCCATATTGTACATAATGTTGTGTGATGTCATAGTTTGTTGTATACATTTATCTCCATTCCTGAACAACAAGTACCTTGGAACATGGACTAGTAGATACAAATAATAAAACTAATCAAATTCCATGGAAGTAAAAGTTAAATCACTAAGTGAGGTTGGTTGGTGGGATTTTATGACATGTCAACCCTTGTTGGGTTATTTCATGCAGAAGACATTTTGTTTTATTCATTCTTGTTGGGTATTCAATTTTTTTTTTTCAAACTTAATTTTTTTTAAACGCATTTTTAAAACTCAATTTTTTACCCAAACAGGTACTACCACTCCAGGGCAGGGTGAACCCGAGAATAATGGTGATAAAGGGGTACTCAAGATCCAACAGAGTTCCAGAATTAGAACTTCACTAAGTGAGGTATATTCCAGAAATATACATTGGTTCAATGTAGAAAAAGATCGGCATCATAAGGAAGAATTGTCAGTCACAAGATCAGATATTCTGTAGGAAAAAGGACATTGGATGTGACAGAGGAAGAAAGGAAATCATCTCTACCCACCAACCCTCACTCTCACTGGATCAAATATACGTGACATTCTCAGAAAGTTAGAGAACATGAAAGACACATAAGTAGGGCCGGCGGTTACCACAGTTAAAGAAGCTGAAAGAATCAATGTATAAAAGAAAAGCATTAACAAGGAGAGCAGAGTATTCATTCATCACTCACCTAAAAACAAAATGTTTAGTTATTTAATGTGAGGAACTTTTGCCACTACAACTAGAATATGTCATTAAGTTAACATTTTAGATTGTTTCATTCTTACTACTGCTTTAACGAAAACCTATATCAATCACCTCTGCATGGATACTGAATGCTGTGCATAGGACCTAAGAGGAGGGGGAGGAGGAGCTCTCAAAGCAGTTTTGACTAACGAGAAGAGAGCTCCTTTGATTTGAATTCAAAGTTTTCCTTCTCCTAGACTGGTTGCTATACCAAGATTAAAGAGCTTAGTCTGCCCTACGATTTACCCATAACTGGAGGGAGAATAGTTGGATTCATACTTTTCCCAAGTGTATAAGTGCTAAGTGAAATGCAAATAGCCACTTCCAGGATTTGAACTCATCTCACCATTTTGTATTATTTAGACTATTGTCCTCATCTCCGTTGTTATGTGTGCAATGTTTTGGCCGATGTGCTCTCTGGCCTTCTTTTTGGATGTTTCTTGTCAAACTCAGGAAACTTTCTCACAATAGTCCGAATAGTCCAAATAATACAAATTATCAAGCCTCATCATCTAACAAATTCAGAGAAAATCATCTTCACTATGTCCATTTCCTACAATAACCATTATACCACATGCCTCCACAGGAGTGATGGGTGGTAGGGACAGGTAGCGAGGAAGAGTCATGGAGATCCGTGTTGTCAGCATGACCAGATGATTACCTATTATATTACTTTCTCTCAATTTAGATTTGATGCATATTAATTTCTTTAAATGTGTTATGTTCAACTAGCAGTACTTACCCATATTGTATATGGGATTAAAGATGATTATTGATGTTCATAAAGTATTTTGATTGATTTTGATGGCATGTCAATCTGTCTGGGGTTATTTTATATCAAGAGGTTAGGGAATTACATACATTGGACATTTATATTTACAGTTTTTGTGTGGTTTACATTTTTTGAACCATATGACCTTTAGGCACCCCTTTTTCGATCTCGTTTCATCAGGACATTTTTTTTTTTTTTTAACACCATCAAAATCCGGTTGTTTGTTAGGGGTTAGAGGTTAGTTTTATAATTTTAAAAAAAAAAAAAAAAAATAAACATCATTTGTTAACAAACAACCTGATTTTGACGGTGTAAATGAAAAAAAATGTCCTGATGAAATGAGATCAAAAAAGGGGTGCCTAAAGGTCATATGGTTCCATTTTTGTACACAATTATATGATATCAAGTATTCCTATCTAACACAAATAATTTGCAACATCTATTTGAACCATGGATGGGACCTTAATAGGTGCTACTACTCCGGGTCAAAGTGGACCTGGGAGTAATGGCAATGAAGGGTATTCCACTCTCCCCAGAGCTTCAGAACTGGAGCCACATCACCAGATGAAGTTTAGCATTACACCCAAGACAGTTCTTTTTGGGTGGTGGGTACACTTCTGCTGGGGATACAGTCAGCATAGCCCTAACAACAGGGTCGAAAGTACTTTGGGTTATTTCCTAGTTGAGTAACATGATATTACGGGGTGAACCAGAAAAAACAGAACCCAAATTATTTATTTATTTTCCCATTAAACTAACCCTAAACCCCAAGCCTAACCCTAAACTTAACCTACCCCCTATTTGAGTAACATAATATTACAGGGTGACCCAGAAAAAACAGAACCCACAAATTTTGTAATAAAACTGTTAATTTTAATTTTTTTCTTTTAAAGTCCAACAAGTTTAGGGTTAGTTTAATGGGAAAATAAATAAATAATTTGGGTTCTGGTTTTTCTGGGTCACTCTATTACTCAACTAGGAAATAACCGTACTTTGTATCAAAATACTGCATTTATTCATTTCTAACATATCTTACTTTCAAAGTCAGATATCAGAAATATTTTCATCATAAAATAACTCAGTACAAATGCACAATAGCGAGCAAGAGATAATATCATTAGAATCGCATTTTACATATAAATAGCATTAGATGTCAGAAACTCCTGAAGTGACCTAACGCTAACGTCGCAATGGTTTTGGGTATTTCCATAAAATGTAATGCTTTTTATTTATAATGTAAAGTCATCAGGGTGGCCCAATGTTGATATCAGCCAGAAAGCGAAGGAGTCTATCCCCATTTTGCTAGCACTAGACCAAGGAGATTGATTTGGCATCTGAGGTGGAGTGCCACACCTACCATCAGCTCCTCACTTTACCACACAGATCCCTGTGTTACCCATATGCTGAGTTGGCATTGAACCCAGAACCTTGTGCTTCTTCCTAGTTGGACACTGCCGATTTGTAATCTAATGATATTACCTCTTGCATGCTATTGTGCATTAGTAACAAGAACCGCTGTTAAACAATACTGCTTCTTTTGTATATGTTGTTCTTGTTTGACCTTTTGGTGAGAATTCCCAGCCTCTCAAGGTTTCCAATTCTGTTCCATAGCCAAATAGGGAAAATGTCACTCTTTAGGTCAATGCTGATCCGAGATGGAGTCTGTCCTTTTTTTATGCAATCATTCTATAAAAGATTTCAACTGGAAACTGTTGCATGCCAAGGAGAAACAGTTTGCCACTGGAAACAATAGAAATATGTGGGACGGACAATCTGGACCATATGATCTTTAGGGAACCCTTTTGTGATCTCGATTCATAAGGGATATTTTTTCCATTTACAGCATCAAAATCCGGTTAATTGTTAACAGACGATTTTTAGAGTATTTTTTTTTAATTATAAAACTAACCCCAACCTTAACCCCTAACAAACAACCAGATTTTGACGGTGTAAATGAAAAAAATGTCCTTATGAATCAAGATTGCAAAAGGGGTGCCTAAAGGTCATATGGTCCGACAATCTTCTACATTGAGGAGAACATTAAGACAGAGAGTGACTAAACGATCCCATCTAAAAAGCAGTCTGACCCAGATCTCTAAATATAATTCAAAACCTTATCAGGGTTGCACATGTTTTCATTTAAATTTTACCAAAGCCTCCACACTAGCAGGATGTGACAAAAGGTAAATTTCTTAAGCTAATTTATCAGTTTTGAATTCCGAGTTCTCCTTCTCCTACACTGATTGCCGTACCATGGTTAAAGAGTCTGGTCTGCCCTCCTATTTACCCATAGCCGGATGCATACCTTTCCCAAGGGTATTAGTGCTATGTGAAAGGAAAACAGCTACTTCCAGGATTTGAACTCATCTCACCATGTCCAATTCCTAGGACGATAACCATTACATGACAAACGCCTTCACAAATTTATCTAAGGAGTAGCAGCCAAAAGCTGTTAACACCATAGACAATATTGATAGAGATTCGATCAAGACAATTGGTGAGTAAATGCTAAACTATTCTCCCAGTACTAATATCTGCCCAGGCAGTAGAAGCCAAAGGCTGTTACCCCCATAGTCAACCTTGACTGAATTTCAATCAAATATATAACTTTCTCTTCATAAGAACTGACAGTTGGTACACATGGAGGTTTCTATTACTGATACAGTGATGGATTTGGATAAGATGCCAGGGTTTTATATAGTGGACAAAGTCCAAGACAAGATGGTCCAGGGTGGGGGTTGGATTTTTCTGTCATATAACATGCATATTTGTTCCGTGAGACTTGGTTAAACCATCCGACCAGAAATGCAGCATCCCATGCTGGCAAATCAAAACTGAATTGGAACATAGACATGATTATTCAAAAAAGAAAGGAGGAAGGATTTGGTTTCCGAAAAGAGAGAGAGGAAATAAACTTTTGATAGTGGGGCTTACCTGACAGTTCCTACAAACATCACAGAATGGAGGGCAAGGGGATTCCAAAGATAGAGATTTTTTTTTTGTTTTGTTTTTTTAGCTTGAATATTGAAAGAAGTAGATCAATATTAAACTATTACCATAATAAAAATCATGTCGCGCATGTAGCACAGATATCCATAACAATCTCTCGCCAACATTCCTGATCGTCCATTGCCCCTGGGAGGTCTTCTGCACAGCAACCAGCATCCTCGCATAGTTGGTCAATGTAGGTCCTTGGTGGGCTCCCCACATTTGCATGTCCATGTGTTGGCTTCCACAGGAGAATGTCGCTTACAAGCTCGTCCTTGCTTCTCAAGCAGTGTTCTGGATGGTTTGTGAGATGGGGGGCAGGTGGCCTGTACAGCTGCTTCCTTGTGGGGTGCTGTTTCCATGACTTGTTCAAGACTGCATGCAGCATTCTTGTGCAACTCCCATCTAGCTTATTCTCAAGGCGCTTCGTTAGGGTCCAAGTGGTGCAGCCATACAGCAGCACTGATATAACCACAAAAATTTACCATTCTCTAATTCTGACTAGACATCTTAGTCCAAATCTTAACATTGGTCCATAATGATATTTATGCTTCTGTTTAAGGAGTGAACAATTCTAATTAGCATTTCATAGTAATCTCCATTATATCAACAATTTGATAATTAAAAATATGATATTCATTGCCAGTGCAGACCCCTATAAAATCATTATTCAGTTGCAAATATATATATATATATATATATATACACACACATACACACACACACACACAAGGGTTGGCTGAGATGTTTATAGGCTGATGAAGCATCGACATGGAATGTGACCAAATGAGGTTTATTTTTCAACATAGTCCCTCTTACAGTCCACAAACATCTTCCATAGGTGTTGAAGTGCTTTGATCCCATTGGTCAAAAAAGTAATCAACAGCAGGATTCATCCTATGAACTTTTCCACTCACCCTCATATATAATATATTGAGTGGCCTTTTGCTGGTATCAGCCGAACAACGAGAGTCTATCCCCTTTTTGCTAACACAGGTATATATATATATATATATATAATATTATGAAACATTTTTAGAACACAAATTCATAAACAGAGTAATGTTTATTTCGCCTATGCTGCAGTGTTTCAATCTGTTTCAATAGATCATCAGGGCTTTCAAATAAATTTATCACAGAAAATAAGAAATCTGCGAGACTCTTTTGCTTTGTCGGTCAGTCTATTTAAAAATTGTTGAATGAAAAGCCTTTTTTTTTCTTTTTTTTTTTTTTTAAATATTTTTAATTTTTTAAACATTATTCATTTTATGAACTTTTTTCAATTTTCATAATATTACATACTGTCGGATTCACTTCCACTTTTTCTTCACACACACATATATATATGAGCAATATAAAAAAAAATTAAGACCATATATCAAAACTCAGTTTCAAATTTTCACATTCATCAGGCAATGGTAGATTTTGAAGAATTCCAAGTGTTACAAGAGAGTGGTACATATTAGGAAGTGATATTTCACACAATTGGTGAGATTAAGAACACAATGAGGCACTTGAGACTCTTTTGAAAATTGGAATTGATACTGGAATAAATGTGTGATATCTTAAGAGGAATACTTTAAGGTGACAAATGTGCCATTATCCTACATAGGCTATTTTTTGTGTTAATTTCAACTGGCTGGATCCTTTCTAGACAGACTTCATAAAAATAATAGTTAACAATCCTCTTAGTTGAATAAGGTGGTTTATTTTTATATAAAGGGAAAATTTAGATTAGTATTATAAATTTGGGGGCTAATATTTCTTTTATTTGTTGCTTCTTATTGCATCATACAGATCTTCATTGTTGAAGTAAGTTAGTATACTGTTGGTTTGAACAAAACAACTAACGAATATATTTGTCGCATACCCCACTTGTATGGACTGGGCACAAGGCCTTGTTTTAATGTGGGCCCAACCACAAGCCGAAGCTCATGGGTGGGAAAAACAAAAATTGAGTCGATCCCTTGAACAAAACAACTAATGAAGCACAACTGAACTGGTGCCTAAAGTAGCTGGTATCTATGGCACTCAGGAATATTCCATGGATGCATTTGGGCAATTCCATTCCTCGAGTCCTGATTGGCTGCTTGGTTTCAGTGGTGTTATGGTGCCAGATGAATAATCTACCATTCTGCACTAGGATTTCGACAATGCAGGATCCATATTTAGTTATGGCTTGCTTGTTGTTTTGTCTGCCAATTAAATGGTAATTGGAATATTGCTTCTACAATCATTCTATGATAATTAGCAAACAATGAAATAAGCCTCATATAAGATTTGAAGTTGTGTTCTTTATCTTCAGGAACCTATCTTTCTGTAATAGCTATCTTACTAGCATTCCCAGTTTATTCTTTTTATTTGAGGTTATTGTTATTTAATCAAATGAGTTACATAGAGCTCTATAGATGGAGTTCAAAACTGTTTGACTTATGCAAATATCTCCAATTGTTCAAATGTTATGAGAATTTAAAGCTTCGAAATTGGGGGTACAAAAGTGGGCATGATCTTGTTCAAAATATGTCAAATGACGGACCTATTCAAAACAAGAAATTCAGTAATTTCTTCACCATTTCTTTATTTTTGAAGCAATTTTGATAGAACTTGGCATTCTTATGTAAAATTGTATGTTCTGATTCTGCACTCAAATTACATGTATCTCTATGCTGTAACCCATTATTTAGAGAACAAGAGGTATGGATATCAGCATATTTTTTTTTTTTTTTTTATTTAGTTTACCACAAGATTATTGAACATTTTCATTGTAATACTGCATGTATACACATATTTAGTATTATTTTAAATAAATAACTATTGAAGTCAGTAAGCCTACTGTTGGTTTGAATAACAGCAGCTAACTAAGTATCACTTGGGCAGTGTCCAAGACAGTTGGTATATATAGAAATCAAGAATGACCCATTCATGAATTTGGGTGATTTGGGTCATTCCATTCCTTGAGTTCTGATTGGCTGCTTGACTGCTTGAGTTGAATGACATTGTGGAGTCTTATATATATCTTGTCATTCTGCAGTAGACTTTGTGACTATTCAGGTTTGTATTTAAGTCACAGCCGTTTGTTGCCCTGTCTTACCAGCTCGACAGTAATTGGAACTTTAATTATTCTTCAATAACATCCCTTTAAAATTTGAAATACCTTTTTAAATATCTCTGTTGAATGACATACAAGAAATAGATTCTTACTGATTAAGCCACAAAGGCCAATCAGCAGAAGTCATCCAAAGCAACAGGAATTAAGATGAAAGAAATAATAGTAAAATAATTAATAACTGACAATTCTTTATCAAAGAAGTTTAAATATCACTATCATCATCAAGGCATGCTGAGAGCACAGATTCCCTTGACACTATTGGCACCCATTTCTATCAGCCATTGTTCTTTGTAAGTCCACTAGACAGCATCCAGTGTCTGCTCTGAGCTGATCAATGTAAGTTTTTGCTGGTCAGTCAACACTGGTGTGTATGCGTAAGAGTCCATAGGAGAATGTTGCTTACAAGTTCATCCTTACTTCTCCAACAGTGCCCAGCATGTCTTGTTCATCTTGGATGGTTTGTGAGATGGTAGGTAAGTGGCCATACAACTGTTTTGTGGGGTGCTGCTTTCAGGATTTAATTCATCCAAATTGTTTGTCCTTTCTGTTCCACAACTATTCTACAATTTGTTCTATGTAAGTAAAATCTGAAGAAGACCGAGTAGGGAACAGAAGACAGTTGACTACTAAAAATTATACATAAAGACTATCAAATAGCTATAATTGTAGATGACACCATGAAATCAAGCATAGCTGAACCCATATGTAAAGGATTGAGAACATATCACCTTCTCCTGGTTTGAAGTTTTAAAAAATGGATCATATGACCTTTAAGCACCCCTTTTGCGATCTTGTTTCATAAGGACATTTTTTTCATTTACACCGTCAAAATCCGGTTGTTGGTTAGGGTTAAGGGTTAGTTTTATAATTTTTTTTTAAAAACTCTAAAAATCATCTGTTAACAAACAACCGGATTTTGACAGTGTAAATGAAAAAAAAATGTCCTTATAAAACGAGATCGCAAAAGGGGTGCCTAAAGGTCATATGGTCCATTAAAATAAAAGAAAAATGTGTAGAAAGGGAAATAGATGAATCAGACAAGGCTGCATAGTAAAAACCAGTAAAGAAGTTTGTAGAAATTTGTTTTGAGTGACCAGTATTCAGCTGTGTTGCAAGTTGAATCTGTTTCTCAAAACAAATTTCTACATGGCATTGCGAACAGGATACAAACCTGTGAGGACATTGCCCATTGGATCTGATTTTTTTTTGTAATTTATGAGGAAGTGCGTCCCGGTCTCCTACCTCAAAAATTGCTACCCGGTGACTATCAAAATAACAACCCCAGCTCGTCATAATTCTTGTTTATTTATCGTAATTTGTCATAATTCTTGTTTAGATATGAAAATGGATATATAGTTTTGAATAGACTGAGATAGATAGATAGATAAACAAACAAAATAATATAGATATGAACAAATGGAGATATAGATATTTTTGACAAGTAAATGTATTCGCTTCTTTTTTTGTCGTAATTCTTGTTTATTTAAACTAAAAACAAGACATTAAACAAACATGAATAAAAAAAAAAATCTTAGTATTTAAAGTAATATAAATAAATATGAACAAATTGAAATAGATAGATAGATATGAAGATGGATAGTTTTGAATAGACTGAGCTGGGTTGTTATTTTAATAGTCACCGGGTAGCAATTTTTGAGGCAGGAGACCGGGACGCACTTCCTCATAAATTACCTTTTTTTTTTTTTGTCTGGTGACTGGTCGCTAGCCACAGCCTCCCTCCCTGTGCATGTGAGTATAATGTTCATTCTACAAAGTTTAATGTTCTGTGAGTGTCTATATGCTCAGTAAAATAAATAACATCAAGATCTGCTGCAACTAACAAAAAACAAACAAAGAAAACTATCAGTCTCGTGAATGTACTGAGAAAATTAACTTGTGTTGTTGTACTTAATACATGTAACTAACTGTGGGTTTTATTTTTTTTTTGTTTTTGTTTTTTTCCAATCCGACTTGTGAATTTCAATTACCTGTAGGAATCTTTGATGTGTAGATCTATAACTATCACTAAGAGACAGTAGGAGAAAAAATACTGGATAAACTTATACACATGAGGAAGGCCAAAAAACCCATTGGCTGTAACAATGATAAAATCATCAAAAATGACAATATTAATCTGATAGTGACTCGTATCAGAATTTCAGACAATAGTTATCATCTACGTTATTATTCTACTGGTTTGTATGTACAGGTGTTCGTCAAAAAGCAAAGCCTGTTCTTCTAGGATTACAATAGATCTAATAGTAGAGAAGCATACAAAACATACCAAAATGAACACAAAAGTCTCAAGATAGAGAATTATCAACATAGCCTCTCTTTCTTCTCAATCATGACATTTGATTTTTGAATGAAGGCATGTATACCCATGTTGGAATATTTTTGTATATAAGGTGTGCTACAATTCCCCACCTAAATTTATAGACTAGGCAAGGTCACGTGGTTTTTTTATTCCTATGCCAATCAACAGCCATAATGTTCGGCTGATTAACTACTTAAACACTGATCTTTTCATAGTCTACTATCAACAAAGGAACTGACAATACTGAGGATTCTTTACCAGAGGATTACCAAGGATTTCCGCTTGACAAGCGCTCTTGCTTAAAGATTAAAGGATGGCCCATAAGATTGTAACAACCCACCTCAAAAGCTTCTCAGTTGCTCTCTTAGCCAATTGCGAGTTGCCTTTTCACTTCTGTAGAATCAACATTTCATACTCACCTTCACAGGAAGGCTGTAACTAGCATCCAGTTACCAGACAAAAAAAAGAGAGAGAGATTGTAACCGAATACAGGAGGCCCTGTACTAACTACCAAAACATAGCCCAGTGTTGGGTATTTATGGATCAAATTGTCTACACTGAAAACCAGCAGCCAATCAGAATCCAGGGAATGCGCTTGGCCAAAGTACATAGTGAAACCGCCCAAACTTGAATATAAACCACCTACCAACACCCTGATTGTCAGATCAGATTCAACTTGCAATACAGCTGAATACTGATTGCCTAATACAAAATTCTACAACTTCATTGCTGGAGAACTATCTATTATCAAAGTATTGCTTTCCTAGTACTAATGCCAAGGATCAGAGTGTAGTATTTGTATTCCTGGAAAACTCAAGTTATTTTTTTTTTATATATATGCAGATGAAAACAATTATTTTGAAGAGTATCAAATCTTATAATTCCACAAAAGAAAATACAAATATATAGATGACTATTCTAATTTTTTAATCTAAATGTTTTTGTGATATATGTAATAAATACAGATACTACACTGATTCTATGTAGAAGTGTTAGTGAGGGACCACTCATTCTAAGAAGAGCAAACAAATATTAATCTCTTAAATAAATAAACAGAAAAAGTCAAACTGGTCATTATATTAAATAGATTAAAACTTTCATACATTTTAATCATTACATACATAATGACAATAAATACTAAAAACATAGAAAGTTATTGGAAATTAGTTAACACCAAAAAAAATTCATTGGAAATTAGTTAACACCAAAAAAAATTCATTGGAAATTAGTTAACACCAAAAAAAATTCATTGGAAATTAGTTAACACCAAAAAAAATTCATTGGAAATTAGTTAACACCAAAGAAAATTCATTGGAAATTAGTTAACACCAAAAAAAATTCATTGGAAATTAGTTAACACCAAAAAAAAATTCATTGGAAATTAGTTAACACCAAAAATTTACTTTACCCCTAAAAATTCATTGAAATTTAGTTTATTATAGAAATTCAGAAGATATGAAATCTTTCTTTTTAAGAACTGGTGTTATGTTCCATTGTTGAAGCTTTTAGTCTGGTTAAATTATGTGGATGATACTTTTATAAGATGTCCTCACAAGGCGGATATACAGAGCTTACTGGATCATGTGAAATCAATTAGACCTGTCATACATTTCACAATGGAAAAAAAAAACAAAAAAAAAAACTTTTTGTTTTTTTTAATACTTTGGTTACTCATAAAGAAATAAGATATAGCACAAGTGTGTACTGAAAAACAATATATACAGAGTTATATTTGAATTTTAAGTCTAATTATGCTTCCTATATCAACAGAGGATTGGTAAACTGTCTTCAATACTGGGTGCATCTCATCAGTAATGATTATGGAAGGATAATTAAGGGACATTAGTAGCACCCTCTAGCATAATAATTATCCACCCCTAATTGTTTCTATGACAAGATGCAAGAGAACAGCTAGTAAAGGCAAAATTATAGCCAAGGTAAATATTCCTTATCTAAGCAGTGAAGCAGAACACATCCACAGGGTTTGTCAACACAGAATGGTCTTCAATACCAGAACTATTCTTTGCATCGTTCTTTAAGAAAGGTCAAACACAAGATTATGTTTAACAACATCCTGTACATAAGTGGGAAATGATACAAGGGCAAAACCATCCATCCCATTAAGATTAAACTCAAGGAACATCAGAAAGTAAGAGTTAACAGAGAGGTGGAAAACATCTGGTATGATGAAACCTATCTGGAGTGAGAACAGTACCTATTAACCCCTCTAAGATAATATGACTGATTGGTTGATTTTTAATGGCATGTCAACACATCTAGGGTCATTTTATGCTTAGAATTAGAATTATGCTTAGTTGGGAATTGCATTCATAGTATATTTACATTTTTGTGTAGTTTCATCAAAGCTTTTTTTTTTTGCACATGGTCATATGATATCAAGTATTCCTATCTAATGCAAATAATTTACACATTGGGACTATATGACCTTTAGGCAGCCCTTTTTGATCTCAATTAAGAAAGGACATGTTTTTCATTTACACCGTCAATATCCGGTTGTTTTAACAGACAATTTTTAGAGTTTTTTTTTTTAAATTATAACACTAACTCCTAAACCTAACCAACAACCGGATATTAACGGTGTAAATGAAAAACATGTCCTTTCTTCAAAAAGGGGTGCCTAAAGGTAATATGGTCCACACATTGTATGGTTTTAAGTATTCGTATCTAATCCTAATAATCATATGGTTCCAAATAATTATTTCTATTTAATTAAAGTCATTTGTTTGTACACTAACAATAATCCTTAGTAAACAATTATAACTTCACGTAACTATTCTTAATACAAATAATTTTCATACAGTTACATGGTATCAGGTATTCCTATTGAATACAAATAATTTTTAAACATCTATGGGACCCTCTAACAGATACAACCACTCCAGGTGCGAATGAATCTGAGTGTAATGGCAATGAAGGAACACTCCACATTTCTCAGGCTTCAAAACTGAAACCTCGCCATCAGATGCAGTTCAATGTTATACCCAGGACTCCTTTTGCTTGGGGGAATGGGGGTCTTACCCCTCTTCAGGGGGTACAGTCAGCGTATTCTGGATCCCACTAATAGGACAGCCCTCTGGGATAAGGTCCAACAGATAACTGACAGAGAGCATTGTTGGAAAATGAAGAAGTTGTAGGAGTTAGCTAATCTGCTGGTTGCATAAGCCAAGTTAGTACGCATTTCAACACCATGTGCTTTTCTTTGCTCAACAAAGTGTTGATGAACATATAAAAAAAAAATTTTAAAAAGAGATATGAGAACAACTATCTAAAAGGTTGAAATAAGTTGCATGAATAACCAAAAAAAAATAGACGACTAATATAATGAGTGTGGCTGCTTCTTAGATGATATAAAAAAGAAATTCTGTTTACAACTATTTTGGTTTGTACTGCCAGAAAAAAAAGAGAAAAAAAAAAACACACGCACACACACAAATAGTACACCTGAAGATAACCAAAGAATGGATGGAATGGTTGAAATGTGTTCCTACTGATTATGAAATGCTTGCTATTTAAAATATTTCATGTCTTCTCAAAACAGAAGCATCAATATCATCATGGACTGCAGTCACAACAGGAAACCAACAGATCCACAGGTTATTTATTTAAAGAATGCATCTACGCTACCCAACCCCTCTGCCATGAGCAGGATGTGACACAATATTTGAGTAAAAATTAGCCTATTAGATATATCAGTTTGATACATAAGTACTGGGAGATATCTTCATGGGTTTTTTTTTTTTTTGGTGGGGGGGATTGTAGGGTGGGGCTCTTATATGGTACTTATTTCTATACATGTGCAGAAAAACTAAGTTATGAATTTCAAATCTAAAAATGAAGCAAATACTATATATATATATATAAGTACCTTCTTATATTCAAGTATACATTATCATTGAGTTAGGCTAGGTGCAAGCACTGTAAAGTCTGCCAGATGAGTCAACTTCATATATATTTACAACCCCTCCAAAGAGAAGGTTGTAACATAAAGTCAATTTCTTAAGTGGAGTTTAACAGTTTGAATTCAGAGTTTTCCTTCTCCTAGACTGATTTCCTAACCAAGATTAAAGAGCCCAGTCTGCCCTACTATTTACCCATAACTAGGGGGAAATAGTTGGATTAATACCTTTCCAAAGGTATTAGCGCTATGTGAAATTCAAAACCTTGTCCAGGATTTGAACTCCAGTCAATGATTCCATTTTCTACGACAATGATCATTACACCACACGCTTCTGAGAAGTTATTTTTTAGCTATTTTTAAGTGGAGTAAAGCTGGTTTCAATACAGAGTTTTCCTTCGAGACTGGTTGCATTAGCAAAGCTAAAGAACCAAGTATTCCCTATTATTCATCCCATAGCTGTGGGGAGAATAGATGGATTCATGCCTTTTTGAAGGGAATTACTAGTGTAAAGAGAAATGTAAACAGCTGCATGCAGGATTTGAACTTGAGTTGCCAATTCCATTTTCTATGGCAATAACCCTGACACTAAACACGTCTCCATTAATGTAACCAGTGTTATAACAGACAGGATTTATCAAATAAATGCATCAAACGTTTCATTCCACCAGAATTAACAAAAGAAATAAAGCAGATACTAAAATATCCTTTGTGTATTTGGTATACGACGAGCAGATTTAGTAATAGTTGGTTGGTTGTTTGGTTGGTTGGATTTTTCAGCATGTCAACCCTTGGTGGGTTATTTTATGTCAAAGACATTTTATACAAGTAACAATGAAGATGGGGACAATAGTCCGAATAACGCAGATAATACTAAAGACATTTTTGTTTTATTCATTCTTGTTGGGTATTCAATTCTTTTTTTTTTTTTTTTTTCAAATTTTTTAAAACTAATTTTTATCTATTTAACCTAGAGATGGGACCCTGCCATTATTCACTTCAAACTTTGCTTTTGAGCACTGAATAATGAAATTTAAAAAAATTAAAATTAAACTATTTTCAATGTAAAAATCCCCTTTTCATTAGATCTAGGTCATGGAGATTGCTTTTGTGTGAGGTGAAGTGCCACATCTACTATCACACCTACTACACAAATCCAAGCTATGCTACTCATGTACAGAGTTGGTGAGGGATGGTATCAAACCCAGAACCAAGTGGTTCCTAGATGGATGTTAAAGGGCATAGACTCCCTTACTATCCAGCTGATAACAACAATAGACTTAGACTATGTAAAAATATGCAAATGTTCTGAGACTGAAAAACATTTATTCGGTTTTAAAATCAAACCATTATTTTCATTCTACTATTAAAAAAATTGAAAATCCTAAGTATTCTGTGAACGCAGTCGGTAGAGCGTTCGGCTAGAAACCACAAGGTTCCTAGTTCGATACCGGTCCTCACCAACTCAGCGTATGAGTAGCACAGGGATCTATGCGGTAAAGTAAGGAGCTGATGGTAGGTGTGGCGCTCCACCTCAGAGGCTAAAACAATCTCCTTGGTCTAGCGCTATTGAAAAGGGGATAGACTCCCTCACTGACTGGCTGATACCGATTTTAGGCCGCCCTGTCGGCTTTACTTACTTTACTTATATAAAAATTAATAAAAATCTCTAGCAAATTCCAGAAAATTCTCTATGAGCTATTCAGCACTGAACCTACTTGGAATGTTCTAGAAAATGGGTAAAATTGAAAATTTCATTAGCCAGGTGATAAAGGAAAAGAGAAAAAAAAAAAAAAGTCTTTCCCATTTACTTTTGGAATATGCAATTGGGAAATAACGCTTTCTGACCAGGAACAAGACAAAGTAAAAATACCGTTATGTAGTGTTATTTTGCTTCCCGAACTCTTTAAGTGAAAAAGGGAATGTGATTTATTTTTAGCAGAAAGTTTGCATCACTAATTTGTAAAAATAATTCAATTAAAACTTTATCAAATGGCAATTAATCCTAATGAAGTTTTAATAAATGCAAAATCGTTATTTCCTATAACTCCAACATAAACAAAGGGGAACCACTCTTGACTGATAAATTATTTATTTATTTTCCCATTAAACTAACCCCTAACCCTAACTTCTTTTTTCCTAGGAGATCAATAAATAAATAATTTATCAGTCAAGAGTGGTTCCCCTTTGTTTATGTTGGAGTTATAGGAAATAAGCTGCAAAATTATAAAAAGTTCAGTTTTCACAAAGAGATAACATTTATTTACAGTTAAGTCATACTTAAAAGTGCCAATTTCAGTCAGATCACCAAAGTAAAGCAACAAAGAGCCCATTCAGTATTTAGATGGGTGACTATTTAGTTGGTTGGTTGATTTTACAGTATGTTGGCGTATTTTATACTGAAGATGTTTTGTTTTATTCATTGTTGATGGGTATTCAATTTTTTTTTTTATTTCAACTCAATTTTTTTTAAACTCATTTTTTTCTATTTAACCCACAGATGGGACCCTAACAATACTACCACTCTGAGTCAGGATGGACCTGGGGATAAAGGGGTAATACACACTTCCCAAAGCTCCAGTATTGGAACTTTACCATTAGATGAAGTTCAATGTCATACCCAGGACACTTAGTAATAGTAAATACAGTAAAAAAAAAATTTTTTAAATGTAAAGTTAGCAGAATGGCCTATTGTCAGTATCAACCAGACAGCGAGGGAATCTATCTCCTTTTCACTAGTGCTAGACCAGGGAGATTGTTTTCAGCATCTGAGGTGGAGTGCCATTCCTATTATCAGCTCCTCACTTTACCACACAGATCCAAGCTTTTCTACTCATGTGTTGAGTTGGTGGGGGACAATATCAAACCTTGTGATTCCAAGCCATATGCTCTTACCAACTGAGCTAAGCTAGCCCTACAAGTAAAATCAGCAGAGTGGTCTATTGTTGGTATCGGCCAGACAGCGAGGGAGTCTAACCCCCTTTTTGAACTGATACTTTTGATACTGTAAACAACATAAAGCTGAGTAAATAAGAAGAATATTTTCTTTTAATGTCCTGAAAAAGTTAACATTATTTTCTTTTAAATTTATATAATCAGATATTTTTTTTAATTAAACCAAATTTAATCCTTAGATTTTATCTAAACAAATGAACCAAGATATCAGGGGATTTCCTATTTCATAATTAAAATACAGAATTGCCTTTAAGTAAGTACACCCTCAACACTGTTTATAAAAGGTTAATTTTATTCTAAACCAAAAGATACCAGGACTTAGTTATTTCTAGCAAAATATTACAAAACAGATATCATTAGGCATTTTTTTTTTTAACAAACTTTATAGCATTATAAGTCGTCGGGTGACTTAAAGTCAGTATCAGCCAGACAGCGAGGGAGTCAATCCCCTTTTCGCTAGCACTAGACCAAAGAGATTGTTTCTGCATCTGGATGGAACACCACATCTACCATCAGCTCCTCACTTTACCACACAGATTCCTATGCTACTCATACGCTGAGTTGGCAAGGGCCGGTATCGAACCAGGAACCTTGTGGTTCCTAGTCGGACCTCTATCAACTGAAATTGGTTAAAAAATAAGAACACATTTTTATATATTTATGCGGTTTTATTTTAGGTTACAGAATTTTTTGGTGTAGAGTTTGGTAATAAATCATATCTAATAATATCTGTTTTTATATCATTAAGTCCTACTAGAAACAATAAAATCCTGGTATCTTTGATTTAGAATAAAACTAACTTTTCATAAAAAATTTTTGGGGAGTAAACTTATTTATCGGTGATAGTGTATATATTAGAACTACACAAATTCCTTCTTTACTTTCTTGGTTTTTTTTTTTTTTGGTTTTTTTTTCCATCTACAAGTAAACAAGAACTATTTTGTTTGTGTTGACAAAATTAATTTACATCAATTTCAGCAGTGATTGATGATTCTACAAGTTTTCCTCAACAGAATGAAAGTCCTTTTTAGTGGAAAACCTTCAGATAATCTTTTTTCTTTTGCATCAAGGCTTTATACACAGATATTTTATTACAGACAGGATGTATAAGATTCTGAATCAGAAATACACATCTATTTCTTTTCTTCCTGCTCTGCTGAAAGAGGATCTGGGTTAAAAAAATAAAAATAAAAAATAAGATAAAATAAAATAAAACCATTTACTTCCATCTCAAAGATCCAATTTAAACAAAAAAATAAGTTTATCTATCCTATCGATCTATCATAGATAGATATGAACAAACTATCTAGATAGAGAGATAGATATAAACAGACAGAGACAGAAAGAGAAAGAGACAGAGAAAACATTCATTGAATGTTTGCTGTTACTTATCTTTTATTGGTGGTTAAGAAATTGTTATATAAGAAATATTTCCTTGGTATAATTATTGAATATACTTTTCTTTGCCATTCTTACAGAAAATAAGGCACTTTGAGATGTAGTATAATGGTGAACAAGTTAGGCCATACTGTCTATTACAGCTATAGTGGGTTATTTCTTAGTTGAGTAACATGATATTACAGGGTGACCCAGAAAAAACAGAACCCAAGTTATTTATTACCCCATTAAACTAACCCTACACCCAACCCTACCCCCCCTAGTTGAGTAACATAATATTACAGGGTGACCCAGAAAAAATAGAACCTACAAATTTTGTAATAAAACTGTTAATTTTAAAATTTGGTTTTTTTTAAGTTTAAGTCCAACAAGGGTTAGGGTTAGGGTTGGGGTTTAGGGTTAATTTAATGGGAAAATAAATAAATAACTTGGGTTCTGTTTTTTTCTGTGTTACTCTGTAATATGTTACTCAACTAGGAAATAACCGTATAGTGGGTTCAATTGTCCCTCTGGGTATCAGATAGACAGCCTTATACTAAACTTAGCAAATAACTAGGTTCATCATTATTGGAGGGGATGGGACAACAAGATAGATTATTCTGAGTGTTCATCAAAAAAAAAAAAAAGATATCAGCTAATTTGTAGAATAAAAATTATTTTCCTGACCTCACACCAGGCTGGATTGACACAAAGTCTTTTTTACATGAAGATTTTTTTTATGGGGCATCCAGTGAGGATCGATCTCACTATACAATAATGTCAAAAAATTGTCCTACCTTTTCCATTAAGGGCCAGTTCAGCTCAGTCGGTAGAGTTTTTGATACCGGCCCTTGCCCACTTGGCACATAAAGTAGCACACTATGGATCTGTAAAGTGGGGAGCTGATGGTAGGTGTGGCACTCAACCTTTGGTGCAAAAAAAAAAAAATCTCCCTGGTCTCAAGCTAGTGAAAGGGGAATAGACTCCCTCACTGTCCAGCTGATACCGACAATAGGCCACTGTATCTACTTTACTTACAATAAAATTACATAGAATAAAACCGAGAAGGATTGAAAAATATCTATTAGGTTTTGAAATTAAATCATTTTCATTCTACTATAAATTTTAAAGAGTCTGAGTAAAAGTCCAACATCATCCCGGGGATCTAATATAGCTGCTTACAAGAAGAAGCATGAAGAAGTTCAATAAAGTATATTCATATTATAACTTTTATAGAGAAATTAGAAAAACAAAGTCTTCCAAAAAAGATGAATCTATTCTAATGTTGATATCAATGCTTAAACGTTTTGGTTTATGTAAAACCTTCCTCGGGACAATATACTTTTCTAGTAAGTAGTCCTGAGGGACGTTTTACATAAACCGAAACGACATCAACATCAAAATCAAAATAATTTCATCTTTTTTGGAAGACTTTGTTTTTCTAATTTCTATATATTGTCACATACATTTTCCTCCCATTTTGACTTTTATGAACATTTAAATTAAAATACTTCAACATCAAACTGATTTGTCATTTCAATCATTTTTTTTAAAGGATCAAATGCACCTTTGTCAGTTCTAAAGGTAAAGTCATACAAAAAGCACCAGAGTTCTTTACAAATAGCTCAAGTTAAGCAGCCTGCTCATTACTTAAATGGATCACCACTTAGTAAGTGCAGGTACTGTAAGGAACCAGAGTCTACTATACCAGACTAGACAAAGCTCAGTAAACAACAATATACATACATACCTTACATTTGTGCCATAAAGCTCATGGGTAGATTCAACAAATGAGAGAATCTAAGCATTTTAATGTAACATTCTTTAATTTTTTTTTTTTTTTTTTTTTTTTTTTTCACTCTTGGTAAACAGCTCTTTCTTTGAGTCATATATGTAAACCATCTACATTAACAATATACATGTTACTGTACACTTAGAACCTGCTAAGTACTAAAACAATTCAACTATAAAAAAAAGAAAAGAAAAAAAAAAGCAAGTACTTAAAATTAGTCCTCTAAAAAAATGTGTGCAATAAACACTGTTTATTTAGTGATCAGAACTTGTAAAATTTCACAGAGTGAAAAAATAATGTAGAGACAGGTTTACACTTGTCCTATCAATCTTGGTGCATGTATATATCATACACGGCTGTGTGTGTGTGTGTGTGTGTGTGTGTGTGCATATATATATATATATATATATATATATATATATATATATAATAGATGGTTGTGTGTATATATATATTTATCATACATGATCGTGAGAGTGTGTGCGTGGATATATATCATACATGATTGTGAGATTGCATGCGTGGATATATATCATACGTGTGAGTGTATATGTATATATCATGTGTAAGTGTGTGTGTGTGTGTGTATATATCATGTGTAAGTGTGTGTGTGTGTGTATATATCATGTGTGTGTGTGTGTGTGTATATCATGTGTGTGTGTGTGTGTGTGTGTATGTATATATATATATATATATATATATCGGGAGTGCGTGCGTGTGTGTATGTGTATATATCATACATGATTGTGTGAGTGTATGCATACTATGCACAATGATTGTAAGATTGTGTGCATACATTGCATGATGTGTGTGTGTGTGTGTGTGTGTGTGTGTGTGCAATACATGATGGTTTTGTGTATGTAGTTAAACCAACATTTGTTTGTACCCTGAAGCTTAATTAGAAAAAGAATTTTGAAATAATGTAAAAGATAACCAGTATTAGTAGTTTACACCTTGAGTATGTCTAAGTAATCAAAGTGAAAACTGCTAATCTTTACTATCTTTTTACATTATTTCAAAATTCTTTTACTAATTAAGCTTTAGGGTACAAACAAAAGTTGGTTTAACTACATACACACATCATGCATTATATGCACGCACACAATCATATATGATATATGTATATATATATATATATATATATATATACACACTAGTTTTATATCAATAAAACAACTTTCTCCACTCTATCCCTCCTTTCTGTCTCCCAGTCATTATCATTGTGTAGATTACTATACATGATAGCCTATATATATATATATATATATATATATATATGCACATACAATCATTAATATATATAAATATATATATGACACAATCATGAATATATACACACACACACAATCATGAATGATATATATATATCATGAATGTGTATATATATATATATATATATATATATATATGCACACACACACACGTATGATATATAGATCATACATGTATGTGCATATACAAACACACAATCATTTGTTATGTATATACATACACACAATCATTTGTATATACATACACACAATCATTTGTTATGTATATACATACACACACACACAAAATCATGTATGACACAATATTGAATGATAAATATATATGATATACATATACACAATGATGAATGATTATATATATATATATAACACACACAATGTATAACACACGCGTGTGCACACCTATTCATACACAGTAGACACACATTACCGATTACCTGTTTTCAAAAAGCGCACATCTTTTTATTTTAAAAGTTCAATACACTATCTATTATGTACTTTTCGTAAAATTTTAAAGAGTATACCATGATCCGATGATATCTTTAAATGATTTAAAGATATCATCGGATCAAAAGCGCTAATGTTTAAGAATAACCGCAAAAATTATTAAATTTGTTTGCCAATTAACTCTCCCATCTCCCAAAAAATCCACTGGCTCAAAATTCAACAGATCTCATTTAAATCTAGACAATTTTTAGTCAAATTTTAAAATAAAATTTTTTTTAAAAATCAGTTTTTAAAGGTAGGAATAAATAGTAGGCAATCTTAATTGTATCTTCCAATAAATGTTTTCACAATTACTTGAAGAGAAAATTATTGAAATATCGGGATTAATTCGAAGGGAAAAGTTAAAGTGGTATTTCGATAAAATCGATAAATAAACCAATGACCATCGATTTGCTTCAAAGAAAAAAGTAAAAACTCATTTAGAAAAATCGTCGATAAACGATGGAATTATTAGTAAATAACAGAACCAAAAGTCTATTTATTGCATTCAAATGCCCCAGAGAACTGAAAAAATAATAAGGTTTCCATAACTGATTTTTGGTACCTTGCCGATATCTCCCCAAAAGGTGTGTCGTGTATTGTATTTCCATAAGGAAAAATAGGGATTTTTTTTTTCTTAATTTAAAACATCTAAGCAAAAATTTTATTGCATTTTGTAATATAAATTTATATTCATATTCCTCGGCGTTAGACTTTTAAAAAAATATTTTGATTTGACTGAATGAATGAATGAATGAATGAACGAACGAACGGATGAATGGATGGAACGGGTTGTGATGATGAATCATCAGAGCCCTTTTAAAAAAAAAAAAAAAAGCAACAGGTTCGGTGCCATAGGCATTAAAGACTGGGGAGATAAGAACCTCTTTGTAGACATAAAAAAAAAATGATGAGTGCAGTAAGCACAAAGAGAGTAAAAGACCCATTATGGAATAAAAATTCACTAGAACGTAAAATTCCAGTGTGGAAAAAAAAAGGCATGGTTATCCTTTGTGGGACTGTGAAAAAGAAAAGAAAGGAAAGGGGCATTAAATATTATTTTCTGTTAATATTACGGGACAAAACGTTACGTAAATTGGGGTAAAGGCTTTTTTAAAATGTGCAGTGTATAAACAATTTGCATTTTCCACCCTAAAATTCAACACTTTATTGCAATGTAATAAAAACTTAAAATGCATGAATATTCAGTCTTTTTTTTTTCTTTTTTTTATAATTCTCTTTTCTGCTTCAAATTTTTGCTTTAAAAACAATTTTTTTTTAAATAATAAAAACGGGAATACATGCAAATTCCAAGAAATAACAGGGTAGAATTAAAATAGGGCAAAATAAAATAAATAAAAGATGTAGAATAGACTACTAAGTATTATTAACTGTAAATTTGGTCAGTATTTTTTTTTTTTTTTCTTTAAATCCCAACTCACTTGGCTATGCCAACGAGAAATCTACAGGTCGCAAAAGTTTAAAAAAAAAAAAAAAAAAAAAAAACATCTTTTTGAAATTCGAACTCGCATACCCTTTGCTTCGGGTAAAGCCTTAGCTAAACGAACAATAAATGATTTTTCTCAAAATAAAAATATGCTAATAATTTTTTTTTCCTTTTTTTTTTTTTATATATTTTCTGCTTTGTTTATAAAACAATTCTATTAAATTATAAAGAATAATTATTTATAATTTCCCAGAAATTGTTATTATTCAATATTCCCGGGTATGTGGGGGTTTTCTTATATTTGGAGAAACCGCGACTTGAAATAAAAACGGGGAAGCCTGTTGATGAGACAAGAGAAATGTCATTTGTAAAAGAGAAAGACAGAAGAAGTGAGAGTAAAAATAAACGAATAAACGGTGAAACGTGATCGTCAAACATGACAAATAAATCTTAAACACACACACTTACTACTAAGTGAAAAATGCATAAACCAAAAGGCGAAACTAATAGTATATTTTTATTATATTTTACGAATTAAGCAAAAAATAAAATGAAAATAAAGGAAACATGAATGAAAAACAGATGTTTAATTTGTTGAGTAGATAGTTGAAATGAGTTGATTTTTTTCTGTTTATCAGAGCGACAGAAGAACCTCTATTTTCTTTTCTTTTTTTTTAATAACACGTTTTTTCTTCAAAAATGAATAGTAAATACTAAATATACATTGTTTAACTTCTCAGACAATATAAGTTACGGTTTTGTTGTTGTTTTTCCCCGTAATATGTGATATGCAGCTTCTTTTTTTTTAAAGAATACATGTGCTTAATACATTTTAGAATATATCTAAAAATCCTTTTATTTTTTTTCAATTTTCTAAAATGAAAATGAAGACGTTCTTGTTCTATGATTTAAAAATATATCAACAAATCTATCTACAACTACAAACAATACTGTCCGATATTTGGAGACAAAAACCCTAAAAATGATGTCCCAGTCTTGGAATCATAACTTCTATTTTTTGGAAGGAGATAACAAGCCTCACCAACCCAGTATTGGGAATAGAAAACTAGACCTAGTGGTTTGCATTCTTCATTAACTTTTCCAACTCCGACAACGATGAGTAGAAGAAAGAAAGAAAAATGATAAGAGATCGGTTTTTAACCACTTCACTTTAATAATCTCTGATAGTAATTTAAGTAGTGCTATCATATCTCAGTAATAAAAGATGAATGGGGCAGAAAGATAAGTTTGACAACTGAAGTTGGGCAAATGAAGGAAAGTAAAAATCAAATAAATAGACAAACATTAATCAACAAGCCTTAAGGGTATAAATTATTAGAAGTAAGTGGGTGTGACCACAATACAAGTGCGCCCTAGAAAAAGGGGACAGATATGAAGAAATTATTTGCCGGTTCTTACATAAATATTTCAAACAAAAATAAATTTACCCAGAAATAAAAAAATGAATTGAATTAAGGTAGGATAAATTATACAGTTAAATAATTAAGGTGTCACAAAGTTTTTTTTTTTTTTTTTTTTCAATTTTTAAACCAGTGGATGCTAAAACAAAAACTAAGATCAAACAAAACACCATATCCACTTGATATATTTGTTGTTTTTTTTCTTTCTTTTTTTTCTTTTTTCTTTTTTGACAGGAAACAAATTTTTTTAATTACTTTTCGGCATATATTTGTTTTAACTTAATATTTTTTTTAATTCTAAGAACCAATACTATCGTTTTGTAGCATCCTGACGAACATGCTGGATGAATTAAAGTGCATTTTCTTGCTTGCATTTCTAAAGTCAGATAAAAACAAAAGTGAGATCATCCAACACTTTACTTTTTGTTGAATAAACATTTTTTATATATCTTTCTTTTTTCTACTACATCTTTTACATTTCAAATTAGTCACACATTTTTTTAAAAATTGTCAACAATATTTAGAAAACATTGTTTATTTAATAAGAAACAAATTTAAGAGCGAATTTTCTAGCGAAAAATACGGTGAAATAAGTAATTTTTTCTCTCTAACCTAACTAAGCATGAAGGACCAAAAAGAAGGGTTTTTTGTTGTTGTTTTGCCCCATTTCTTAACGTAAACATGAATAAAACTAACAGCCCAGCTGATGCATTTAAATAACAAAAAAATACTTTAAAGAATTTAAGAGATCAATTTCGCAAAAAAAGTACAAAAATCTTTAAAACCTTGTTGCTACTTAAAACACTGAACAGCTGATTTTTTTGTCAACACACGAATAACTCACGACTATTTTCGTTTTTTTCAGTAATTGTATATTTCACAAAAATTATGGAAATAAAAGTAAAGTTCACAAATTAAAAATAAATTAAACAATATTACGTTAGCATTTAACTTACCTTAATAGACATGGCATGTCATGGATTTTTAAAAAAATCTCAGATCCAATGTTCTCGCTTGTATTTTCTCCACTTTTGTCAGTTTAAAAAAAGGTCTTGTGGTCCTTTTTAATATTTTTTCTCTCTCCTGTGCTTTATTTACAAATATGTATTACACGTATGTCTTTTTTTCTTTCTTACTTTTAAGGAACAACTTTAGTAGTAAACCCGGTAAAGAATCCAGTTAAGAAACAGAAGTATCAATCCTGTTTTCCATCATCATCTTTCTCTGTTTTTCTTTCTCTCCTAATTCTTTTCTTTCTTTACTTTTGATTCGCCTAGCGACATGTAAATCATAGCAGCGTAAGAAGTAGTAATATACATATACAAGTAAGTAACTAACTAGTAACACCTATATTTATCTCTAAGTAAAAGTGTTTTTCTCTTCTTTTTTTCTTCTTTTACTATAAGCGACAGTAGTTCAAAAGCGCGCAATTTTTGGTGTATTTTTTTTTAATTATTATTTTTTTAAATGTGCAACTTGACACTTACTTTCTAGGTAAGTTAAGTTTGTGTTTTTAAGATCCAGCAAGGGCAAGTAGACAGACAATACGAGTAATATTGTAAGAATAACGCAAAAAAGTGAGAAGACGACAACAACATGCTGTTGTGGTCTTGTAGCAGCCACACTCTTTCTACTGGGACGGAAACGTGGCCGCTGCTCGCTAGAGGTCGCTTCCGTGCGGCGAACCGAAAAACGCTTACGTCTGTTTCAATTTCTACTACGGATGTCGATAAGCGCAGTAAGGCTGCGTAGTTGGTTGTCTTGGTTCCTTCCCCAAAACGGTAGTTTTAAACTTCTTAATGTATAAAGTTTTGTATTTGCACTGCTTTTTTGATTTTTGCACAGTGAATTGAGAACGTATTTTTAAAAAGAATAGGATAACAACCAAAAGCGAAAAGTGTCTGAAATTATTCTAAAACAATGAATAAAATATCAGCTAAAAAGAAAAAAGTTAATTATCTTATATTTTGGACATAGATATTTTAAATAGATATGTTTTAAATTTTCTGAAGAAAATACAAATTATAATTTATTTTTTTCTGCAATATTTTTTCTGAATATTTTCTGCAATTCTTGTATTTTTTTCTCTTTCAAAACTGTTTCTAACCTTTATCAAATAATTTAATTATTTTTACATTTTATTTACCTCATCTTTTGGTATTTAATTACATATCTATATGGTCTTATTACTAATTCATCGTGATTGTGGAAAAAAGTCACAATAATTTTGACTAAAAAAGAATTTACAAAAAAGTCACAAATTGGATTCAGGCAAAGAGAAAATACATATTATAAAGTCTCAACTAACAAAAAAAAATTCCTTAAAAAGTCACAATTTTTTATTCTGGTGAGGAAAAAAATCCCAAGAACAGAAATTAGGTTTTTAAATTGAAATAGATCACTAAGTAGGCCTGAGCCTATTCTAGTAGTGACCACCCGAAGTGGAGATTTAAAAGGTTTGAATTTAGAGTTTTCCTTCTCCTAGACTGGTTGTCTAACCAAGGTTAAAGAGCCCAGTCTGCTCTACAATTTATCCATAGCTGGAGGGAGAATGGTTGGATTCATACTTTTCCCAATGGTATTAGCATGTGAACTGTGGTTCCGTCCAGGATTTCAACTCGGGTCAACAAGTCCATTTCCTACAACTCTAACCAGTACACCACCGCACTCTCCTGTAATTTAAATTAATTTAATTCATAATTATAAGATGAGTAAATATTTTAATAAATATTTTATTTGTGTTATAGATCCATTTTTCATTATCACAGATTATTTTGTTCAAAAATGACTTTCTTTTTCTGTCAGACAAGTAGAAAAAAAACAAGTGTTTAAATGACTAAACTTGTGAAACAGGTGGATAAACTTCAAAGACACTTTCTAAGATTTCCCTAACATTATGTCAAATGTTGATGCAAAAGTTCTAGGCACTAATTTATCAAAGTTTAATTTCATAAGCTGTAAATCTTAATATAGTCACCTTTTAGGAGCAACTTAACTCATATATATATATGCATATGTATTATATAATGCTATACACAGGAATAACCTACTCGAGTTTCACCATAAGGATCTTATGAGTAGGTTATTCCTGTGTTGGTTGGTTGGCAGTCTTCCATCTACAAGAGACGATGGAGTAGTGTCAAAGTTTTTATTTTCTATTATTTTTTAAACTACATAGCCTAGGCAGATTCATATGGAGGATGAGCTGTTGCCTATGCAGCAGATACCCCTCTCCACACTGCCGCTGTGATCCAAAGGGAAGGTAAGGTACCAATGCAGTTTGGCAATGGTAGTGTCACAGGAGTTGATGGATAGCAATGGATTTCAGCATCACACCACCTTAGGAACTCTGGCTCCTGATTTATTTTCTGGGTTTACTCTCCTAGTCTTTCCTTGAAAGGCAGCAGAGGTTTTGTGTCGGATTCCTGTGTATACCATTATATAATAAGTAGGTTATTCCTGTGTATACCACTATATAATAAATTTGCTCTACTCACGTATTGAGCACTTTATATTTGTTATATCGCTGTCTTCACCAGTAAGTCACCATTTTCATATATAAAATCATATATATATATATATATATATATATATATATATACCAACCCCTCTGCATGAGTAGGATGTGACAAAAGGTCAATTCATTAAGTGGAGTTTAACAGATTTGAATTCGGAGTTTTCCTTCTTCAAGACTGGATGCCTAACCAAGGTTAAAGAGCCCAGTCTACCCTACTATTTACCCATAGTTGGAGTGAGAGTAGTTGGATTCATACTTTTCCCAATGGTATTAGCGGTATGTGAAATGCAAACAGCCTTGTCCCGGATTTGAATTCCGGTTGACAAGTCCATTTCCCAATATTCTAACCTTTTCCATAACTTGGATCATATATGCACAACACACACACACACAAGTATTGATGTTTCTTTAAATATATCTTAAAGGTGTGTATAAAAACTTTCTCAGTGTATGCATTTGTACACACATTTGCCTGTGTGCACTTAGCTGTCTATGTTCACAAATCCATGAGATATGAAAACTCAAATATTAAACTAGATAAAAGTACAATGACAAACAAAAAAATATTAAACATTTTTTTTTTCATATTTTTTCATGTTCATTATATTTTTTTAAACTTATTTTTTTTTTTTATGAATTTTGACATGGCAACACACTTGGAACATTTGACCGGATGACAGACAATATTAGGAACATTTGCTCTCAACAAACATTTAAAAAAAAAAAAGAGAGAGAAATAAGAAATTACAGTTATTCACTCATTTCATTCATAAAGGAGGAGAAGAAGAAAGAGAAAAAAAAGGAGAGGAAAAGGAAATAAGAAGAGAAATTATAACCACACAAATAAAAACATAAGCACGTCCATTTCTGAAAATAAACTCTGATGATGAAATTCATGCTTCGAAATTGATAAGACAAAAATAACATCTTTTTGTTTTTATTTTCATACGCATTGTATTGGCCTTCAAAATATTAATATATTATAACATTTTTTTAACTGTTTGCTAATTCAGATATATGATGAATAGATACTTAATATTTTACTGGACACACTTAGTAAAACGGTTATCATCTTCAAAAATGGAATCAGCAACCAGAGTTCAAATCCTTGTGTTGCATGTCTTGTTCATCTTACTTTGATGTTTTGTGTAATAGGAGGCATGTGGTCATACAACTGTTTTCTTGTGGGGTGCTCATTCTAAGATTTGTTCAAGACAGCATGCAACATTCTTACATAGCTTCCATCAGATTTCCACATGATCGATGGTACTGATGTTTCTTTTTTTTTTTTCAAATATATCATTTTTGGTTGGTTAGTTAGTTGGTTGGTTTTTACAGCATGCCAACCTTTGTTGGGTTATTTTATGCCAAAGACATTTAATTTTATTTATTTTTGATGGGTACTTTTTTAAAACTCATTTTTTTTCTATTTAACCCATAGATGGGTCTAGTTGATAATGATATTCACATTCATTATGAATACTTGTGCATAAATTGATCCACCCTATATTTATAGTTATAAAACCATTAATTAAATTTTGAAGCCAAAAGTTGCTCCTTGTCTTTCTCATTATGTATGAATTTCAACCTCACAAAATTATTGCTCATGTACAAAGCGCTGGTGCTAGGACTCATGCCTACACCCCAAATCTACAGGGTGGTCTGAAAGTCTTGGCATCCCAACATATTGTTTTAACATTCATAATTTTTGTCTTAATATAATATGTAAATTATGTAATTATTTTACCTATTCAAAAAATCCGAAAAATTTCAGGTTGTATTATGCAATTATCTTAACTCTATAAAAGATATGTAGTGGGGTGACTAGGTTTTCAGACTATACTGTATAATACAGGGCCCCCTCTCGATTATGTCAATTTTCATAAAGTAGTATTTATAGAAAATATATGAAATGTATGTAGGCTTCCCCCCCCCAGTCACGGCATTCATGGGTAGTACATACCAGCCCTGCATATATAGGTTGACACCAAGTTTTTGGCTTTAGGTTTAGGTCTTCAAAATTCAACCTATACACAAATATATACAGTAATTTAATGTAATAAATAATAAATATTTGATAAAGTAAATGTTGACAATAAAAGTCATATTTAATTTAAAAGAGCAAAATATGCTGCCTATTTACACAAAGATTTTTTTCTTCCTTATTTCAGGCAAAACATTCACTGATTTATTAAGAGTTCTTTTAGTTCTTTTTCTTACAATCCAATTTATATTCTCTCAGCTTTGTTCTATTTTGTTTATTTTACTCAATTCTATTTACTCTTCTGGTGATTACCTGATTGCCAAAATTAGGTGACAGAAAAATATTTATTATTGTCAGGAGCTAAAACAGCTATAAAGTCTCTTATTTTCTCAAACGACATCAACGAAACACAACACAAAAAAGAATGTAAAACATTTATATAAGAATTTAATTTAATATAAAAATCAAATAAAGAACTCATAAAAATACTTGGTTCTTTTCTTTTTTTTTCTTTTTTCTTTTCTTTTTCTTTTTTTTTTTTTTTTTTTTTTTTTCAAATAAAGCAAATTCTAATAAAATGATATTAAATTGAATAAATCTTGACCCAACACCTATCTAAGGAAAGAAATTGTCTCCTCAAAGAATCCATAAATAAAATTGAGATTTATGAATTTGTAATACCTTTTATAACCAAAAGGAGGTGATAAAAACAGAATTGCTGACAGAATTGAATGATAAATGTTCGAGTTAATTTAAAAAAAGAACAATGTAGAAAACTTTTGTCTGAATTTCTGTACTGTGACTTGTGTCCTCATCTTGGATATTGTTATAGTTACAACAGACAACTGAAGAAGAGCAAAGGGCAAAACAGTCAAAATGATGTAACTATAATAACAACCAAGATGAAGACGCCAGTTTAAGTAAGTATTTTCCGGACCTCCCACCAGACACCATGGCACAAAGACTTTTTAACATGGCATTTTATGTTGACTCACCAGTGTAAGCCAGCCCGCAAAAACATAAATCAATCAGCTCTGTACAGATACTGGGTGCCATGCAGAAGACCTCCCAGGAGCAATGACCAGTAGGGACAGGTGCTGAGAGTCATGGAAATCTGATGATGATGTTTGGGAAATATGGGTTATCATCCCCTGACTCAGGACTGGAAGGGTGGGGGTGAGAACCCTAGAAATCCCCAGAACAGGAACAGTAGTCAGAGCGATAACAGGTCTCTCTTAGCAGAACCAGCGCTGACTACTAGAACAGACACATGACACAGAATGAACAAGCCTACAACCGAACTCTGCACCCTAAAAGAACTCAACAAAGATAAGTGCATTACTTGTTACTATATATGTGTATGTAACTCAAAGGCTGCTAAAAGCTATTAAGTTTTAGCAAACACTTTGCACCAAACGTAATAAAATACCCCCTTTTAAACATAATATATTTGTTTTGTCTTCTTTCCTTTCTAATTACAGAAATTATTTCTGATAGATGATTATTATTCACTTAAAAGCTATCATTGGTAGCAATTAAGCTCATTGTTAACTCTTAGCCTAATAAATTTCCCCAACAGCTGTATCAAATTTTATTGGCATTTTTTACCTGTATGATTGGATATTTCAAATTTCACTATCTATTCACCTCAGAACTCATTCTATTCAAATAAAGTCCTATCATTATTGTAAGAGTCCTTCTGCTCTAGTCTCACTAACTATCAGTTTTTGTACTTCGCTTCACAATGGTGCAAGAACTGCTGTGAGCGGTTTAAAGTAGGCAAAGTGTTAACTTACATCCTATTTATAGGATTTATACTATAATTAATTGCAAATAAGTGAATAAATCACAGGAAGTACTTTATAATTTTATGCCAAGAGGTTAGGGAATTGCATTCATCATACATTTATACTTATATTTTCACATACTTGTTTCTTAATGTTTCTTAAGAGCGTTTCTTTTGCATAAAAAAAAGTAAAAAAGTAAAGTCATCAGGGCGGCCTAATGTCAGTATCAGCCATACAGCGAGGGAGTATATCCCCTTTTCCCTAGCACTAGACTAAGGAGATTATTTTAGCATCTGAGGTGGAGTGCCACACCTACCATCAGCTCCTCACTTTACAGCACAGATCCCTGTGCTACTCATACACTGAGTTGGCGGGGGCCGGTATTGAACCAAGACCCTTGTGGTTCCTAGTCGAACACTCTACCAACTGAGCTAAACCGGCCTCTTTTGAATACATTTGTATTATATCAAGTATTCCTTCCTAATAAAAGAGTCACTCAATAAAGAATGTGAATTTTACCTAAAAAATTTGATGACAGACCTCTGTTCAAGCCTGGAGAATTCTGTTTGATTTGCTGCCATTTTGAATAGCCTAAAAACAAATATTTCTTTGAGATTAAAATAATGTTTGCTATAAACCAATTTCAAACAATGCAGAGTTTACATTTATGAAAAGAAAAATTCTGAAAAATATATATTTTGCTTTTTTCACAAAAAAATTCCCCTTATTTATTGAATGACACTTGTACAAATAATTTGCACATTTGTATCAAGTCTTCCTATCAATTTTATTATTCTATTTTATACACAATTATATGGTTTGAAGTAACTATTTCTATTCAATAATAATCATTTGTTTGCACACAGTTCTATAGTTTCAAGTATTCCTATCTAAAACTAATAATCTATACACAATTTTATGGTTTCAAGTAACTATTTCTATTCAATAATGATCCTTTGCTTGCACAAAGTTTCAAGTAACTAATAATAATTCTTAGAAAACTATTATAGCTTCAAATAACTATTCAAATTATTTATAGTTATATATCAAGTATTCCTATCTCTAATACAAATAATTTTAAATGGATCTATTTGACCCATAGATGGACCCTAAGAGGTACTACACTCCGATTCACAGTGAACCTGAGTATAATGACAATGAAAGAGTGCTCCACAACAGGGCTGTGAGTCAGACCACAAAACCTTCAACTAAAAAAATGTGTTTATAAAAAATCAGTATCCATTAAGAATAAATTTGTTTCAAAACTTTGTCGGTATTAAATGACCCACTGAGGTGGATATGCCATAAAACAACACAAACCAAACCAAATCTAATGCTAATAATTTATAAACAATTAAGTGATTTCAAGTAATTATTTCTATTTAATGATAATCATGTATTTTCATAAAGTTATATGGTTTCAAGTATCTAATAATAATCTTTTCTTATTAAATAATTCTTAGTCAATTATTAGCTTGAAGTAATTATTCTTAATACAAATATTTACACACAGTTATATATCAAGTATTCCTGTCTAATGTAAATAATTTATTTTGGTCTACTAATAGGACCCTAACAGGTACTACCAATCCGGGTCAGAATAGCAACTATTTCTATTCAATAATGATCCTTTGCTTGTATAAAATTTCAAGTAACTAATAATAATAATCCTTAGTAAACAATTATAGCTTCAAGTAACTATTCTTAATACAAATAATTTACACACAAGTTATATATAAAGTATTCCTATCTAATATAGATAATTTATTTAGTCTACTTGTTTCATAATTGTATGGTTGGCGTAGGGTTTTGACAAGCCTGTAGCGAGAATTCTGAGGGGATGGAAAAATACCAATGATGGTTAATGACCCCAAATGACCCCAGGCAGAGAGAATCTCGCAAGTCACATGAGACTTAGTTAGAACCAGTTTACAACCATACTTCAGGCAGGACAGGCGTGTCCTACTTCGGTTGTGACTCTGAGTGGTGAATTAAAATGGGCTAAAATAAAGCTTTGTCAAAGTAGTAACAAGTCTTGTTAATTAATTATGCATGACTTAAAAGATGCCTTAATAAGAAGCCCTTAGAATAGAAGAGATGACAAGACTAAGAAGTTAGGAAGAAGCAACAAGAAGGAACAGCCTAGATGATCACATTCATGGTCTGATAGAAGGAGAATGAACAACAAGGAAGTAAGTTACATGAATCTATCTGTATCTGTCTCTCTCTTGATACTCTCTCTTCTCTCTCTCTCTCTCTATTCTCTCTCTCTTCTCTCTCTTCTTCTCTCTCTCTCTCAAGCAAAGAACACTATTGTTTATATACCCGCAACACGAGTACATAACATACTATGGAACCCTAATAGGTACTACCAATCCGGGTCAGAATAGGACTTAGGAATATTGGCAATGAAGGGGTACTCCACACTCCCCAGAACTGTAGACAAAAGGCCTCACTATCAGATGCAATTTTTTTATCATACCCGAACACCCCTTTTTTGCTCCCCCCACCCCTGCATGATAAACAGTCAGTATATTCTAAATCTTGCCAATAGGGCGGAATGGATGTTTTGAACAGATTTAATTTACTGTTTAGAATTAGTCTGGTTGTCTCCCTTTAGTGTTTACTTTGGTCTTGTAAACCTTCTTTCTGAACTTCATCCAAAATTCATGATATCAAAGAAATTTAGAGATCCCCCTCCTCTCCTCCTCCTCCTGTTTCTCATTAATCAGAGATAACTAATTTATTAGTTTTCTAAAATAGATGATAGTGCAGAACATTGTTTATTGATTTATCTAGTCTTCACAGCCATTTGATGTTGGGTTGGTTGGTTGGTTGGTTGGTTGGTTTTTTCGCATGTTCACCCTTTGGGTTATTTTTATGCCGAGACGTTTTTGTTTTAAACTTTTTCTTTTTTTTAAAACACATTTTTTTAAACTCTTTTTTTTTATCTGTTTACTCCTTTGCAACTTTAAGTCCAAAAACTGATGATTATCATGATAATTGAGCTGAAGGACTCAAATTCCAGTAATGACAGAACTTTATTTGAATAGAATGATATTCTGAGGTGATAAATAGTGAACTTTAATATTCTCATCATATAAGTAAAAAAACAAAAACAAGAATTTGGTACAGCCATGGGGGAAATTTGTAGGCAAAGAGTATAAATTAGGCCCTAACATGATTACTTACCAATCCAGGTCAAAGTGGGACCTGGGAGTTAATTCATTAAGGGTACTTCCACACTTCCCAAAGGCATATAATTGGAACCTACCGCTAGATGCAGTTTAATGTTTTCAGGGACACTCGACCCTCAATGATTATGATAACGGGTTGGGCTTGGCATTACAGCAATTTTGGTTGGGACAATCATATTAGGTGCTACGGCTTGATGGACCAGCCGATTGAATTGGAGGGCACCTCTTCGGCACCCGTTTGCCAAAGTAAGGGACTAAAGTGGAATGTTTGCATGTCATACCTCTCAGCCACCAGGATTCTGTCCTTAAGAACATGGGTCACCACTAGGGCAACAGTTGCCCCATTGGAAGGGTTCTTATACTCTGCAGAGGTGCAGTCAGTGTATTCTACAGCAAGGCTGACGGGGAAAGTTATTTAGATGGTAGATAGCATTAATTTATGGTGGCTATTTGTCTTTAAAATTAAAGGTGAATAGAAAAACCTGTAGATAATTATACAGTTCAATTACCGTTGATTGGTAAGACAATTAAATATAGCTGTAACTCAATTACAGATCTAACCTTGCTGCATCTACTTGCAGAATGCCAGAGTATTTATGAAGCCTCATACATCATTAGAACAAGCAGCATCGGACTCAAGGATGGGAATTTCTCAAATACATGATATGGACTTTGTTGTCCCATAAGTACTAGTATCTTGGGACTATTCAGTTGTGTGCCAGTTGCTGTTTGTCCAAACCAACAGTATACTGACTGACTGACTTCAATACACAAAAACACACCACACACACACACACACAACACACACTAATTTGTTGCATGACTATTCCTTATAGTTGTTTGCCAACTATTAAGAATAGTAATGTACAAATTAGTGTGTGTATATATTGTTACATTGTCTTACCAATTAGACAGTAATTGGAACTTAGTATGATTATTCTACAGACCCCTATGGTGTTTAGGAGAATAATTCTTTAGAATGAAAAAAAAAAATTGAGGGAAAAAAAAATATTGACTTGTTTGAAAGGGGGGGCAACAATGTTGTCTCTGTAAAAATCTTTAGCAGCTAAAAATCTGTTGTTGTCGTCGTTAATCTTCAGCAACTCAAATCGCCACTCGACTTCCTGCCGTCACCCCACTTCTACTTATACTAGTTTCTCCTCAACATCTGGGTGTCTGTGCCCACACATGGGTTGTCGAGCCAATCCCGGCCGCCGGAATCTTCATAGCTATCATCCGGGCACCTGGCACTTACATCCGGGACTGTAGCATTTCGACTTTGGTGCCAATGTGTCGCCTGTTTGCATTCTGAAGGAAGCGGGTTCGTTTCTACGTCCTATGTCAGGCCAAGCCTAGCCCGCTTTCTTCGAGAAACGGCAGGCCTTGACATTCGGCACTCACCTCATGTTCTCTGTCACAAATTCACAAGTAACTGTAGAGCAGAGAAAGATAGCAGTAATGTCCAAGGACAAGGATACGACAGCAAAATACTGCTACTAAAAGGTTTTTACATAAAATGTGTATGCATATATAAATAGGGATAAACATCTTGTCAGCGACTGGCCACTTCTTCATCCATTGTCATTTGTGGCTTGTTCATGGACTTTAATTCCTGCCAACCTGTATATCTTGAATATCTGGCACACATAACGATTGGTTGTTGACTGCGTCGGACAGGTGTTGTATACTCATCATTGTCCTATATGGGACATGCTGGGTCTTAGAGTGTTGCATGGTAGAGACAACAATTGCAGTCGGGTAACTTCTCATGTGTTCATGTGATTGACCAAACCCGCTTTAGACATAGGACATCTCTCTC